>CM028134.1:934547500-935120000 GCA_016271365.2 Neoceratodus forsteri | reverse complement strand
ATATTGCCTCCACTCAAGGTTAATAATATGTTCCATTATACTTATACCAGCCCTCAGATAGAAGCCCATCATTAACAAACTATAAGTGTAGGGTGGGCTATCCTGCTGCAAATAACTCGTATCAGATATGCTGTCAGTGGAACGGGTTTGGTCGTGAGAAAGGCATGCTGGTATTGTTTTAAGAATATCAGGCTTGCTTGTACATAAAATGCACACACACACACACACACACACACACACACACACACACACACACACACACACACACACACACACACACACATGTGATTTCCAAAACAAGATGCAGTTACTGCATGGGATGAGGAAAGGCGAACCCTTCACTTTCTGCAGTTTTTAACAGCATGCCGTGAGATCTGTTGGCCTCCAAAGGGAGCGCATCTTATGGCATTTCAAGTGTTGCAACTGGAACAGCCTACAGATGTCAAAAACATGACCAAGAGCACTGTCTTTTTAAATTCTTTAACACTGTGTTTGTATTGTAAGACTCAATATACTTACACGGTTCTGTCCGTCTTTAACACCTTGTTAAGTACACACTATTCAAAATGTTCAGTAGAATGCATTTGATTTAGAATTGCTCTATTTTGTTTCCCATGGTAAAAATCTGTCTTTGAGAATGTAGTCCAGTGAGGAACCTGTGACTTCAGTCACCAGACAGGCCTCTCTCATTAGTCTGACTCCCAGCCTCCACCCCTACGCCATCCTGTTTTATTATGCTTTATTTTTTCATTTTCTTTGTCTGTTTGGAAGGGGATTGTTTGCAGTGCTTGAATTATGCTGAAAAAAAGTAGGGGGGCCCAACAGGCTCTGTGCAGAGTCAGTAAAAAGGAGGGATAGAATTCCTTACAAAACTAGTAGTGTCTGGGGGCATGTTCCCCCAGGAAATGTTTTAAAATATCTCTGTAAATGGTGCATTTTCCTGCATTTTAGAGCCAAGTAAGATACATTAAAGGGAGACAGTATAGCATAGTGGTTTAAGGCTCTGAGCTGCAAATCTGGTGACATCCAGCAAACCAGACCTGGGTTTGAATCCCACAGCTTCCGCTTGCATACTGTGTGACCCTGAGCAAGTCACTTAACCTCCCTGTGCTCCCAGGTCGCTCCTGTAAAAAAGCTTTCAGCTTAGTGTGCTACTCCTGGTTAAACAAAAAAAATAAATAAATAAATAAAGTGCACCAGGATGAAACATTCTGTGATAAGGATGTTTCTGTTTCCTGCAAGGATGTTTTAAAAACAACTGTTTATGAAATTGCATTCTTTGTTTCCTTTGCAAAGCTGATTGCTTCTCACTCCCCATTTCTCTCACACTTCGCAAAAAAGGTCCTCCAGATCACTCTTATCCCCTTTAATTACCCCCTTCTTTCACCAAAAAAAACCCTATGATTTTTTGCCAGCAAACTTCCATCAAGACATGCACCATATCCCAATCACAAGATGTGGACAAGCAAAGCAGGTTAGGTAAAGGATTGTTATCATGCAAGTTATCTTTCTGATCTGAGCACAAGAAAAAAGGGACACAGCAGCATAGCACTAGATCAACAGGCAATGAAAACAGAGAGGAGGGGATCCAGTCAGCTACTGTTGAATGACAAATTAAAAACATAAGTTCCACCCATATAAAAGCACAAAGTCTGATTGGACTGGGATCCCTCTGTTTTCATTGCTTGCTGCTCTGAGTATAAAAGGTTGCAAAGCTAAATTAAACACAACAGTGACAATGAATAAAAAAGCATACATGCAGCACAAATTCCTCATGTCATCGATTTGTACAGTGAGTAAGAGAAAGTGTCTGTCACTGTTGTTAAGAGTCAGTCCATTGAACGACATGGATGGAGTGCCCTGTGTTAGGAGGATGATCAAATTATTGCAGCTTCTCAACTGCCAGTATTGCTGAATCTACACCTTCATGTGTGACTGACCGGCAATTTCCTCTGTGTGTAGCAAGTAAGGTGAAGCATCCTGACCCACCACATACTGCATATTGACAAACAGAATGCCCTCCCAATCCCATCCAAACCACAGTCCTGAACAAATCCAGCTAACTCCCAAACTTAAAAAGAATTATTATTAAAATTTGTTTGGATGATGACTTTTAACAGGGGGTACCATGACCAGGGTCAACCTCCCACTTATACCCGCCCTCGGATAGAACACCATTATAAACAAACTATAAGTGTAGGGTGGGCTATCCTGCTGCAAATAACTCGTATCAGATATACTGTTAGTGGAACGGGTTTGGTCATGAGAAAGGCATGCTGGTATGCTGGTATTGTTTTAAGAATATCAGCCTTGCTTGTACATAAAATGCACACACACACACACACACACACACACACACACACACACACACACACGTGTGATTTCCCATATTACAAACTTATTTTTTTTCATTCCAGTGACTCAGCATCTATCATGGTATGTGGACAAGCGGAAAGGAGATACTCAGTCTCTGTCTAACCAACCCCCCTGCAACAACTAACAATTTTTCTGAAGACACCCTGATAAGACAGCACATCATGACTTAGTCAAATGTACACAGCATCTTTCATCATTATCATTTCATTAGCAATCGGCAGCATCTTGAGACATATTCTGAATTCCTTAGCAGTGGCATACTACACTATTACTTGACCTGCATGTTCTCCTGTCAAGCCTGTCATCAGAATGAGGTGGGGGTGGGACCAGATCACCAGTGGTTGGGGAAAGGTCTATGGTACACCATCACCAAGTTGAATAACTGGGAAGATGTCCGAAGACAGGAAGACGTATTATGTGACACCCAACTGTATATGCTTAGTTTTGTACTATAATTGTCATGAGGCATAAGCATAGTTCAAAATGTAAGCACAGTCTGTAAACTAAGATTATTTTTTCTCACAACATGAAAGTTAACATTCACATAGACACAATAAAAGACAAGTTGTTATATAAGCAAGTGATCAAACTATAGAGGTCACCAGAGGAGGTGCCCAAAGGTATGCGGAGTACCCGGGGGGGGGGGCAACATGGTGTTGGTGAGCTCAGAGTAGTTGCATACTTGGGCCAATGCTTGAAAAAGTTAATGAAGGCCAGTTCCCTTTGATTTTAGTGGTTCTACACCACCTGGTTTCCTCCTGTGTTGTATGGTTTCATTAGAGCATTTACTAAACTGAAACCATAAATAATGAGATGGCAAAAAAGCAGAGCACTCCCAAAGAGTGGATGCTAACAAGGGCAAGAAGCGAAACATTTCTTTTTTAGGTGGTGGAAGTTGGAACTCTCCTATCAAAGCCAAAAGAGAAAGATGACAGAGAAGGGCAATTAAGCAAAAGCAAGAGGAAACAAAACCCACCATGGTTCTCAAAGGAAGACCCCATCTGGAGTGCTGTATTCAGTTCTCATACTAGGTTCTCATACTAGATGTTTGAAGCAGTAGAAGACTCAATGTCCATATAAACTGTTCCCCACATCAGTGGGTGGACATTGCTCTATTTTCCATTATAAACTCATCAATATTTCTTTTAAACTGTGCCAATGTTTTACTTTTTACTATATCAGCTGGCAATGTATTTCATAATCTTCCTGTTCTATTTATAAAGGAATAGTATACATCATTTATTTTGACCATTCTCAACTTAATCTGATTTATACATCTTCTTAATCCATCTGGCTTTTCTTGTAACTCTAAATTCAACTCACTTTTTAATTTTTTATCATTTATCATCTTGAATAACATCATTAAATCTCCTCTTTCTCTCATTTTCTCTAGACTTCACAGTCCTGTTCATCATAGTCTCTCCTTGTACCCATATCTCCCCAAATTTCTAATCATCTTTGTATATCTTCTTTGTGCTCCCTCTGTTCTTTTTATTTCCCTCTTATTATATGGGTTCCACAATTGTGACCCATAATCCAAGTATGGCCTAACATAAGACCTGTACACTGGTACCATACATGCTAAAGATTTATTAGTAAAGCTTCTTTTTATATTCCTCACCATATTATTAGGTTTCTGTATAGCCATAGTTCGATGTTTAACAGTTTAATTAATTGTCAATCACTATCCCACAATCTTTTTCTTCATCTACTTCTTTAATTTCTTTATCATTTAGTAGATACCTATTATTTCTTTCTATCTCTTTTTCCTAAATACATTAACTCTGATTTTTCTATGTTAAACTTCATCCCATTTTGTTCTGCCCACCTCTCATTTTTTTTAAATCTTCGTTTAATACTTCCTGTTGTTCTAATGTTTTTACTTGTCCTCCTCACTTAATGTCATCAGCAAATTTCACTATTTGATTTGTAATTCCATAATGTAAGTCACTAATATATAAAGAAAACAGAATGGGTCCCAACACGGATCCCTGTGGGACTCCACTCTCCACTTTGATCGATTTTGACATTTCACCTGTTAATCTTACAAGCTGTGTTCTATTGCTCAGTCAATTTTTAATCCATAATATAATTTGATTAGCCAATCCCATATTTATTAATTTCTTTATCAATTTATCATGAGGAACCTTGTTGAAAGCTTTTTTAAAGTCCAAAAATATTATATCTATGGGTATATTGTTGTTTAAGTTAATTTTAATATGTTCATAGAAACACAAATGATTAGTGCTACATGCTCTGTTCTTTTTGAACCCATGCTGCTTCTCATCCTTGTATTCTAATATCTCAAGCCCTTTTTCTAGTTTTGTTATTAATATACTCTCAGCAATTTTTCCTAGTATAGAAGTTAGACTTGCTGGCCTATAATTTGTTACCTCTGCTCTTTTGCCTTTCTTAAACAACGGTACCACGTAAGCTTTTTTCCAGTCTTCTGGAATTTCCCCTGTCTTGTAAGATCTGTTAAATATATACATCAAGATTTCTGATATCCACAGTGACACCTCTTTAATATATCAGGGATGTAATAAATCCAGTCCTGCTGATTTATGTATTTTAACTTTATTTACCAATCTTTCCACTTCTTCTTTGTAGTTTCTATTTTTATATTTTGATAATTTTTCCTTATTATTATATTTTCTACATCATTTCCTTTTTCAAAGACAGTCCCAAAAAAATCATTCAGTATATTGGCCATTTCATTTATATCAGTGATATCTCTACCACCTATATTTAATGGCCCCACTCCCTGTTTATCTTTTCTTTGCTGGTTAACATATGAAAACAAATGTTTACCATTATCTTTCTTATACGCCAATTTAGAATCTATCTTTTTTCTCTCTTTTTTTGTATTCTGAGTAACTATTTTCAGATATTTTTTATAACATACTCTGGCCTCCTCTGTTCCTAATTTCTTCATATTTTTAAATGCTTTCTTCTTTTTGTTACACGATTTTAACACCTTATTGGTGTACCATAAAGGTTTCTTTCCTCTTTTATTATACACTATTTTTTCTGGGACATATAATCCTTCTAAATATAATAATTTGTTTTTTAATAATTCCCACATTTGACTAACTGATTTATTAATCAGATCCTCTTTCCAATTCCACATTCTCTGTTCCTCACTGATTTTATCAAAATTTGCCCTAATATCATTTTTTACCACTGTTTTACATTTAGTGCCTATTACTTCCTGTTTAACATTGAAGGTTATCATAACATGGTCACTACTCCCTAACTGTTCCCTTATTTTAATGCCTCCAATAAGATCCAATCTATTAGTTAACAATAGGTCCAATATAGCCTCTTCCATAGTGGGTTTATTCATCAATTGTTCTAATTCTACCATTTGCAAAGTTGGCAGAAAATTCCTACTATTTACATACTAACATACTAAAATGCCAGCAGAATAGGCCTAACGGTCTTTCACATCTACTCGTTTAGTCAGCCCCCATCCTGGGAGCTGACCTTGCTGCCCCCCTCGCCTTCTCTGGCTTCTCCCTTCCCAGTTCCGGATATTCTCGCTGCATTGGATTTTGCTTCCAGAACCCTTCCTTTGTACCTGTCCCACCCCCTCTTGAACCCCTCCACTGTCTCTACCTTCACCAGCCCCCTAGGCAGCACATTCCATGGCTCCACCACCCTCTCAGTGAAGAAGCACCTCCTCCTTTCACCCCTGAATCTTCCCCTCTCCAGCTTCCACCCATACCCTCTAGTGGACCCTCCTCCTTCCTTCGAAGCACCCTGACTGCTCTTCCCCTATTTACCCCCTTCATGTACCCGAAGACCTCTATCATGTCCCCCCGGTCCCTTCTCTCTTCCAATGTGTACATATTTAGCTCTTCGAGCCTCTCCTCATAGGTCCTGTCCCCCAAGCCCCAAATCATTCTGGTTGCCCTCCTCTGGACACTCTCAAGGAGTTTAATGTCCCTCTTTAAGTGTGGCCTCCAAAACTGCATGCAGTACTCGAGGTGCGGCCTCACCAAGCAGTTATACAGAGGGAGTATACCTTCCCTCCTTCTGGAGGTGATCCCCCTAGCGATGCATTCCTTTTTGATTTCCCCAACAAATATCTGGATAATTGACATCTCTTGCTATAACAACATCTCCTTCCAGAGCTATCTGTATTATTTCCTCATTTATTATTCTATCCATTTCTTTTTTACTATTTGGTGGCCTATAATATAATACAAATAAAATCTTCTTTCCTACCCCATAAACCACTTGAATCCATAAGGATTCCATTTGTCATATTCACTATCTTTATATAAACTACTATTTATACCTTCTTTAATGTATATTGCCACCCCATTCCCCTTTTGTTCCTTCTTTCTCTAGAATACAACCTATATCCTTCAATATTCCTATTCCATGGAACTTCAGCATCCCACCATGTTTCTGTCACCATACACATATCCACATTATCAGTAAGTAATTTAATTTCTAACTCTGCCTTTTTACCTGTGTTCAAACTTCTAGCATTTAGAAACGATGTGTTCATGCCATTTTTAATTTTCTTAGTCTATGTTCCGATCTCAAGTGTCTTATTTTTATTCCTATCAAGTTCCAGTTTACTTCCTTCCCCTCTCCCCAATCTTTAGTTTAAATTATTATCCACTATTTTCTTAATGTCCATTCCCAGTTTTCTACTGCCTTTCTCGCTTAAATGTAGTCCATCTCTACAATAATAGGAGGGTTCTTTGATATAATCTTCCCAAAGTTTAATACAACCTATGTCATTATATAGTGTCCACTGTCTTAGCCAATTATTGACTTTCCTAATTTTACTATTTCTTATTTTGGTTTCTTTTACCACTGGTAAAATCTCTGAAAAGTGTATTTGACATTTCTATCTTTCTGCTTCTTTCCAAATATCCTCAAATTCCTTTTGTATTTCTTCCAATTCTTGGGTTCTGATATTATTTACCCCTAAGTGCAATATCTGCACTGCAGATCCATCTTTTTCTTTGACAATATCAGTTAACATATTCTTAACATCCCTAATTTTTGCTCCCGATAAATAGCTTGTTGTAATAATCTCTTTATTATCCTTTGATGTATATCTATCAGTAAATTTCAAAACAGAATGACCCAATATACAGATGTTTTTTACCATTTCATTCTGATTCACTTGCTCACTATCATCGTTTATTATATCAAGGTGATTTTGCCCTCTCAAATCCTCCTGACCAATGACCACACCAACATTTTTGTTCTTTAAACCACCCTGTTCATTTCCATCCTGTTGTCCCTCATCTTCCTCACTACTCTCCATGTTGTGTCTTGCTTGTTTTTCATCTTCTTTTTGTTCAGCTACAACTATTTCCTTTTTATCTTTTATTTCTATCCTTTCCTCACCCTGTTTACAACATTCCAACTCTCCACTTCTAACATCCAAATTGTCATTCTCCAAAATATTTGTTATATTAATTACTGCCCCATCTTTTTCTTTACCTCTTCCCTCATTGTCCAAAGAAATCAATGGTTCAAAGCATTAGACCATTCTATTGGTAACTGCATAGCTCTTCTTCGCACTGCTTTATTTTTCTTTTTTTACCTTTTTTCCACTGTACTCCAATCTCCTTCTTGTTCTTTTTCTCTTCCTCTTTTCTTAGATTTTCCTTCATTCAATTCTTCACATTCCTGATCTACCTGTATAATCTTTCTATCATTTTTTACTGCCTTATCTCTAAATACAATTAAATCCCGCTTCACTTCTTCTAACTTACATTGTAACTCTTTTATTTGAATACAGTGCCCACAAGTGTATACCAATAATTCATTCACCACATCTGTGATTATCATTTTACACTCCAAACATTTCAATCCCATGGTTCCATCCATCAATTTTACTGTATTAGTATCCATTTTTCTTTCCTTGTTTGTATATTCCTGTTTTTATTTGCGATACTTATTCCAAACAACTAGTTTTCTGTCTATTTCCTCACCTTCCTCATCTGACACTGTCAGACACCACTGGCCTCTACCCACATCACCTCCACTCCACGCTTGACTCTGCTCGCTAGAGCTGAGCATTGATGCTCCTAGCGCGAGATGTCACCAGTTGCTATGTCAATGCTCACAACTCTAACCACCTCCCTGCAGGGCTGGAACAATGTATATGAGCTGCTTTTAAAAAGGCAGCTCAGCCAACACCCAAGAGTGCTTAAACAGCTCTCCTGAAGCACCAAATAAGTGCCTGTTCCAAGTTTTCTTCCCTCATGGAGTGGGGGTCAAAAAACGCCTCTACACAGGTACAGCCCATCCTTTCAGACTTAAAATACAGTTCCCCAAAGTACCAGGCAGTTGTTACTGTCCTGGAGAAGCAGCTGTCCACTCAGAATGTCTGGCGGCTGCATTTCTTGAAGAACAATAACAGAGTGGAAGCAGTTCAGAGAAGGACAACACAAATGATGCAGGGTCAGCACAAAACCTCATATAAGGAGAGCTAGAGGACCTCAACATGTATACTTTGGAAGAGAGAAGACAGAGGGGGGATAGAACATGCCATAGTGGCATGACTGTGATCTATTCATGTTGGTGTCATAGCACTTTCCCAATGTTTTATTTATTTATTTATGCATTTAGATTTTGTTGACTGGGTAACTCCACTGAACCTCTGAAGACTGTCATTTCAGGCTAACTGCTTTCTTTTACATTGCTACCCTTTCCTGTACTGCTGAACAGATATGTGCCATTTTGCCCCTGACAGTGGGTATCATACAACTGTGTGCCCTCCTGTCTCTTCCACAGAGGCCCTTTCACCCCCCCATCTTTCCCCACGCACACACACAGATCGAGCCACAACATGGACTATTGTGGGTCAGAGCAAGACACGGTGTACAGAAACACATTGCTACATCATGAGCAACTGCAGATTTGGCAGACTGTGTGTGTGTCTCTGTCACTGACTCTGGGTGTCCCTATTTGGACAGACATGAGCAGTTCACTCCCCCTGGAATGTATGGAACTCCCATTGAAAGACTACATTTCAACCCCTGATTAGTGGGCTGGGAAATGGGCAACTCACTGGAATCTCACATTACACAACTGGCTTTCAGTCTAGGAGCTGCCGGTCATCCTGGTTGCAGCCAGTACACTGCATGACTGCCCATTTCACACTGCCAAGGTGGTGCTGCAACACTGACAGGCTGTCACCTGGAATGACAACCACGATTGCTTGGTGGGCTTCAGAAAGACAGCAAAGGAGTCTCATGACACCAACGTACCACAAGCCAGAGCAGCAATGACATGGATGAAAACTGTGATGTAACACACACCTTGGTCAACAACTCTGTCTCAGGGGGTGGGGGTGTGAACACTGCTAGGAGATGGCTGACACTGGGGGAGAAAGTGTATGCTTCGGTACCTAGAGATCTGTGGGGCAGGTGGGTGGCAATTGGATGAGCCACACTAATGGTGGTCCCTAATTATCTACCAAAATCACAGAAAAAAGTAAATGGTGATGTTTAGGTGTAAAAAGGGCATGTCTCTGTGGGTTTAAATGTTGTCATTGCCCATTCTTTTAACTAAATGCGAGCCATATTAATGGTGGCTGCTACTTATTTACAAAAACCACAAAAAAGCAAAATGTGATTTTTAAGTGCAAAACAGCATGTCTGGGATAAAGTTGTTGTGGTTAATACACCATATGATTATAAGCATCAGAACAAAGGTGCAAAATAAAGATATTTATTACAGATCAAAATATGGATATATATTGGCATTATGGTTATTTTGACTGAAGCTGGGCTTTGTGATAGTTTTAATTATATGATATTACCCATGTGTGTATAAATCACTTGCCCAATACGCATTATTCAAAGAAGTTGCTTGCTATATGTATGCCCTCTGTTTCCATAGTAACCATAGCACTATAAACTATGAGGGAAGCAACAACTCTATCAGTTCCATCTGACAGCTGACATTCTTTGCATTCAGTCTGACAATCTACCAGTCAGTCAAATTCGGAGAAAGCAAGCAGGTCAGAAATCAGCTAAGAGTAGGTTCTGACTGTGGTGTATGCTGAAGAATCCGAACCCAGGAATTGGTGCATGAGTGAACAGCTGATTAAGAAACTGCTGAAATAAGGCACAAGTGCTTTGGAGTGGCTCAGCTGCCACTGCTGCTCACTCCCCTGCTGTAACTTGGGAAGGCAGTAATCACCCAATTGAAATGAAGCCTCATCCCCTCCAGCAGCCCCTGATGGCCAAGTGGCTTTCTTTTTATCATTACCTGGATGGGAGGAGAAAACTGGTGGGACAAGAAATGGGGGACTGTGCACAGCATGAGAATTTTTTTCATCCAAGAGTATGCATTGGTAACTACTGCACCATGCTCATATAGGGGTTACTGGAAAACATTATTATGGAGATCCAGTGCCCTGCCGGAGCACTGGTTGGGTATGGGCCCCGGCATCAAACTTTGCATGGGGCCCTCATGGGCAAATGCACCCACTGCAAAACCATCAGCAGTTTCAGCTGCAGTTTGCGACTCATCAAAGTAGGCAGCATGCACCTTCATGCTAAGGCATCAATCTACCAGGGGTGAATGTCATGAATGAAAAATGTTAACAGACATTATTCACAGACACCAGCATCCAGGTTTTGTGTATTATGATCAAGCAAGCGATCTTCACTCTTCAAAGTAAAAGTAACGGTCACAGAAACGAATAGAAGCAAAACAAAAAGAAAGCTTTTTTTTCACACAGACCTGTGTGAAAAAGAGCCACCTATTTTAGGGTTTGTTCCCATTCCTTCCAGTGATTGTGTGTTTTACTTTGAAGGGAGAAGGCAATCGCTTTGATTATAATACTTAACTTGGCTACTGGTGTCTGTATGAATAGTGTCCAGTAAACTTTTTAAATCTTGACATTCAGGGCTAGCAGCTGCTATCGGCAAACTGAATTGCCACAATAGGCACAGCAACATTCATCACCAGTCACTATACCCACCATGCTTCCCATAGGTTGATTTAGAGAGTGGGGCCATTCAGAATAATAGACAATCTGGTGATGGTACATAGCCTTCTCCCGAGAAATAGATGAATGATCTTTTGAGAAAAGTGAGAGGACAAGGCTGCCACCATCATACAATGGGTGCCATCCTGAGTACCAGCCAACTGTACCACAAAGCCACACATCACAGATTATACTTTAGCACCAGGTATACAGTGTATTGCATTACTGACTAATACTCCCTATATTTTACAATGTTTGTTGGTATCCTTGAAGAGTTTTTAAATGAGAGCTAAGAAAACCACTAACAATTTCTTCTGTCACAGGCCCAAACACTGTTTGACACCTAATAAGTGCGAGGGAGGGTGAATTTTTTATTTTTTTTAACAAATGGAGGCAGCAGCAAGGATAACTTTGGGTGGAAGTGTTTATTTTATGTTTATTGTCAGTGACGGCCGGGAGGGTGGACCACTAGACACCAGGGAGTGGAGGGTGATTTTTTTATATATAAAACAAATGGGGGGGTTGCAGGGCAACTTGTGTGGGGGGTTAAATTTATTAACTTATTTTGCTGCATCTCTAGCTGTAGGTAGAATTTCAAAAAGCAGGAGGAATAAAGTTATTGCCTCTTTTTCAGTAATAAACTGAACTATGACCTAAGGGATTTGGGATTATTTTTTTCAATGATAACACTGCATTTTGAACTGTTCAACAGACAGCAGGAGGGGGTGTCACCAGGATTTATCATTCTACTTTGATACAGGGTGTATCACCCTGTCACATACAATCACTGATCAATGCACAATCCCCCTCCCAACAGCTCCACCCCCAAACAAGATCCTATTTTGAACCTAACATCTATTTTTCCCCACAGAATATAATGGGAAATTCATCCTGTCATAACTCCGGAACTGATTAATATGTTTCCACCAAATCTTCAAAAGACACATCTGTGAGGCCAAGGCTTCCTACCCTGAAACTTACAGCCTAGCACCTAAAGCTGTTTCTCAGATACAAGTGGCCAAAAAACAGCAAACATTAGGGAAAGCTCTGTATTTTCAACACTTTGTATCTCAAAAACCTCAGAGAGAGTCAAACCAAATGTGGTACATCAGCAGACTTACTAAAGCAGATGATGCATGCCAAATTTCATGACAATCTGTGAAACCATTTTAAAGTTATTAACCAGGAAAAATTGCCCTTTAACATTAAACACTCCTACCCACTCTAACTATACTGGCATGGGGTAGCGCCAGTATAATATATAAATGTCAGTGTCAGTGGCTCAGCAGGTAGCACACTCACCTCTGAGACTGGGAGATCAGAAGGCTGTGGGTTCTATCCCCACACCAGGCACTTGGGTTAATATCCCAATACTGACACTGTAGTGCAGCATGAGGGGGATGCTGCACTCCTGAGGTGCCGTCTTTTGGATGAGACGTTAAACTGAGGTCCCATCTGCTGGTTCTGGTGGATGTTAAAGATCCCATGGCACTTCTCGAAAAGAGTAGGGGAATTTTCCCGGTGCCCTGGCCAGATTTCCCCCATTCACAAAAATACCACCAACAGCTTAATCTTGTTCAAGGTCAGTTGGCATTCATCTGTATCCCCCTTCCCCAGGCTGTGCCTGAAAATAGTCAGAATTTGTCTAATGCACTTACCCAGTCAACAAAAACTAAATACATATATATATATATATATATATATATATATATATATATATATATATGCGTCACTCACTGGTTTGTCTGGTTTGAGACATACTTGAATTTGTTTTTGTGTCTTGTTTGTCTCTAGCTGGCTGTACAACTCCAAGTCTAACTCTTGCTAACTCTAATTCTGGTCTAACTTGCACCATTTGGGAGACCATTTGTACAGGACTTGTGCCAAATATTTGGCACAAGCTGCCATAAAGTGTGAAAACTGTTGTGACTGTGCCCGATGTACTAAAATCAGGTGCAGTTGTGTCAAAGGAGTTTTGCATAGCTGCACCAAAGTACGGGGTTGATTGAGCCTTTGAAAATCAAGACTATTATATCTACTTATGGACCACAATAAGTAGTAGACTATTTTTTAAGAGTGAGATGTAAACTAATAGTGACAAAATGAATGGATTTTATTACAGAAATAACTGTGTCATGTTTTAGTGGAAGAAAAACTCTGCTATTACTTAATTTGCATCATACATCTAGCCTTAGAATTCTACAATGCCAAGAGTGCAGGATAGGTACTTAACTGACAGAAATTCTACACAGTGACATGTGTTAACATTATCTTTTTTAATCACCTTTTTTTGTTTATAATTACTGTTGTAACTTAGATCTTACAGATCCCATGCCACCTCTGGGAAAACTTCAGAAGTTATACACAATTTAAGTTTTATTTCCTAAAATACTTGTGCTTGTTTTTCCTTTATTCTCTGTTACTAAGGAATCTTATGAAAACAGAATCCATGACCTTTAGACTTTATCCACTGGTGTAGTAACAAACTGTGATTCATAAAACATGGATTATAACATTACATGTAGAGATCTAGAGGGAGCAGATGAAGTTTGAGGAACACGAATCACATGTACAAGCTGTCCATAGTAATAAAAACAAGAAGTAAGATAAATTCAGAAAACATTTAAAATATAAGAGGAATTGTGTGGAAATGTTATATTTTTCAGGTTTTTCCCAATAATGTCAAAAGCTCTTTAAAAGTATTTGAAGCATAAAAAAGCAAAATAAAATGCATTGTATGTGGCTGTTTATCTGTAAAAGGGGTATTCAACTGGTTGCAGGATAGAGAGCAAAGGGTAATAATACAAGGCCACTTATCACATGGAAACATGTGACCAGTAAGACACATATTAAAACTCAGTCTTGTGCTGTAGATTGTTTAATATTCTTGTAAATGAGTAATGTGGAATGTCAACCTCCACCAGTGGAATTCATGTGGATTGACAATTCAGAAATGCTTTTCAAAATTTATTTTTAAATTTTGCAGAATTTGCAACAGTATTTCTACATAAACAATTGTTCAATGTGCTTACGCAACTGAATGAGATAACATGGGATGATGCTTGTATAACTTGATTTGCTTTGTAGCTTTCCACCTCTCTATCCATGGGATATACCACCCTGTAGGGTTACAACACAAGGAACCCTAGAGGAGGGTCCCCCACTACAGGTACCAGGAATGAATGAGTCGACTAAAGGTGGGTTAGGGAGAAGCCCACAGGGAAGTGAAATGAGCCGCTGGAGTAGGAGGGGTGGATAGTGGGCAACGATGAAGAATCCTGGTAAGCCCAGGATGTTGTGACACTTTTAAGATCAATGGGGGAGTGACGTTTATTGCTCCACCCATCAAACCACGGGTTTAAAGCCCTCCCATTTGATGTGCTTACGCAACTGAATGATATAAACTGAGATGATGCTTGTGTAACTTGATTTGCTTTGTGGCTTTCCACCTCTCTATCCATGGGATATACAGTACCACCCTGTAGGGTTAAGACGCAAAGAACCCTAGAGGAGGGTTACCCCCTTACAGGTGTGGGAATGAATGAGTCAGCTAAAGGTAGGTTAGGAAGAAGTATAGCAACAAATCTCTGCACCACACAAGTGAGAGTATCAAAATAGCAGCTTTTAATGTATAAAACAACATGCCAAAAAACAGCACCTGCTCACAAAATCCTCTACCAGTTTCACAAAGTTGCGTCATCAAGAGGACCTTCTGATGACGCAACTTTTGTGAAACCAGTAGAGGATTTGTGAGCGAGTGCTGTTTCTTGGCATGTTGTTTTATACATTAAAAGCTGCTATTTTGATACTCTTGCTTGTGTGGTGTGGAGATTTGTTGCTATAATTGTTCATTGCATTTCCAGCACACACCAGAGCCTACAGAGTGGTTTTGTCGATTTCATTCAGGATAGGAAGAAGCTCAAAAAGAATACCCCAAAATGTCAAGCTTTGAAGAGGCGAGGATGATGAATGAATTCTCTGAGAAGAAGGGCCAATTTCCTGAGGAAAGAGGGGAAATCCAGGCCACCATCCGCATCCATCCAACAACAGAACCTAACTATCTAGAAGAAGGCACTAACTCTAACTAAAATTATAACCATTGGCACGGAGGAGAAAAAAAAACCTTTGAGGAGGAAACCTCCGGGAATCCAAGGCCTAGGTCACCTTCCCTCCAGGCTGACAATGTTTAATTTGAGGATGTATATTTTTAAAGAAAGGGTTCAGTAACTAGAGGAATACAAGTAGGGAGGATGATGATGGATTAGGGAATATCCCTAAAAGAAAACACAGATTGAAGATGGAACATGAGGCTGCATGCAGATTGAATACGAACATGAGGCAGCAATGAATAATGATGGTGATCACCACCACAGGAGGTTGGCAGGTCGATGAGGTAGCATAAGCTCCAGTAATAGCTATGATCAATTGAATGAGGCTATGAAGTAGACATTGAGGTTGATAAAGCATGATTATGCAATGTGAACAATTAGATCCTGTTGTTGTGGTAAATGAGTAGCATCAGAGTCAATGATGGTATGGTTGAGGGAACAATGAAACTAGATAAATCTTGCTGGACCCAAGGAGGGTATGCTTGAGTAGTCAATGGAGAGATAGTAAATCAGGGGAGCTAGGATGGGAGGGGGTAAATCCCTGTATGAGTCAGAGCAGCAAGGGGTATCAAGATGTGCTCACTAGGATATTACAGATGTACCGGTGAGGAGACAAATAATACTGTAGACTGGCTTGATGGAGCAGTGCGCTTGACTGAGCGATGCAAGTGAGCAGACACTGGGGTTGAAGAGGCATGATTGATTCTACAATGTAAATGATTAAACCCTGAACAATTATACCCTGATGTTGTAGTCGATGAGGTGGTACTGAACTGAATGATAGGAATGTTAGAGTAAGTGATGTAAATAGATAAGCTTTGAGGTAATACTGAGTGAATGATGACTGGATTTATGAACTTGATATGACTGAAGTTATGAACTTTACATATACGGCATGCTGTCCATGGTTGATAGGTGTTATAGGAGCTTTGATAGGTATGCCCAAAAAGAAATATCCACAGTAGGCCATGAAGGGACTGAATCTTGAAGAGACGGTATGGAAGTGGAAGAAGAGGAGATGTGAAGGAACGGAAAAAAACAACCCAAACAAAGGTATCATGTGCCATGGAGCCACTCAAACCATGCTGCTCCTCAAAAGGAGGCAGACTCCGAGGACAAGAAAGTGGGACAAGAACCAAAGGGTATGCGAATCAGAAGGGAAGCACAGGACAGCGATCACTAGGTGACAAATCAGATGATGAACGATGAGGATGGAAGCCATGATTGGAAAGAACCTATGAAGGTCAGAACTAGAATAAGCAATAGGCTGAGGAAGGTAACATGAACGGATAAGGAATGATGAGGGATTGATGCCATGAAAGCAGGTACTGGAAGAGAGGTGAGAAAGGACGAAGGACAATAGGGAGGTCAATAGGGTAGTAGAGGACCCAGCCGGTTCAGGATGAGAACGTCATTGGGTGAGTCGGAGTAGGTGGTGTATAATCCATGAAAGATATGGCCAGACGGAGCAAAGGAATAGTGCAGATGTGGCAGTGAACCAAGCCAAGGTATACTGAGAGAGGGATTTGAATTAGATGAGCAGGTTGAGGCCAGGTATCATGGAGCTGAGGGGGCTAAGAAGTCAAAGGATCTCAAATGAAGGAATGGATGATGTATGACATGGAGCAAGTAGAATCCGTGAAGGAGGAACACTCCCCAAGGGGGCAGGAGGATGAGCTGAATGAGGTGGCACGTAGGCTTGGGGTGATGGAAGATCAGATGGAGTCAGCCATGGTAGGCCCGAGGATAGGAATGGCAGAGCAAATGAATAGATAGATCATGACACTATGAGAAAGAATCCATGACTGGATAGAATCCTGGATGGCTGAGGTTGTTGAGAGAGCCAATGAGAGGAAGCAGAACAAGGGCATGTTGAAGCAGAAGTGGTCAATGGGGAACTAGAGGTAGGAAAGAACAAAGCTCAGAGGCAATGGAAGTAGATGAGCACAGGATGACCAAGCCGAATGGCTGCTTAAGGAACAACAGCCCTACAAAATACTGGATATATACAAAGTAGAAAGCCGAGTAAAGAGAAGGGTGAGGAGAAACACAATCAAAAAGGTCGGAAAACTACAAGGAAAAGACATGGGGAAGCTTATGTACCTGTTGAAGCTGGTGAAAGCAAGCAGAGCCACATGGCAAATCCTTAGAGTGGGGGGAGAAGAGAAGGTGAAACATCATAAAGGATGAAGATATGCTGAAGGCAACAATTGACATGTGAAGCAGTATACTAGGTAAGAAACTAGAAACTAGGAAGGGGTAGACTGGAATTGCAGAATTCGATTCCTAAGGGAGACTAGTACTGAGGAGGACACAGAAGGATGCAGCTGGTAGCATTCAGTTTCTAGTGTTGCAGGATGATTATGGAGCCAAAGGTGTAGGAAAGAGGGGCAGCATCCAAAAGCTGGCAAGCTTGCATGGTTGGAAGGACCAGAGAGGTGGCCGTGGTGGAAGACCCTAAGGATACAGAATTGGTAGGCATGTGGGGGGTTTGCAGAGCCATGCAGTGACCAGAGGAGCCGGGACTGCAGCCACCACCAGTGGGGGTGGCATGAAACCTGAATCAAAGAGCAGAAGATCAAAGGAGAGGTATGCCTGATTGAGCATGGTGAGGAAGTAGATACTGAGGCTGATGAGATATGAACATGCGATGTGAATGAGTGGACACAGATAAATGGGTGATAAGAGATCATAATAGTCAACAGTGTGATGCAAGTAATGAGGCTCCCCGAAAGGAGAAGTACTCCGAGGCCAAGAAAGCACATCTGTGACCAGATGGTATGTGAACTATAGGGGTGAGATGCATGATAGAATAATGAGAGCAAGTTGATTCCTCAAAAGGAGGTAGATCCGGAAATGAAGAGAGTGATGTGTTGAAGCAGGCACTTCAAAATGAGGTAGATTCGGACAGGAACGGGAAAGAAATTTGAATGATGGTGGAGAGCCTCCAGCCAGCCTGCTGCATAGGCGTCGAACAGAAAGCCATGGTTCTTGAGTGGAGAAAAATTGAAGTACAATGCAGAATGAAGCCATGAGTGAAGAGAATCCATGACAGCGGATATGAGGCAAGGCACTAGGCCAAAGACGGTAAAATAGGAACAGAAGAAGTACAATGATGGAGTGACACTGTGGAGGCTGGTACGGGAAAGCAATGCAGAAAAGGACGAAGGATGGTAGAGATGTCAACAATTAGTGTAGGACCTAGCCAGAATGAAATGAGAACTGCAATAGGGCACATTGGATGATGCCATATGGAGTCCACCAGAGCTTTAGGCCAGGGAGGCCGGCATGCGGGCCAGACAGAGTCAGCCAAGGCATGGTAGGATAGGGGAACCCCAAAGAATGCATAAGTGCAGCAGAAGAGATGAGGTACGAGGTTGGAAAAGACAGAGCTCAGCACCAAAAAACATGCGAGCAAAGGAACTGAGGTAGGAAGAGTGAAGTAGAGGGCTCGATAGAGCAATGTGACTAAGTGGACTCCTTGAAAGGCAGTAGATTCAGAAATGAATAGAGCAATGTGAATAAGTAGGGTCCTCGAAAGGAGGTAGATTCGGAAATTAACTTGAAAAGGAACATGAACTATGGTGGAGAGCCTCCAGCCAGCCCGCAGCGAAGGGTGATGGACAGGAAGGCTTGGCACGTGAGTGGAGATAGAGTAGAATCAAGGATCAGGATGAGAGATGTAAGCATGAGGAGAGATGGAAGCTAGGACTGAAGCAAATCCTTGATGGCTGAAAATGAATGGATGATGATGGAGCGAAACCATGACTGGAATAATCCTTGACGGCTGGTATGAAATGATAAGGGGGAATAAGGACTGGAGTCATGAACCTGATACGGCCAGATGATAAGGGAAACCCCAAAAGAAGGAACTGGACAAGGAAGGAGGGAGAGAAATCACTAGAGGAAGAAATGAAGGAAGGGACTCGGAGAGGCAGATTGAACGAGCCAGTGTATGAGACATGATATGTATTCCCAAATAAGGCGTAAACTAATATCAAAGATTTGCTGCAATGCTGGCATAGGAGCCGGGAGTTTGTTGACATGGGCTGTGGCCACGACTCCCATCAAAGGGTAGCATAGAAACAAGGAGACCAGGATAGGGAAAACCCCTCAAAGAAATCCACAGGTCAGAGAAGCTCACTGAGAGGAGGCCAGAACCTGCCAGCCTGCCTCAGGTGGAGAGAAAAATCCATACAAATGAAGGAAAGAAGGAATGAAAGATAAAGGCAAAAATGGGTCAGTATTGCAAAGGCAGACCAAGAAACCCGGAGAAGCTAAGTGAGAAAAAAACAGGGGAATGAAATGAAAATGCAGTACCAACAAATGGGGAAACACTATGGTACAGCACTTCCGGTCCAAAACTGAAACCTCTGCCAGACCGCTACCTCACCAAAGGTCAGACTCCCCATCAGGAAACTGCTGTTGGTAGAACCCCCAATTTCGTATTAGTGAGTCAGATGCAGAAACCGGCCCTTGAATCGGAGAGAGGAAAATGTGTTTAACAAGGCCGAGCTCCACATTCCAGCCTGTAAACAAGATTGTTGAGGGCTAGTGCTACAGCGCTGCAATGCTGAAAGGATGAGTGGTATGGTATGCACTGCAATGGGAGCAAAATGCAATCGGGGTAGTGGAAACACAACGAAAAGGTAAACTCACCCACTGTGATGGAGAAGTGCTCCGAGCTAGAGGGATCAAAATGGAGAAGGGGAAATGAAGGCATGACAGCCAGTATGGAGAAGACAGAAGTGGAAGACATGAATGATGGGCAATGAAGAGGAGTCAGTGCTATAGATTGATGAGAGCTAAGTGCGGGTACTAGATAAGGACAAGCACTCCGAATCGCTGGGGCAGTGGGTCAATGAAAAAACAGCTGGATTGGTCAAAAAGGAGCTGAATTGCAGCAATCCGCATGGGGAAGAGCCCTGAGGTACTCCTAATCGGAAACGGTGGAGGAGTCAAGGGGAAAGAGCATACGAGGGCTCCATGGGAATGACAACAAAGGAAAACACCAAGGCACAATAAATAAGTGGGGGAAAAAAACAAAACGGGCAGAGTGAGGGGAGGTAGAAGCAGTGAGCAGCTGGATGAGCCACAGATAAAAGTGAGTGAGCCAGTGGCCTGAGGCACTGCAAAAACACGGAGACAAAGTAGAGGAAAGAGACATTAGAAAATAGGCAGGGGGAGCGGCGTCCCCGGCTGCAACAAAAAAGAATCCTGGTAAGCCCAAGATGTTGTGATGCTTTTAAGCTTGATGGGGGAGTGAAGTTTGTTGCTCCCTCCATCGAACCATGGGCTTAAAGCCCTCCCAAACAACTCTCTGCAGTGTACACAAATCATGGAATAACAGTCTGCAGATTGCATAAAAGGAATCTGCAGTTTATGTAATCCACAGAAAACATTCTGCTTTCAAAATTTTGGAATTCCATAACATTAGGCAGAATTTTGTGAATTCTGCAGAATTCCATTCCGCTGGAATTTGAAAATTATGCACAACCCTAATTTATACATGATCTGGAGGTGTGCACTAGCAGATGAATTGCCATGTCTGCTAATTGCACCAAAACAGGAAGGGTATTGACATTGCAACTGTAAAGAGATAAAGAAGGATCTGAATAAACTCAGTCAGTGGGTGGAAAAATTGCAGGTGATCTTCAAATTTGAGGTCTTCAAGTTTAGGCATTTAGAAAAGAAGCACATAAAGGCTAGAGACTACCTATGTAAAGAAATAAAAAAAAAATAAACCAAAAGGTTTCCATCCTGTGATGGGTACTGTTAAGCAGTACCTTTAAATGGGAACAATGATTTGGGGGCATTAATATGTAAGAAAAAGAACATTGTGATATACTGTACATCAATAGAAACCTCATAAGCTAGTCAGTACACATTATCATAACCTTTTTACAACTATTTGGTCAGGCCATGCCATAAAAGTGACATGCAGTTCTGTTTCCATATCTCAAGAAAGATACTAACAAGATTGAAGAAGTACAGAGCAGCATGACCAGGGTGGTTGAAGGTATGGAATATACTGTATATGTTAGGAAGACCAGCTGACAGAAATTAAGTTGCTATACATGAAAAAGAATAATTAGAGGAAACCTAATCATGTCTTCAAATATCTAAAAGGAATGATCCCATCAAACCAAATGCAGATCTTTCACGGTGAGATAATAAGGGGGCACATGATGTCATTGAAAGTCGGCAAGTGCAAATAATGAGAGAGAAGTGGGCCATTAGCAATTATGGATCATCTTTGAGTTGGACTGCATAAAGTCAGTTCCGCTTTGAGAGTTTGGCCAAGCTATTTTGGGTCCTGATGCATAATTGTCATAAAGTAAAGCAGATAACAAATAGAGGGGTAATACAAGTCTTGAGGTCAACAAAGATATTTATGACTCAAGCTTCCATGTGGAAGGTGGTGTTGGCAATATAGTGGTGTGGATTGCTGTTTGTGGTATTGTGACAGCACTTCCAACCCACCATGATCCAATGCTGAGCCACAGTAGTAGTTAATGTTCATTGTTTACCTCAAGGTCTATACTCCCCTCCACCTGGAAGTCTGTGCTTTAAATCAATAATGATTCACTGACCTATGCAGTCAGTATAGTGTTATGCTTGTGCAACTGTTTTAGTTTGGTTTTGGCCATTCACAGTCTCTATTCCAGAGGAATTACCACCCTGTAGGAGTACAAAGGCAAGGAACCCTCAGAGAGGGTTCCACCCCTTGAGGTGCCACGAGATGATTCCCGTGGCTAAAGGTACCTTAGGAATCCCCCTAAGGAGAGAGTGCTGCTGCTGGAGGAGGAGAAGAGGATGGTGGGGCAAAGAAAAAAATGTTTCACAATGAGGCTGAGAGAAACTACTTACTGTATATAGCTCAGGAAGTGGGAGAGGCTGGCTGCTTGGCCACTGAACTCCAGACAAAGCCTTCCCAATTCACTGACCTATGCAGCCAGTAGTGTTATGCTTGTGCATCTGTATTAGTTTGGTTTTGGCCATTCACACTCTCTATTCCAGAGGAATTACCACCCTGTAGGGTTATGAAGGCAAGGAACCCTCAGAGACGGTTCCACCCCCAGAGGTGCCAAGGGATGATTCCCATGGCTAAAGGTACCATAGGAATCCTCAAAAGAAATGCAGTATCATCCCCAAAAAGGAGGCAACATGAAGCATACGAGAAAGCTTTAACTGTGACATAGAAACAGTAACTGTAATGTAGTAGAGGAGAAGGATAGGCAGTTTGATAATGCAATGAGGTGCTCAATTGGATAATATAATTAATATCCAGGCTTGAGTAGTATGATACTGATGGTTTGCGTTAATATTAGGGGATACCCTAAGGAGAAAGAGAATGGCAGGACACCCTGCACCTCCATCCAACAGTGGAACCTACCTAAAGAAACTAGGAGAAACAACTATGCTGACTAAGTGTTATGACCTGAGGCAACCAAGGAGAGAAAAAAACTATGAGGAGGAAATCTCTGGGGATCCAAGGCCTAGGTCGCCTTCCCTCTAGGCTTGGGATAGTTTAGTTAGTGATGGCTCTGCAGCTGCAATTTAGAAAACCCAATTAAAGGGAGGTGGAAAATATTCCATTTTGGAGGAAGGCTCTCACTCAAACCCTCTAGTGGGAACACTGTGGAAGGTTGCGAGAAAACTCTGCAACAATTCGTGCATCCAAGGCGCAGAAGGAGGGCAACAGCTGCTGAGGTGCTCACCTGGTCTACCCACCCTCAATAAAACCAGGTGAACCAGAGGCAGTCATAGGACGAATGCAGTGAAGGTGCCTTGGTGCCTTTCTAGGGAAACCACTAAAGTCAATGGCTAACTGTTTTAGTGGAACACTAGAGCCAAAGGAGGTAACTTTTTCCACCCTTCACCACTGTCTTAAATTCTATACCAGGAGCTGTTGTCACATAGCAGGCAGCTAAAGCCAAGTCTTGGGTGAGAACATTCCCAGCTATGGGCCAGGTGAGAAGGATCCCACCCCAAGCTGGACACACTCGAGATGTGGACTAAATGCAGAGCAAGAGCGTTGGCTGCAGGAACTCTGCACCAGAATAGAATGGCTGGCATGCCCCAGAAATTGATTGAGAGCTGAAAAGCTGGTGAGCTGAATTAGCACGGCATGCTGATATCATAATGAGCATTGAGTGCTGAGACCTTGCAAGGTCGAATGCAGATTGAGTGAGCAGAATCCCAGAGGCTGAAGCCGAGGGATAGCAGTAGGCATGAAGCAATGGTTTGCATAAGCAAGGAGCAAAGGTTGCGTAAGCAAGTGTAAACCTGCACATAGGTCAGTAAGCAGTAGTAGTGATAGGTGGACCTGCACGAAGGTCTGCATAACATACTGTATAGCATTAACAACACTGAATTGGGGGCAAGCCAGCCAGACATGAATAGCCAAATCAAGGTGACAAATACTCTGAGGATTTTCTGACGGCGAGGCAGGAAGGAAGCACACACAGCTGAAGGCAAAATACAAACCAGAAGCAGGAAAATAAACACAGAAGCCCAGCAGAGACAAGCAGAAGTAGCAAAATGGGGGGGGGGGGCCCAAGCCAGCCAGGGATTCCCAAGCAGCTCAGAGGACAAACCAACAGAGCCTTCAGCTGCAAAGAAAAAATGCTTCACAATGAGGCTGAGAGGAACTACTTATATAGCTCAGGATGTGGGAATGGCTGGCTGCTTGGCCACTGAACTCCAGGCAAAGCCTTTCCAATTACTGCAGAATCCTTGGCAGCACTAATTTTCAAATTATATAATGATACTTCTGTCTGCAAAAAATAATACATCAAGAAACATAAAAAAATGAAAATAATTTAGTTTTGGGGCATTATATATTACTCCTCATGGTATTTAGCATCTTTCTTTTTAATATTTAAACATTTTTAAGTTGTCTTGTGCTTGTGCAAGCAACATCTTGCAGTAGTAGTAGCACAGTGAGGGGTGTGTCAGTGTTGGTGAGTGCAGGGCATGCTTTAGTAGGTGCATCCTTCATTACCCAATTAGCCATCATGCTAGCACTGATGCAAGAATTATGTAAAGTGCCACCACCTTGAATGGAATGTGCCACTGTAAACAAACTCATCATGCAGCAGCAGAGATGACATGCCTCCCATACGTGCCTTTCCTGGTGAAACATTTCAATAAACATGGCGGCGGCTCCTGCCACCACTACACAATCCCCAAACAAAGCTGATGTTGGGGGTGCAATCCCCGTATCAACATGTCCCCCACCCCTACATTTTGTGGCATACTGGGAGCCCACCCCAGTGTGCTGCCGTTCACACAAAGTCGACCGTGTCAGCATGTTCCTTCCCCCAACCCCTTGTGTGGCACACTGGGAGACCACCCTAGTGTGCCACCACTGACACAAACCCAGCCATGTCAGCATGTTTCTCCCCTCTTGTGTGCTACACTGGGAGCCCACAACAGTGTGCCCAACAAACTGTCTCGTGATGTGCCTTTTTTTTAACTGAAAAAAAGAAAATGGTTCCTTATTGTTCTTGGTGCCCCCCTCCCAACCCGCACCCACTCTCTACACACCCCACCTCCCCACACACACCCCTCACCCCATACTTACCTCAGAAGGTCCAGTGCTGAGATCTTCAGTGGAGCAGGAACACGTCTGGACTCTTCAAAGCAGAACTGCAAAATCAAGAAATGCTGGTAAGCTGTATAATGGCATCAATGGTGGGGGGGGTTCTACTTAGGTGGACATCTTAGTCATTTTTTGAATTTTGGCTCCAAATTTTCAACCTGGGGTTCTTGGGACCCCACCTCACGAACACATGCACTGTCATATCGTTATACAGCCCCGAAAGGTGATTTTGAGGTTCCCTCACAGAATCACCTTTTGGGACCAATTAATGAAATGACAGTGCCACTGTTCATGAGGTGGGTCCCCAAAAGCCTATGTTACAAATTGGGTGAAAAAATTCCAAAAAATTACTATGTTACAAGCATGCATTGTACAATTTCCATGCATGCTCATAACTTCAATAGTTTTTAATGTTTTTACTCCAGATTTTCAACATTGCCAATTTTTCACACCTCCTTATGAACAGTAAAGCTGTCATTTTTCACATCCTGCCCAAAATGTGTTTTCACTCATTTGGAGCACAATGGCGCAGTTGCTGTGGGAAATCAACTTTCGGGACAGACTAACAAAATCACAGTGCCACTGTTCATGAGCGGAGGTCCCAAAATGCCTATGTTGAAAATTTGGTTAAAATAATCCTCAAAATAATTGTGTTACCGGAGTGTGTTGTGCAGTTTCTACACATGTTCGTGACTTCACCAATTTTACATATTTTCACTCCAGATTTTTCAACATTGCCATTTTTTACACCTCCTCATGAACAGTACAGCTGTCATTTTTCACATCCTACCTAAAATGTGTTTTCACACATGCAGCACCAAATGGCGCAGTCGCTATACAAAATCACCTTTCAGCTAACGAACAGATAGTGCCACTGTTCATAAGGTGGGGTCACAAAAAGCCCATGTTGAAAATTTGGAGTGAGAATACAAACAAACGCCTAAGACTTTAGGGTTTCCAACCATAACACCCACCCTGTAGAGACTGACAGGCATCAGGGGTGTGACTTGGGATTGTCAGCTGTAATGCTCATGCCATTCCACCCCACCCCCACCATGCAGCCAGTGGTAGGCATCAAGGTGTGCCTTGGATTATTCAGCCCCAAAGCTCACCCCATTCTCCTATACTGCACCCATATCATTATATTTCCATATGGAATGGGTTGAGCGTAGGGTCCGAAGACCCCAAGGCACACCATGACACTTGTCAGTGTCTGCAGGGTAGGGTGAGGTGAAATGGCATGAGCATTATGGCTGATGACTTAAGGCACACCCCAATGCCTGTTAGTCTCTGCAGGGTGGGAGTTGGCGTCAGCTCAATATTTCACTGCCATTCCTACTATGCATCTCTCTAACTCCAGTGCTACCAATGCCAGTGCCAGCAAGACAACATTCAGCATTGACAAATGCTTCTTTATATTATACAGGGCTTCTGCCTGCTGCCAGGATTGTAGTCAGTCGATTACATGAGGAAATGTGTGTGCCTATGAATTCACTAATACTGCCCCTTTCATGGTGGGGACTTAATTTACAAAGACATCCATCTGTGAGTGACACACATTGTCATTTAAGGCTGACTGTATCATGTATGCATTGCCATATGCAGGATTGTTAAAGAGTCAGCAGGTGGCATTGTACAGAAGTAATGCTGAGCATGTGTGTGCCTCCATAAGCCAATCATCTTGTGAGCTACAATTGATACAGTAGCTAGTAAACTGCAAGAGGACAGGCAACTGCAAAGTAATGGCCTTGCCTCTTCTTGATGGTTCTTCACTAAAGATACTGATTTATACAGGGATACCTGTCACTTGACACCAATGCACTTTTACTATGGAGCCCCCTATCAGTTCTACCTTATTTCATTTGTACCCAGCCTTTTTTGTCCCTCTCTGTGGCTGGTCAATTGAACTGCTGGACAAAATATTTGGAAATGGTTTCCACAAAATTATCACAATTTCCACAATATCTCATTATATTCAACATTAATTACTGATGTTATTTTGCACTTTTCTGCTGCTTATACCTTGGCCATTTTTAAGGAAGAAATTAGATTATTGACATACACAGCCTACTTTGTAGGGTTTTTAAACCTACCGTAATGAATTACATTACATTCTTGTGTTTTACTCTTACATGGGCTTAAAATGTTGAGGGTTTTTTCTACATGCAAAATTTCATTTAAAAATTGTTGAATGTTGGCTGTTTATAATTCATTCCTCTTTCATACTAGAAGTTTGAAACTTACTAAACTGACACATGATATAGTGGACAGTAAACATAGCCAGTGTGGCCCAATACAGACATGCACATTAGTTGTAAAATTATATGAAAATAACTAAAATATGAATTTTAGAGAAAATATGACATTTTTTTGTAGAAATCACATGACATTTCACAGAAGCAGAATAATAATTTTGCCTGAATTCCACCAGTGGAATTTAAATTTTGCACAGACCTACCTGAATGCAGTAGCAAATTAAAATTGCTCCTCTTCAGGATGCCAAGTATTGCAGTAAAGATTATCAAGCAATTAGTGAGTTGCTAAAAGGGTTAGCAGCATGGTAAATATATATAGCATGGCAACAGTCTGGCAGTGTGGTCACTGCTATGTTCAAAAAGACACATAACTCATTACTAAGAAGTAATTCCCCTCTAGCTAAATAGTAAAAGTACCCCAGATCACCCAAGCAAATGATGGAACCAGCTTGCAAATAGAATGCAGTAGTATATTGGAAGTATTTTGGAAGCACGAGAAGGTTGTTTGGGCAGTAATATTTAAATATTTACTGCTTTCAAACCCCTACCTTTAAGAATGCTCACAATGATACACAACCCCCCTGCAGTTCTGATGCTGAGTAAACAAAGCAAAACTCATTCCCTCCATCCCGTTATCCCCAGTGGTAGCTCTACAAAAGTCCATGGTGTCCAGTGGTATACCTCCCCTCACCTGATCCTGTTAACAGTCCTTAGCAGTTCTGTGGTAACCTCCTCCTTAATCCAATCCCATTAGTATTCCCTGGTAATCCAGTAGCCCCCATTCATCCCTCACCCAGTCCCTCTGTGGTTAGTATAATGATTCCATGTAGTCAAATGAGTTCATCCCTCCATGCTACACCCTTCAGATGGCAGCTAGCACTTACCTTCCTCACACCATCCTGGCTAGTTATTGTCTACTCCCCACAAGTCCTGTATTGTTATACACAGCGGTACACTGATACGGAACTTGCAGTCTGGAAATAAACTAAGTCAGTGAAAGGGCTACTTGGGATATTTGCAGACTAATACACTGACCTGTAACTTGGCTAAAACAAAAGCCTTTCCCACCATACCTTCGCTGGAAGCTTTTGGACCACCCTACCCATGAATCATGATCAAGGTACTGACTATTCATAACTCCCACCCGTGATGGGTGTTCTGTGGGCAAGGTGCCAAACACCCAATGCGGGTGGGATTTACTATATGAATCATCAATAACATGGCCATAATGGTGGTGGTCCCAAAGCTTCCACAAAAATTTGGAGGAAAAAAACGTTATAGGTCGAGGAAATAATGTGTAAATAAACAAAGTGTCTGTGCATGGGCAGAAGCTCTTTCATTAGTGCAGACTGATCATTCCCAAGAAAGGAAACTCCAGGAATGACAACTCTTGTTAGGGCCATTAAGGCCTGGCATGGTATGGTGTTATGCAGTCATTGTTTATCCTGTGGACATACCAGGAAGAAATCAATATACAGACAGTCATTCACAAGCAAGGAATACACAATTAGATATATCACCTATGAATCTACCTGTGTTATATATTTACTGCAATGCCCATGTGATAGGATCTATATTGGAAAAACAATCAGGCAACTAAAAGTTAGGATACAAGAGCATAAAAGTAGTATCAGAAATGGTTTACCAACTCCAGTAGCAGAACACTTTAACATGACTGGATATTCAAGAGCCTCATCAAGATTCTGGAGCACTGAATGGGAACCATCACCCCCCCCCCCCAAAAGGAATGTCTAACAGAATTCTTGAATGCAATGAGATGAAGTGGCTGTATGAAATGGATGTGTTAAACCCAAACATAGGATGAATAGGGACACCAACCGGAACATTTGTTGGTAATGGGTGTCCAGTTTCAGTCTGATGTGGGACGGCTTATACTCAGATGGATATTCTCTGTTATGGCCTGAGTTTTCATAATCTCAATCTGAATTGATGACATTTGTGTATAATAGATATTTTGTATATAGATGCAGAAGGCGTCAGATGTGTTAGGTCACATACTGAAAGATTTCTCAACACATTGCTGGCAGTTATTTTTTTAAATAGTTAATACTAAGAGTTTGTCATGCTAATGCTTATTATATTTAGTTCCACACTGCTCTATTTGTACATGAACATTTAATTATATAGTAATGTACAAAGATATTGCACACAATTGTTTGGTAGATTCCCATATGTTTGAATCTTTGCTGCACATTTAAAACAACAAATTGTATTGGTTAAGTTCAATTTTCCTATATACAAAAAACTTTATTAAAAGTAGTCACTTGTAAGCTCATAATGGAACTAAATGAATCACACCGTATGAGGCAAGGGGGATTTAGGCATTTGATTCCAGAGAAATGTTATATGTGTTATGTGTGAGGAGACTTAATAATTTTGTATTGCTTGTCACACATTGCTACCCTGTCATTAAAGGGCATTACTACTGTAAGTCGACTCACTTTGTGAACCAGCCACTGAAAGGTGCAAAATCAGCTTTGCCAGTTAGCACAGTAGTAGGTCACCTCTGCAACCCTGAGAACCATCTCCTGATGGAGCTTGTGTATGGTTGCTTAGCAACCTATTGCACTCCCTGAGTGCAGCAAATGTTCATTGTGAATGCAAGATTGTGGTAGTGCCTTCCACAATAAATAATTTGCTAAACATAAGGTATAGTAATTATTATAACCACATGAATTGTTTTAAAAAATACATTAATATTTCAGAACTCTAGGAGACAGTAATAGATGAAAGAGCTGGTGACATGTTCAGTAGAGCTTTAATAAAATATAATATTTAGGCACTGTCCAGCTTGCATTTACCATTAGTTCTATATTCCTCCTCCCCGTTATTTAGTAGTGAGGTCATTTGCATGAAAACAGGATATTTGGTCCTGAAGAGTTCATCTATTCCTGCTGCTTTCTCCATACTTGAAGTCATAGAGCACTGCTTGTGATCTCATAGTTACTCCCATGGAAACAGACTGTGATGTCACAACAGAGGATCATGACTTGGAGTAGGGAATAAGCTACAGAGGCAGATAAACAAAATGAACTCTAAGGGACAACAATCATATATTTATACACATTTCTTTAATAATAAATTATGGGGAGAAGAAAAACATTAAATATATATGGAATGCAAGCAGAATTGTACCTAATTAGTATATTTTTTAAAGTTTTCTTTGTGGCATCAATAACTCTTTAAATTAGGTGCAGTAGTCTTCTGCCAAACATGTGCTCAGAGTGAAATTTGTACAATCAAAGATGCACTCTGAAATTAAAAACACTAACAGAATAATCCAGTGTAGATCCTTGCTGCAGGAGACTGAGGGATCTCAAACTGAATTCATATTGTACCACTAACATATTCAAGTTGCCTTGTATTAAATTAAAGGTAATTAGTGCTCATTAGCTAAGTAACTAATAGTTTAGAAGAAGTAACTGCTACAGTCCTTAAACATTTAAAATAGCACTGACCAGTCAGATCACATTATTTTAAACTGACTCTTATTAAGTAAATGATAACAAGGGGTCTTATACAGCATGAGAAAACAGACAGTGTTTGTCTGAGGTCCTGAGAGCAACTACCAGGCTATACATGGTCCGATCAGTGACACTAAAAAGTATTGTAAGTACATTTTACATACTTTATTTTGAAGCTATGAAATATACAGCTAGAATAACAAACTCTAGCAAGAGCCAATACAGCTGAAAAATTATGGTATTGTGGTCAGTGAGAAATGTGTAAACTAGCCATTTTTGCACTAACCACTGAGTCACCTAACTGTGCTTTCTAATTGGTGTGATACACACACTGACTAATACATATACACATGTATGCATATATATTCCAGTGTAACACAGCAGTGCACTGTATACACACATTTTTACATATTAAAGACATTGAGGGACCGTTTTCTTCTTTTCGGGTTCCAAGGGACATCGGACAGTGAGGGGTTGCCACTAGGCAACTCATTTAAATCAGCAATGATGTGCATATGACCAAAAGTGATCTAGATAGTGGGGGAATGTAGACTAGCAATTTTTGCACTAACCACTGAACCACCTAACTGCACTTTCTAATAGTTGTGATGCCGACACACACTGACTAATACATTTACACATATATATACATTTATATTGCAGTATAACATACAGTGAAGCCTGCTAAGATCAAGCAGTATGTCATAGTTTCTCTTCATGACAAAAGGGATTAACTCCCATTGAAACCACAATGTTCCCTGCAGTAACCCTGCTGCAGAATTCTGCAGAGTTGGGTTTGATCCTGGCGAGCTTCACTGTAGCAGTGCACTGTCTACATACATAGAGCATTGCCAAACACACACTAATGCATACACACTGCCTTATGTGGCAATTATTCACTTATACATCTAACCCTAACTTTTATTGTATCTAGGATAAGCATTTTGCTTTGTACTAACTCAATGTACTAATCTACAGCATGACTGGGTACCTAAGGTAGTTGACCAGGGAGGTGCGGTGGATATGGGCTATTTGGACTTCTGAAAGGCCTTCAACACTGTCCCCAATAGAAGGCTAATTAACAAACATGCCAGCCTAGGGATGGATTCAAAATAGTTCTGTGGGTGTAGAACTGACCGAATGGAAGGAATCAGAGGGTTGTGGTAAACAGGGAATACTCTGGAGAGGAAGATGTGAGAAGCGGGTGCCACAGGGGTCAGTGTTGGGGCCAGACCTCTTCAATGCCTTTATTGGGGACATTGAAGAGGGACTGCAGAGGAAGGTATACCTCTTCGCGGATGATACAAAGGTATGCAATAGGGAGGACACTCCAAGGGGTGTTGAAAGAATGAGAGAAGACTTTAAAAAACTGGACGAGTGGTATGAAGAATGGCAGCTGGGATTCAATGCAAAGAAGTGCAGGATCATGCATATACTTTAGGGCCAAAGAACCCAGGGGAAAAACATAACCTAGGTGGGGAGGTACTGGCAGTCACAAAGCAGGAAAGGAACCTGGGAGTTATCATTGTGGAGGACCTAAGAGAAATGAGGCAGTGCAATAATGAAGCTAGAAAGTCTTGGCAGATGCTTGGATGCATAGGGAGGGGTATCACGAGTAGAAAGAGGCAGGTCATCTTGTTGATGTATAAGACACTCATGAAACCACACCTACAATACTGCATCCAGTTCTGGAGGCCCAATATGGCAAAGAATATAGACAGGGTGGAGGGGGTACAGTGGAGGGCAATTAAAATGGTTCAAGGCCTGCAGGATAAAACCTATGAGGAAAGACTAAAGGAGTTAAATATGTATTCCCTGGAGGAAAGGAGGGAGGGGGTACATGATTGAGACATACAAATATATCACCAGTATTAACAGAGTACAAGAAGGAGGCATCTTTCAAAAAAGGGATGCTCCAAGTTTAAGGGAACACAACATGAAGTTAGAGGGGGAAGGCTCAGGGGAAAGGTGAAAATGTTTTTTTCATGGAGAGGGTGGTGGACACCTAGAATAACCAACCAGTTGGGGTGGCAGGGGCTAAAATGGTCACAGAATTTAAGAAGGAATGGGATAGACACAAAGGTTTCCTGGACGCAAGGGAGGGGGCTCCAGAGTTCAGTTTTGTAATGGGACCTTAGACAAGATAGGTATTAACAGAGCAGACTGGGTGGTGACATAACTCCCTCCCCTACCCAGTCTGACCTCCCACTGTGCACCCACCACCCAGCATCCCCAGACTCTCCCACACATCCTCACTCACCAGAACCAGTCTCAGTGTGAAGATCCTCTCTCCCATTGAAGACATGTCTTGCTGCAGGAACTGGAGACTGTTTTATGAGAAATAAAGTACTGTAAGTGTGGTTCAGTTTATTTCAATGGGTTTTCAACTGCACTTACCTTATTTCCCATATTGCAGTCACCAGTTCTGGAAGCAAGACATGTCTTCCATAGGAGAGTGGATCTTCACACTGGAGTCTGTTTAGGTGAGTGAGGGTGTGTGGGGAGGTCTGAAGGGTGTGGGGTTGCACATGTTCAGTTGGAGGTTGGGCTGGGGTAGCAGGGTTGCATCAGCGAAGGACTTTTTTCACAGATTAAAAAGAGACATTGAGGGACTGTGTTCTTCTTTTCAGGCTAAAAGGGACATCAGAGTGTGGGGGGAGTTGCCACTAGACAACTCATTTAAATTAGCAATAGCATGCATAAGGCTGAAACTGATCTAGATAGCGGGGGAATGTAGACTAGCAGTTTTTGCACTAACCATTGAGCCACCTAACTGCACTTTCTAATTGTTGTGATACACACACACACTGATTAATACATACTGTATACACATATATGCATATAAATTCCTGTATAACATAGCAGTGCACTGTCTACATACATTTTTACAGATTTAAAAAAAAAGACATTTAGGGACTGTTTTCTTCTTTTTGGGCTCCAAGGAACATCAGAGGGTAAGGCACCTAGACACCTCATTTAAATCAACAATGACATGCATAAGGCTGAAACTGATCTAGATAATGGGGGAATGTAGAATAGCAGTTCTTGCACTAACCACTGAGCTACCTTACTGCATTTTCTAATTGTTGTGATACACATACACTGACTAATGCATATACACATGTATGCATATACATTCCAGCATAACACACAGTACAAGTCACACTAAACTGTCCCTCCAACTCACTGATTTAGCATTTTTATGGCTGCATGGGCAGAGCTCCACAGATGTTTTGTCATCTCTGTAATAGAACAGAAGGTCACAACTGGAACATGACCTTGTGTTCTCTTACAGTGACACAGCATTGTCTGGACAGTGCTGACTCCATTGGCACTGCGCTCCATGATGGAGCTCCCCTCCACAGTATGGTCACCCCCTTCCCATGAGCACACTCCTTTACGATGAACTTGCAGAGAAGCTGCGCATGTACGACTATCATGCATCCACAGTTTTACCATCGCCATCTTGAGAATGGCACACCATCACAGCTCTGCCAGCTGTGCTATCCACTAAGACACCACCTCTCCCACCACTCGGATATTGACAATGCCACTCCAAGAGCCGTGCTGCCACTGTACAGCCAGGTTGGAGTACAGCGCAGCTGTATCAGCTCTGATGAGAGATTGTTCAGTGAGTTGCTTAATGTGTGCACTGCTCACTGCAATGAAATAATTAAAGTTTCCTAATAGTGCCCAGTATCACAGTCTTGTTTTTCAAAGTGGTAAAAGTAAGACTTGCAATGCTCTTTTTTTATTCTTACAAAAATTACCATGCTCAGAAGAGCATGTACTTTTAGCCCCAACTATCACTTACACTTGTTTAGGAAATCCATACATCATACTTGTGATGGTTGTAAAAAATGTTTTATGGTTTAGACTTTAAGGCATTATGGCATATGGCTTTATGGCTAACAGTTGATGTGCAGCATTTGGGTGGCAGCAAGTGTTGAAATACAGACATTTTAGGGATGCCATAAAGAATGGGAGGGAGGCATAAACTTCACTGTCTCATTCAAAACACTAGATACTTTCTTCTGTATTTTCATTTTATTCCAAGAAGTTCGAATAGGCACTAGGCATATGGTTAATCCTCTATGTTTTGTCCAATATTAAGGGCTTCCTCAGAATAATGCCTTAAAGTGAAGTCCTCTTGGCTGTCAGATACGTCATATAGCACCTCTGCCTGGTGCCTCCTCCACTCACTGTAACTGCCTCCATGCCCCCCTCATGCCCTGTGGCACTCTCACTGTCCCAGAAGACCCTATTTCCAACCTTTCATCCAGAGTTCTCCTCCAGCCTCTGTGGGTTGTGTAGCCTTGTGCCAGTGGATTGACAGATCCCTCTGTCAAATTCTGCAGGTGTGCTCAATGTTTGGTACATCCCTGCAGCTGTGGCAACTACCGGGTCTTTGGCGCAGGGACCCCTAATTTTACAAAATTAGGCACAGGGTCCTTGATGCACCCAGAGTTTGCTGCAATCCTAGATCACTGTGAATTGCAATGATCTACGGGCTTTTTGAAAATTAAGCCCAAAATCTTTCTTTAGTTCTCTAAAAACATCAGTTAATATATGACATAAACCAAGACAAATAACGTTTTCATGATAAATTCCACATATGGAAAATTACCCCCCCCCCCAATTTGAGTCATCTATTTGTTATTCCAAGCAGTTCATTGGTAAGTAATTTTCCAGCATACATTGAAGATCCCTAAGAAAAGTAATCAATATTTCATTTACCTTGGAGATCAGAGAGTGTTGTCCTAATTCTACAAGTAAAATATGTGTTCGAACACAATTGGGCATGCCTAATATGTCTGTAATGTTTATTCAAAAATAACACAAGAGAAGAAGAGTTTGCCATTCCCCTTATTTTGCTGGCATATTAGAATGCTTTTCATATCTTTGTATTTATGACCGTTAATTAACAGCCTACATAATAACCACCATATTTGTTCATAACCCTTTTTGTACCACTTATTGAGTTATCCATTTTGACTTTAACATATTTTAAATGACTGTTCTATTTTAAATTATTCACAAATCTGACTCCGAATTAATTATACACTAGTTCTGTTGCCATTGGTTCCCCTGTATATATAATTTGCATGTATCCCTACTTCTGTTCTGAGAAACTATGACATGTGTATTGCTTTTATTGACCCTGAGGTATTTCTGAGTACAGAGTTCTGTGAGCTTGTCAGTATTCCCCTGCAAACCTATTAGTGATGTTGAAATTAAAATGGCATCTTGTGCATAAGCCAATAAGGAAATCAGTTTATTTGTTATTTTAACAAGGGGCAGAGGAGCTGGAGGTATAGAATACAGTATAATCTGCACAAAATTGAATGGACACAGAGGAACTGGCTGTAGGGAGCTCATTTAAAAAGATGAAGAAAAGAACTGGGCCAAGGACAGACCCTTGGGGGATGTTGGAGCAGACTGTGAGTGAAGGGGAGAGAAAATTTCCAACCATGCTGACAGCTTGTGACCTGCCTTCAAGGTAGGAGCAGAAACACTCAACTGAGGAGGTGGAGAGTACAGCTGCCTGAAGCTTATCCAGGAGAATGGGGTGGTCAAGTGTCAAAAGCCTTGACCAAATCAACTTATGCCCTAATCCAATGTCAGTGAAGATAGTATCACTGAGCCAAATGATAGTTATAAGCTAAACATGTCATATAATATAATATCAAATCAAGAAGTTCAATATTTTCAACAGTCCATTTTATCCTTTTTCAGATACAACTTTCCATATTATTAGCATGATATTTCTCTGTCAGCGAAGCTTCCGTGAACTATCTCAGATAGGTATGTACTGGCAAATGGGTGGATTCTGAATGCTCTAATATATTTAAATGCATTCTTTTACATATTACATTTATTGTATATAAGTCCAAACCAAATTGGGACTTCTTTACAAATAGTAGAGCAGTTTCAGGGTGCTTACTGATATCAGAACTGAGCTACAGTATGCTGTACTATAACTGTCATTTTAATCAGAACAATGCAAGCAAAAACTGCCCAAAAATGCTTACTTCATTGAAAGCTTACATGCATAAATGCATACTATTAACTGTAGGAACAATAGCCAAGTTCAAAATATGCCATTTATCATCACTTATGGTAGGGCCTTTCACATATGACAACAAATAGCATATTTTGAGTTAGGTTATTGCACATGGTACCCTTATATAAACCTCAGATTTGATAATCAGCCACAATCTAGGAACTGAATTTTAGGGATCATGTGAGATTATGTTGCTTTTATGGGAAACAAGATACTGAGGTTCAGGTCTGTCCACTGATAAATCAGATGTAATAGTCACCCCCAAGAAAACTGGGCATATCAATAGGCAAACTGTACAAAGTAGTAAAAATATGATCCACATTACAATGATCCTACATACAGTATTTGCTAAAATAGTTCCCAGATCCTGCCTTTCCACCAAAACTAAAATATATGTAGCTTCTGGGGCCAAAGGTGATTTGATTATGTTAAGTTATTTTAAATGCCTTCTGAAAAGAATCATAGACCCTTGGTTTTTGAATTATAAGAACTGGAACATAGGTAGTGCATTCAATCTCTTTAAGCTTTAAAAACTCATTGTCATGCAGGCAGCTTCTCTGAGTAAAGGAAAATTGACACTCATGCAATTTCAATTTAGATAGAATCCTAGTTACCTTAACTGGATTATGCATGGCATTAACATTCTGGCAATATTTTTCATGAGTTTATTATTCATAGTAGTAATTTCTTTTGAAGAGTGCTGTATTCACCACAAAAATGCTTTGATCAGGTACTGCACCATATATTTTTAAAGGTGCGGTCAAGAGAGAGACAGAAAACACATTTATATCTACAGTAAAGTCTAAAGTAATGATATGTTTAGGAATGAGCCCTCCACAGAATAAGTTAAAAGGATCAGAACTTATCATATATGTAGAAGAATATTTGAAATCATTTTGTAACTGTCATTACAGGCAAGTAGAAGAAAAGGGGAGCAGAAAGAAATATGAAAGGACATACCTAAATAGGCCAAAAAATGAACAAATGAAATAAAAAGACAGATACAGAGGGTTATAGACAGATGGACAGATAGCTACACAGGGATATAGATAGAAATATAGCTAAAGGCAGGAGGACAGATAGAGACAGGGAACAAGGATCAATTATCCTACACAAAAAGCAGATCTATAATTGTTGGAAAATGACAATTATCTCCAGGCAAAACAGTAACAGAAAAGATCACTGAGGGTTTGGGGCAAGCTCCCACAAAGTGTGGAAATTGTCGCAACTGCACTTGATGTCCTAAAATTGGTGCAGTTGCCTCAAAAGAATTTGATACAGCTGTACCAAAGAATGAGGTTGACATAGGGCTTGACACAAGCCCTGCATCCCCCTTTGAAAATCTAGTCCATAGGGGATAGGCCTGTAGAAAAGGTGAAGCTTCTGGTGCATTGCTTTGACTATGGAGTCCACATGAGGAGCAAAGGTCATATTTTTCCCAGCACTACCCCAAAGTATTTAAGTGACTCCACCACTTTGAGATGAGTTCCACCAGTGCTACACACAGCTTCAGCAGGTGTTGTCTCTTAGGGCCTAGCCTCCTATTTCCAAAAAGCATGGCTTTGGTCTTTATAATGTTAAGGACTAATTTGTTAGTTAGGAACCAGTTACCCATTTGACTTGCCAGAAGAGTGGCTGTTGTTGGTTCATGCCCCACACCAGCACTTGGAGTAAAATCTCAGTACTGACACTGTAGTGCATCAGGAGGGGGATGCTGCACTCCTGGGGTGCCTTTTAGATGAGACATTAAACCAAGATCCCATCTGCCTGTTCTGGTGGTTGTTCAGGTGGCCATTAAAGATCCCATGGCACTTCTTAAAAAAAAGAATAGTCAAATGTCCCTAGTGTCCTGGACAAATTTTCCCCATTCACTAAAAATACTACCAACAGCTTAATCTGGCTCAATTTCAGTCAGTTACTGTACCATTTGTAGCTCCACCACTCCCCCAGAACCAGGCTGAACATAGGCAGAATTGTCTAGCCCTCCTTTCCTGGTCAATAAAAACTAACTAACTAAATATACATTAACAGCAAAGTTGGAGGAATGGTCAGAAGTATGGCAGCTTGGATTCAATGAAAAGAAGTGCAAAGTAATGCACCTGGGAAACAAAAACCCAGGGGAAGATTATGCAATGGGGGAGTAGTAACAACAACAAAAATGGAAAGGGACCTGGGGGTAATCATATCAGATGATCTTAAGTTTAGCAAGTAATGTGAGAAGGAAGTAGGGAGGGCTGGGGGTATACTGGTATGTATAGGGAGAGGCATCACCAGCAGAAAACAGGAAGTTGTTATCCCTCTGTACAGACAGTTGGTGAGACCCCATCTGGAGTACTGTGTCCAGTTCTGGAGACCCCGTCTCCGCAAGGACACAGGATAGAGGCAGTCCAGAGGAGGACAACTGAAATGGTGCATGGTCTGCAAAAGAAGCAATATGAGGAGAGACTAAAGGAGCTTAATATGTATACCCTTGAGGAAAGGAGGGAGAGGGGGGACATGATAGAAACTCTTAAGTACCTCAGTGGAATCAACAAAGTCCAAGTGGGTAGCATCTTTTAGAAAAAGAGATGTGCAAGAACAAGGGAACACAATGTAAAGATAGAGGGGCAATGTGAGGAAGTATTTTTTCACTGATACGGTGGTGGATGCATGGAACAGCCTTCCTGAGAAGGTTGTGGGGTCCAAAACTGTAAGAGAATTCAAGACTACATGGAACAGACATAAGGCAATTCTTGTGGGGGGTAAGAAGAAATAGGCTGTTGGTAAACTAGGATCTGCAGCTTATCATGTAGGTAGGGGAATGGGCAGACTAGGTGGGCCAAGCGGTCCTTATCTGCCATCAAAGTCTATGTCTCTATGTTTCTAACAGCAAACTGTACCATCCTCTAAACTACAAAAAGATTAAAAACAAAAAAGGGTGATGAAGATGAAAAAACTAGATGGAAAAAGACTGTAAGAAGGATACATACAGTATAAGAAGGTGGAACTAAAGGATGGTACCAGTCTAGGAATCAATGCCCATTTTAACAATTTTGAAAGTGAGTGCTGTGAACGAGAGAGCTCCGTAATGAATAAGGGCAGAGGCAAAAATTACAGCCCTGATCGATTTTACCTGCCAGTTATATAACATCCAGGTTAGAGGGCTCCAGCTTGAAGTACATGCCACAGATAGAAACAAAGGAACAAGAGAAGGTACTGACATTGGATTCAACATCTGAAAGAAAAAGGACAAAATATTCTTTATTAACATTCAATGGAGAAAATTAATTTCATAACAATAGTGAAGGTGGGGGTGCAGTAGAAAAGTGGGCAGCATTTAAAAAGTTGAGGATAAAGGCTGGCCCAGTGGTGCAGAGAGCTGAGGTATCTTGAGCACCTTACCTCTTACACGCTGATGACCCAGGTTCAGGAATGAGCTCGGGTTGTTGGGGGTTGGCCGGAAGGAGGGTTGGGAGAAGGATTGAGTGGACACTTGTCAGCTCTCCTCTCTTGGATTGGGGAGGCAAGCCTTTCCTGCTCTTGACTGCAACCAAGTGAAGGCTCAATGGTAGCACTGGGCAAATGGGGGGGCTGATGTTAGGTGGTGTAGGTGGAATGGGGTCATCAGTTCTGGTGCACATGTGTTCCTCCATGTGCATGTGCAACTGTGTCTCTGAGGCTCTGGAAATAAGGGAGAAGAAAACTGGGGTAAAAACCATGTCCCCCAATCACCATATGTGATGAGCCTTGGGTCTCTCAGATCCCACTCCATGTGGATCCCCACTGGCCCGATGGCCAGGGGAGCAGTAGATGGGACTGGGTGTCCTTAGCCAGGGTCTGCAGACAGGAGTAAGTGCTGAAGTGCTGGAAAACAGCTGAATGGAAAAACAAAAAAAAAAGCTGAGTATAGAAGTAACAGATAACACCATTCCAAATGTATACAAGGATAAATGAGCTAAAGGGCCAATGTTATTCACAGTCGATGTAAAGGAGGCAGTAAGAACCTTAAGAAAAGCTTTTTCCAAGTATAAGAGTAGTCAGAGGTAGGAAGACATGGTGAAGTATCTGGAAGCAACAAAAGAAACCACTGGGAATGTGTGGGAGGCGAAGCAGAGAAAGAGCTCCAGCTGGCAATGGAGATGAAGAAAGGGATAAGGCATTCTTCCAGTACCTCTCAAACAAGCATAATGTCAAAGGAAGTATGGTGAGACTTAAGAGTAATGAGGGGTGGAGGAAGGGGGACATGGGAAAGGCAGAGATACTGAAAAATGATTTCTGTTCAGTATTTACTAAGCAGAAGGATGGGCCACTATCAGATTGTGGGATTAGGAAGGGAGGAGGCAAAGATACTGGGGCAAAGGTCTAGATAATGGAGAAAAGAATGTTCAAAAAGCTAACATGGTTGTAGATAAATATATGGGACCTGACTACTTAAACCCAAGGATGGTATGTCAGGTCAATTACGAGACATTTTCAATAGCTTGCTAGCTACAGAGTAGAAAACTGGTTGGGGGTAGAACACAGAGACAATGGTGAATGGGGAGTTTTCAGAGGTGAGGTAAGTGATCAACGGGATACCTCAAAGGTCAATACTAGCCGTTACAGGCCATGGACTGATACATTAGTCCAGAACTTCAATACATTCTAATTCCTTTGGCAGTTAAAGGGCTAGAACCCATCTGTATAAAGGTTAATATGTGCCTTTTTGCAGATGCAAAAGGGTAGATGCAGAGAAAGGGAGATGGGAACTGAGGGAAGATCTGAGCAGGTTAGACAGCTGATTCAAGGTTTGGCAGTGGAACTTTAAAGCAAATATATGTAAAGTAATGCAAAAGTAATGCACATTGGCAAAGGGAACCTAGGAGTTCAAAACAAAATTGGAGCGGTGGTGCTGGATAGCATTCTGGAAGAAAATGATTTAGAGATGATGATATTGCACATTGCAAGAGGTAAGATCTGCCTCTTTGCAGATGACACAAAGATCTGCACAAGGGTAGACATGAAGAAAGGAGTAAGAGAACTAAGGGAGGATCTGTGTAGGTTGAAGGGGTAGTCCAAGATTTGGCAGCTGAACTTTGACACATAAAAATGTAAAGTAGTGCACATTGGGAAAAGAAACCCAAGAGTTCAGTACAAAATGGGAATTGTGGTCTGAATAATACTCCAGAAGAAAGGAATTTAGGGGTGATGGTATTGGAGATCTTAAAAACATCTGCACACTACAATAGAGCTGTGAACAAAGCAAACAGAATGCTGGGATGCATAGGGAGGTTAATAAGTAGTAGAAGGTGGAAGTTGATCCTCCCTCTGCAGAGGTCACTGGTGCAGTCAAACATGAAGTGCTTCACCAGGAACTGGAGTCCACACCTGAAGAATGACAGCAACAAGGAGGAGACAGTACAGCACAGGGCAGCTAAGATGGTGTATGGCCTTGATGAATTTGCCATGTGAGGAGAGGCTATGAACTTAAGCATGTACACCATTAAGAAAAGTAGGAAAAGGGGTGATGTGACTGGAACATACAAGTACCTGCATGGGATAAACAGAGTAGACACCAAGGAACTATTCCACTTGAGTTGAAACACAGAGATGAGAAAGAATTCACTAAAGCCGGTGGGGGGATATTCAAAAAGAACATCCAGAAGCACTTCTTCATGGTAAGGGTGGTGGATTAGTGGAATAAGCTACCAGAATAAGTGATACTGGCCAAACCAACTGGCAGCTTCAAGCAGGGATGGGAGAAGCAGGTGTGTTTAGTTAGAAAAAGTGGTGACAGTAAAAAAGGGGTGATTTGCCACTTGAACAAGGCAGAATAATTAGGTAGGGTGGGCAAAAGACTTTTTCTGATGTAAATGTCTATGTATTGATATAAAAATCACTACTAACACAAGCTTGTTTACAAAAAAGGTTTTAAATTACACTCCTCATTTAACCCAACATGTCTAAGACTCTGGAAACTAAGGAGTAATTTACTCTCTAGCTGAAAGGGTGCGCATAGCCTGTAACACCCTCTCTTCAGTTTCACTACCTGTTCTTAACCCATGAATTGGAAACCATTTGAACTGACATTGTGGCACATTTTAAAATGGAATCTGATTGGGTTGCCACCCTTAGCCTTCAAATTAGAACAAAAGTGTTCCTGACTCCTCACTTTGAAGTTCCTAATCATCCCGCCCATGTGAACCTCCCAACAGTGACAGCAAATCACATAAACCAAGAAAGTGGTATCACAAGTAATCATATCCTGTACCTCCCAGTTATTAACAGCTACTGGGTGTGTGAACTCCTGCCCTTGTTTAGTACAGCAGTAGATGTTGCAACTGTTGAATTTATGAAGCTCTGCTCTTCTAGTTCCACCTTCCTCTTATGAACACATAGGTCTGATCTCTGCCCTCCTCTTGGCTCAGTTAACACTGTTTATTCACCTTGTTTCTGTGGTAAAAGAAGCCTAAAAGACCAGCAGACACTGCTGACAAAAAAATATCCCTGAAAAAATAACAAAAAAAAAAAAATAAAATACCTGCAACTCTGATGGGCGATGGAAGGTTGAGACTCCTGCTCACAAAGCCACTCAGCTTCTGTCACATCAGAACAGGCCAGTCTTCTTAGTGAGGAAGAAAACAAAAAACAGTTCATGATATCCTCCAAAAATCTCCTCTATGAGCTTAGAAAACTTGTCAGCACTATAGACAGATTGGAGAAAACTGTTGGGGAGACTGTTAACAGTCTGGTGGAGGACACCGAATGCACCACCGACCTCAAGGAGGGCCTAAAAGATGCTACATCCACCTTCAACCAAGACACCATGACTCTGCAGTTTCTCTGTTGCTGGGAGACCTTCCTCAAACTGGGCTGCACACACACCTAATATGTGGGTTTAAAGGGGGCTCCTGACAGCCAAAGCCGGCTAGTAACATAGGGATGACACATAGTTAAAAGCCAAAAAATACTGTTCAATAACAGGACAAAAAAAAAAAAACACTCCAAAATAAAAATGCTTAGTGAGAGATGCATTTCATTTGTGGGCCGCTGACACAGTAACTGACAAAGAACTCCCTGGTGCTTCAGACTCAATGGTTCTTTCTCAAGGGGTCGCACATAGTTACATTGGCTATAAACTTTACTTCTGAGTAGGTGGTGGTAAGGTCGGGAGTGAGCAGCAGAGACAAATCCCAGGATGGTGTAAGTACAGGCCCCCTTCCAAGTAGAATCCAACCCAAACTCTTGGGAGTGAATTTGGAAGAACTCACTCCATCATTTGGTCATGAGCCCTCTGTTCTTGACAGATACTGCTATACAATAGGGCAGGGAGTGTGAGGGGGACTGCACTGGAGAGTGAGTGATGGATCACAGCTTCTCAGGCGGTAACCTCACCCCAACTGAGCACAACCTGAGCAGGATGGTAACCTCTGATGGCAACTTATGACCGAGTTTATAGACCCTCCTTGTGGGAAGACAAAGCAGATCTGTAGCAGAGGTTGGTGTAGTTGAAACAGTTTCCTGCTGGTGCTGGCCCACCCTCCTCTGCCATCACCAGGCTCAGGTTGCAGAGACAGTCTGGCAACAATATGCCAGCTGAAGTGGGGCCCCTCACACCGTGCAGCCAAGGGAATGCCTTGGGAGGGGCTGCTGCTCTGGGGTGGGGTGGGGGCTCCAGGATTTAGACATGCCAAGCCATTGTTTCTACTGCTGAGGAGGAATAGGAAGGTCTAACTTGATAGATTCCCAGTCTCAGAGAAGGAATGTTGAACAAGCAAGGCTGTCAGAAGGGTGATAGAAGGAGGGTGGCTTAGTTGGTGTCTGGTAGATAAAACATTGGTGTTGTACCAGTGCCACCCAATGGCTTGGCTACCATCATCAGCATTCATTGAGTGGGTCACGAACCTTTTGAAGTTGTTGAAGGAATAATTCATGGCAGGGTGTGTGTCATGCTGGGATAATGTCATGCCTTGGGTGGTTGGGCATGAGGCCACAGTCTAAGTGCATCCAATACCGGAGAAATGACATTATCCCAGCATGACACACACCCTGGAGTGCACTATTCCTATTATACAATGGCGCATTTGTAAAAAAAAATAAAAAGATGTTAAAAAAGATTAAATAGTTTATTGAAAGTACATTTTTCTCATATTATCTGTGGGTAGGGATACTTAAAAAAATAGTGCTGATTATTTCTTTGGGCCAGAAGGTGGAGTTGCTGTGCTGTGCTGTGTGGCTCTCTGTAGCTTTGTCCCTCACAGCTTCCTTACATCTTCTATACCTGTGCTTGGTACCCCCCACCCCTCCCCTTGCATCTTCGTGTGTTTCTCTGTTTTTTTTGTTTGTTTGTTTTTTAATGTCTGTGTAGTAGGAAACCAGCTGGAGAACCCCAAATCAGTGTTCACATCACAATCATGGTGACTACTGCCATCTTCTCATTTCCTGGTGACAGATCAGTGTCTGTGTGTCTAAGGGCATTAATGGTTTCTATTTACATGCTGTTCCCTCCTGCTGGCCTGCTGTGAGAATTTGGCATCTCATTTATTTTAAAACTAATAAACTGAGCAGCACAGCTGTTAATGTCATGACCACTGAGATGATTGGTGAGTGGTGCAAGTGCAGAGCACATGCACTTGCAGGTAGAAAGACGATTTCAGTGACCACTTTTTTTAAAAGTTTGTTTGAAATACTATTGTTGGAAATTGTGTCAGAGACAGATAAGGCACTGATGGGTGTTGTGTGTGGCCAGTACTGAAGGTAGAAATTGAAGAAAAATGGATGTTCACCACATATTTTGGGACTGCCCAGTGCTGAGGTTCTACTGTTATCAGATGCATGCAGCCCTAATGAACCTCTGAGGTACGAATATCGCCAACAGTTAAAAATATGGTCCTGGGCCTTTTGGTGCTGGAGCTAGGTAATAAAACCCACCAGGGTTTACTTAGGGCACTCTTCAAGGTAGCCTTGAAGGCAATTGCACTTTGCTGGGTGAGGGAGGACCCACTTCTCGCCAAATGTGGATGGACAGGCTAACAGAGATGAGCAAAATGGAAGGGACCACAGTGATCTTGCAACTTTCCATTGAGAAATATAATGCCATTTGGGACAGATGGGAAAAATAGGGATCCTCCTCTTCAGCAGAGGGGAAGGAATATGACCTAAACCAGGGAGATAGGGATGGCTGAGGTGGAGAGGTAATGGGGAGGCATAGTGACCGCTACCAAGTATTAACAGTTAGCCCAAATCTATACTTCATTAACAAATGAGCTTTGAATCCTGCCACCACAGCACCCAACACCAGTTGCACTTTGTTTTCCTTTGGATTGTTTACAGGTTCACAGTATGCCTCTAGCCATGATGAGCAGAGCCAGATCATCTCTTGCAGTTTGATTATTGGTGCCAAATATCGTGAAATTCAATGGACTGGAAGTTCAATTACAGGAAATGGACAATAATCAAACTTGCATACCAGCTTCTTTTACTGTACATGTATATTCTCATCTGAAGTGGTTCACTGAAAGATCAAGGGGCCATATACCGTATATGTAATGCTCTCCCTTTTCTCTTTAATAAAGTTGAATTTCAAAAAAAAAGGAAACCTTCAGGTCTTTCTGATAACCAGCTCGAGGTTGGAGGAGGAGTGATTTTGCCAAACTGGCTATGTACCAGTATATTCTGTAGATTGCTGCCTTTTCTAAATGTGATAATTTGTTTGTTTCCTACCTCATCTACTACCGTTTTGTCTCCTAACAAAAATGGCCCAGTTCTTCCGCCTGCCTCACATTCAGTTTCTTAGATAATAAGAAATAAAAAATATGCACCAGACTCCTCATCCCCTTCTTCATAAACCAGGCACACAACTTACAAAATCTGGGACACAAGGCACAAATCAGGGACACATTAATCATTGGTGATACCACAGTACTGTATAGCCAGTCAGAAAGTTGTTCAAATAAGGGGACTAATGTAAAAAGCATTTGCTGAATAAGTACACTTCTGTGATTCTAATATTTGGAATGAATTTGTGCTTACAATCACCACATTTAATTCATGGTAGTCATGGAAGTCATGAAAACTTTAATTTTTAGGAAGGACTGAGGAAGATTTTGAGATGAAATCAAGGACTATCAACAGGTACTGTACTGTACTGTAAGCTATGTTCTGAATTACTGTGTGGCATGTGGACAGAATAACAAAGAGAAGTCAAAATATTTTATTAACATTTGTTTTACTATAACATAACATTAATAACTTTAAGTCTGCCACAGCATAATACATTCAAACAATAAACATTGTTATATATTATATTACATTATAGATCATATATGGTGCAGAACGTGGTGGCCTGGTCTTTCTCGATCTAGCCATGTCATGCAGTATTGCGCGATCAGCACTGACTGTCTATTCAGTGGCGAATCACCTTCAAGGGTGTCTTGCTAACCTATAAAGCCCTACATGGACTGGGACCATGCTATTTGCAAGAGCTTCTTTGCCCCTACCACCTCCTCTGCTCCACCAATGAAGGATTCCTAGAGGTTCCCAGGGTTCGTTTGAAGACCTCGGTGACCCAAGCATTTGCATTTGCAGCCCCCAACCTGTGGAACTCTCTACCTCGGTGGATAAGGGAGTGCTTGTCAGTGGACAGTTTCAAAACTGCACTGATAACTGATCTTTTTTATCTTGCTTTTCCTTAGAACTTTGAATGAACTGTTTGATGGTAATTGTATTTTATCTTTTTATGGTTATTTTAACTAGTTTTAATATCTTTGCACAGTGCTTTGATATTCTATGAAGAGCGCTTTATAAATAAACTGGATTGGAGATATATGTGTGTGTGTATATATATATATATATATATATATATACATATATATAATTATATTAGTGGGTGTAATTCACTTTTTCACACTATTCTTGATGGTTAGTATGTTGTGTCCCTTATTCTAGATGAAACAACTGGTTCATGTCAAAGTGGCACCCAAAATGCATCACAATGTCATTTATAAAGGTTTTGGGCAATCATTTCTTCCCTTATTAGCTGCAACAGTTCACTTTGTTTGTCAATTCAACATATAGTTTGAACATCAGAAAGGCATGGAAAATCAGAATGGCAAAACATTCTGTCTGTTGACACATCAACTTCTCACCTCCCTTTCCATGTCACTGGTGAGTTGCACTAGGTCCATGTTTAGCAGAATGTTCTCCTGCCTATCCTGTGTTATTACTCCTGCTCAGGTGCTGTTTGCAACCCCTCAGGTACTGCAGGGTGAGGTACATATGCCTGAACTGTGCCCATTGCTTCTTGCTCTATGTCCAACCTGATGTGCTGTGCTGTATCTGCACTGGGTGCTGGCACTTCCTATGCCTTCCCTCATGCTGTGTTATCCTCACAAAGACTAGCACTGTTGTTTAAATGCTCCATTAAGGTTAAGGTCAATGTCATTGCCAGCTGAATCTCTCAGCACTCTCTGCAGAACTAATTCATCACAGTCTGCAACTGGATTTGTTCAGCTTTCATCTGCACCACAGCATCCCCCATTGATTCTCAATCCAGATGTGCCTTGAATAGGCTTAAGTGCACAAAATGCTGGAACTTCATGCTCAGTCTCCCTTAATTGGCTACCTGATCAGGCCATGACATCTCCCCTCTCTGCTGTTGCTGCAGTGATTGGATGTCCATGTTCTGATTAGTCTGTTATCGGATATCTCAATGAACTAGCATGCAATGTGTTGCTTAGCTGGTTCCAATACTCACTGCTCTTGTTGAGGCTTGGGTGCTCCCATGTCCAGTTTATTTTCTTGATTATGGTTTTTGTGAAACAATGGTTCATTGTCCCTGGTGATTATATCGCATTGTGTGGAAGCTAGAAATTGGGCACTGTGCTAGCTACAGCAGTTGCCAACTCTTTCACTGCTGTCTCATGGATCTCAAATCTCCAGAGGGGTGGGTGAGAGTCATACATTACATTAGCAATTGTGCAAAAGGCAAATACCATGTGTAGAGAAAAGGTAAACACTATGTACTTTTTGGGGTTCCTTTCTTTGGCATGTTATGTTTTGTTTTGCTCAAGATTAGAATTGTAGTGAAGTTTTAATTCTCTGGCGAAGTTGGCGTGAATTCACAGACATTTGCACTTAGTAAATTTTTTGTGAATTTTCCAGTGGTTGTGCCAACTTCACTGCATGAATTACTACTTAAAAAAACACAAAATGTAATGAAAAACCTCCTTCCACCCACTGTGCTGTAATAAAGTCCCCTTCCACCTCCCAAAACGTTGTAGTCATAAATAATTAACTCCCATCCTCCCACCTTTCTTCCCATAGGTCCCAGTGAACTTCAACAAAAGGTAAACACTCCATCCACTTCCTCCAACTAAAGTCCCATCACCAGGTCCATTAATCATCATGATATCCCAACACCCCTCTGGAACCCACCACCCTCATTCCCCCACCAATTCCCTGAAAAAATGCAACCTGTAATAAAGAAACTAGTCCCCTGGTGCAAAGGATCTACTCTGTTTAGTGTCCATCTCGGTAATGGTCCAGGCACATGAATTAATGGTAACAGTTTTGCTCACAGTAAAACTTGGTTGGCTGAAGTTTTAGCAAATCAGGCTTTACTACAGTAGAAGCAAACTACATCACTGTTCATTCTTGCAGGGCCATTAACAAGATAGGCACTGAACAGAGCTGATACTCTGCACTGGGGGGCCATTTTTTTTATTACTGGTTGTTTTTTTTATGGGAGCTGATGGAGGACAAAGGTTGGATGGCTGGGGGCTGATATGACTAACAGACCAGGTGTTGGGACTAGGTTGGGGGAGGGGGAGCATGTTTGGAGTGTTGGTAGGGGGAATTGTATGCTGAATTTAAGTGCATGTCTTACTTTTAGTTGAAATTTATCAGAGCAGAGGGGAGAGGAGGGAGGATGGTGTCAGGAGGGATTGGGAGGGGGTTATTTATGACTAAAATGTTTTTGGTAGGTGGGAGAGGATGGTATAACAGCACAGTGGCTGAGGGGAGTTTTTTATTATTACAGTTAGATGCACAATTTGCATAGTTTCACCTGGCAAACTGCAGAACTCTGCATGGCAAACTACATAAATTGTCTAATTCACATGGATTTGCCATGCTAATTTGGCCAGTTTGCTGGGTGAATAAGCTAACTGCAGTCATCGGTGAAACAAATTTGCTGAAATTACCAATTATTTCACGGTGTGAATTTCGGCAATTTTGTACACCTCTACAGGTGATGCAGAAAATTCTTTCCCCCTCTCCCTTACTACCATGCTATTTTGATCAAGTGTCATTAATACTCTGTTCCTGAAAGATCTTGTGTGTGAAGATACAGAAGATACAGAAAGATCTTGTGTGCTTTGGAGTCCCATAAAAATTGCTGTCCTGAAATGGGAAGTCATCTTCAATACAGTATTGCTGTGTAATTTTCTATCTGTGATAGCAATTTTCCGTTGCCCTAAAGCCCCTTTACATATTGTTCCTTGAACTGAAGACATTTAGATCACAGCTGTTGATTGGTTCTCACTTTTTTATGTTGTAGCTATGCCACGCTTATGTGTTCCTCAACATCAGATTGGTGTGCCCCAGTAACAATCCCTAACACATAACAAATAAAATGCCTATTTTCAGGCATGATCCCGGAGATAACAAGAGCAGGGTAACAATAAATAACAATGAGATAGGAAACCAAGTAGAATGTACAAGAAAACGGTACAAAGAATTTTCAAAGCAGCTGTCAAACTGGATAAACAGTGATAAAAGTACAAATAACTGATACAAACATATAGCAGTAGCCATGAACAGGCAAAAGCAAAATGAACCAACAATAAGTGGACCTAAATTAAAAATGAGTTGACTCTGGAATGGTAACAAGTGATGTGAATCAGCAAAATAGCTAGAGTAGTGCATCAAGTATGTACTGGCTGAAACATCCAAAGTAATTAAATAAACCAAGATAGGCAAGGAGCCAAAAGAACAAAACAAAAGTGAGAGGAAAATAAACATCAGTAAAGGATAAGGGCAGGATCAGGTGTCAAATCTAGTGCTAGGAAATAAGTCAGGAGCAGGAGCATACTTCAGAGGCGCTAAGATAATTATATAATTATCTTTTGCATGTGAGATTGGACTGGCAGACCCTAAGGTAAGAGGGTAGAGAGTTCCAAGCTCTAGGGGCAAACTGGGCAAATGCCTATTCACCCATTTTGAAGGAGTATTATGGAACAGCCATGAGGTCCTGCTCTTTAGAGTGCAGGGGGTAGGTAAAGTCAGCAGAAGTGAACTTAGAGGCCAGAAAGGCAGGTTTAGAGGATCTCAGGATAGAAACATAGAAACATAGAATTTGATTATTTATTTATTTAGAGTCTAGGATTACAAGTACCTTTGAGCCAAGGCTCTTTTACAAAGGTTCCACGTCAATTGAGGTAAAATACAAACATTACATAGAGTTGAGTAACAATGCAGAAATGGTGCACAGACATTTTTAGGCATCTAAAATACATTACATTGAGGGAAAGTGAGTACCAGGTGGCAGGGTAGCCAGAGATAACTGAGGCTTGGAATGGACACAAAAAGATTGGTGCAGCCGTGGACATGTGTCAGGCCTCAAAAAAGTGCTTGGGAGTAGGGGGAAAAAACAGGAAGGGAGGGTAGGCTGTAGGAGGAGGAAGAGAAGGGGCAGGAGTAGAAGTGCTAGGAGGTAGATCAGATTATGTGGGACAGTCACAGGAGCTAGAGGCAGCTAGGTGGAGACAAAGGTTGGCTTTGAATGGGCCTAACTTTTGCAGGAGGAGATGTCTTTGTTGAGTCCATTAATCTAGCTAGAAGCTCAGTACGCAAAGGATATCTGGCCCTGTGTGGTGCAGCACCAAGGAATGTGCAGCATTTGATTTTCTGAAGCCCTGGTGAGGCGGTGATTGCATGCTGTATGGAGAAAACTTTGGACTCCGGGGGGAGCAAGATGTAGCATAATTTTCTTAGCCATTAGACAAGTTTGGTGCTTGATATGGTTTGATAACTGGAGCCACCCTGTTTGGGCATAGAGGTTACACATATGGATGAGTCGGTGGAATCCTGTGATGAGTCGGCAGGCTTAGTTTAGGGCCAAGGATAAGCACTTGAGGGCTGTGTCAGTTGCAGAGCTATAAGTAATCAGACCATAGTTAATTAGAGAGACCACCAAGCTCTGTATGGCTATCCTTAAGGCATCTGAGGTAGGGCATTTCCTGTGCCTGTAGAGGAGACCAATGCGCATGTTTGCATCTTTTGTGACGCTATCTATGTGGATGCTGTAGGATATGTTGCTGTCTATGGTGATCCCCAGATATTTAAAGAGTGAACCTGTTCGAGGACAGCACCAAGGCAGTTTGTAATATTAAGGGGGTGAAGCATATGTTTGTTGTGGGAGCCACAGAAAAGCATTTACTTGGTTTTCTTACAGTTGAGAACCAGCTTTTTACTACTAAACCATGTTTCAATGGAGGTGAAACCCTTCTAAAGCTTGTTTTGGAGTAGGTGGGGGGTCCTGTTGGGTGGTGTGAATGACAGCATTGTCAGCCTAGAGTAGGATTTGTTTGTGGCAGTTCTGCCCTTATAAAGTCTTTCTTTTCTATTATACTTCCTTTTCCCACTATAATAGGGTGGCCTCCTATTATAGCTCCTTACTGTTCTTTCCCGCTGTTTTTCTTTTCCTGCCTCGGATATAGTTTCCTCAGAAATGGGGAGAGATGTCGTTAGCTTCATCTGAAAATGCCTCAATAAAAGAAAGTAATAAGTTCTTTCAAACCCCTTTAGCAAAATAACAGTCTTATTCTGAAATATGTAGTATTAGTAGGCTAAATATAGCTTTTGCAGATGAAAGTGCTAGGTTGTGCTGTAAAGGGAAAAATGAAACGCTAATCCTGCACTTTACAGTGAAACTGCCTTTACCCTGATACATAAAACAAGAGGACCCGCTTCTTCTTTGCCCTTCTTTTAATTGTTAAATGAAGTCAAACACATTTGGTAATGGCAGTGGCAGCAGTCAGCTAGCCAGTCTGCTGTACAGTTTCAACCATTCTCCTGCATCTTCTCTCTAGGTTTAAAGGGGAGTTGGCTGTAGAGCGAAGCAAAGTCTGCATTTCACAATTTCTCTGGAGAAAACACATTTTATATTTACATTTATTTGTACCACATTAATCAGGGTAGTTAAAGCAAACTATTAGGTCTTTTAAGAAGTAAGAATAAGTGATGTATGTAACAAAATCATTTTGCTGCTTACCTAAAGCTTGGTCCTGTGCCTTAAAGGGATAGGTTCCCACTAGGGGAACAGGGTCCCAATATGAAGCCTATTTATAGGACAAAAGGTAGCATGACACCTCCCTGGGGGTGGAGCCTCAGGTCCTTAATTTTCAATTATCTATGCATATTTGTTTTCTTGCTTGGCATTTTATTTTCTTGAGTGGAAAGAAGCTTTTTAATTTACTTAAATGGTAGCCATAGAATCTAGACAGCCTGATCCGCAACATGTTTGTATTAGTATAGAAATTCTTTGTTCTTAGATTTAGGGGCGGATCAGACCATCACATGTCCATTATTACCTGTCTTTAAAGATATTTAAGAGGCTTCTGTGCTCAGTTGAGATAGATTTGATGGGAGAGAGCAGATCTCCTCTCTTCCAGGGAAATACCATAGATGTAGTGGGATCTTTTTGCAACTTCCACTCTATGGTGAAAGTTTTATTGTGATATAGCTGAAACGCTCTTGGTGAGACAGGCTTTTATTTGTAATTTTTTCATCCAAAACAGTGTTATTTTTTCTTTTACTTATTTTGTTTTGAGTTTTCAATAAACAACACACATAAAGTAAATGTGTGTTTAACCTGAAGTACTGTCTCAAGTCTCTGCTTCTTGAGTTGTTTATACCCACACACTCACATTGTTCTGGAAAGGATTGTGGAAGATTGTTCAAAAACAGACTGAAGAGGAGTAGCCCGAGAATGGATCCCTGGGGGACTCCTGAGCGTACAGGTCTAGCATCTGAGAGGACATCAGCAATTTTCACTTTTTGGGAATGGTATTCCAGGGAGCTCTTAAACCAAGTTGTAGACTCAGAGAAGAGCCCAAATTTTAGCAGTTCTGTGAGGAGTATTCGATGATGGACGGTGTCAAAAGCCTTGGTCAGGTCTATGAAGACTGAACCAGTGAGGTAATTATTGTCCAGGGAGTTGTGAATTGCTCCTGTGAATTCAAGGAGGGCAGATGTGGTGCTGTGGCCTTTTCTGAAGCTGTGCTGTTGTTTACAAAGGATGTTGTACGTGTCCAGATATTCCATTAGCTGGTCAGATACCAGACGTTCAATGACTTTAGAGAGGGGGGGTAGTATGGATATAGGTCTATAATTTCCATGAAGGGCCTTGTCTCCACTCTTATGGACTGGTGTCATGGTGGCAGATTTCCATCTGTTGGAGAATTGGCCAAGGGTGAGGGAGAGGTTGAAAATCCAGATTAGAGGAGATAGCACTTCATCAAGAGTAAGGGACAGCAGTTTCAGGTTGAGTGAGTTGCCACTTATCCTAGATCCAGCAATAGCTTTACAGATGTATCTATGGACTTCATGTGTCCTGACTGCTCTGAAGTAAAAAGGGGGCAATTTGAGGAAGGGGTGGGGGGTGAGGGAAGGTGCAGGAGGTAGGTCTTCATCAAAGAAGTCTGGAGGAAGAACACTACTGAGGTTAATGAACGCGTTATTGAACAAGTTAGCTATAGTGGAAGGGTCAAGAGTCCCATCCACGTCCAACACTGAAGGTGATGTTTTGGGCAGTATTCTTGTAACTTCCTTGACATTATTCCAGAAGGACTTCCCCTTTCTCCAGGTGTTTGTGAGGGCATCTTTGTAATAGTTACTTTTCTTCAGGCGTATTTCTTTGGTGCAGTCATTTCGGGCAAGTTTGTAGTTTTATATATCTACTTGCCTACCAGTGGCCTGAGCCTGAAACCAGAGGTGGTCCTTAGCTTTCAGCAATGTAAGGAGATCAGCAGTGAGCCATGGATTGCTAAGGCCTTTTACTTTCCTCTTTTTGAAGAGGGCATAAACATTGCAGGCAGCATTGAAGGAGTTAATGAAGAAGTCAAGCGCAGAGTTGACATCTGATGCATGGAAGATAGGTGACCAGTCTTGTTGTCTAAGGAGTAATTTGAGGTGCTTCAGTTGACCACATGGAAGGATTCTGCTGTTTATTAGTTTGGGTGGAGGTGGGCTTGATGGGAGATAAGGACTGCTTGGGCAACCTAGTCTACCCATTTTCCCTACCTACTATAACATTGCAGACCCTACTGGATCTCCAGCTTCACACTCCCTTACCTTACCAATAAGGTCCCCTTATGTCTATCCCATGCATTCTTGAATTCCAATAGTTTTTGGCCCCACCACCTCCACTGGGAGGCTGTTCCAGCCATCCACCAGTCTTTCTGTGAAGAAGTACTTCCTCACATCTCCCCTGAGTCTAACCTCCTCCAGCTTTATTTCATGACTCCTTGTTCTTGAGTATCTTTTCTTCTGAAAAATGCTTCTCTCTTGAACTGTATTTATACCCATGAGGTACTTTTTAAAAATTCAACAATCTTTATTGGTTTTAATATAGAACAAAAGGAGACAAGTCCTATACACTGTATCAGAAAATGGCACATGATACTCAACAACAACAAAGAAAAAACTCATACTTAAAACTCTATACCCCAACCCCCCCACCTTCCCCCTCCTCTACCCCTGCAGTGTGCCTAGATAGTTACAGAGTTAAGATACCACTACTATGGTTACAAACATGGGGGCCTATTGAACTACATAGATACATAGACAGTGTCAGCAGATAAGGGCCTATGGCCCACCCAGTCTGCCCATTTGAGCTTGTAAGTTCAGTTTATGTTTTCCTAGAAGTCTGTTGCCCCTTACCCCTGACCTCCAGAATTTCTTTATCTTTTCTTTAGCATAACTAACACAGAACTAAAGCGAGATGTAACATTAGTGTAAATATAAAGCATATAGTTTGCCCCACTTTCTGTCAAAAGATAACAGATTATTACGAGAACTAGCAATTAAACGTTCAGTTCTAAAATTAACAGATAAATCATTCAGCCACTCAGAATATGTTATAACCAGCTGATCCATCCAGTGTTTGAACACAAGTTTTTTGACCATTATAGAGATAATTGCCATGTGGAATCTACGTTCTTTAACCACAATGTTGGAAAACATACCCAGAAGACATATTTCAGTTGTGAAAAGGTTTTCTAACCCCAGTAGCGGGTCTAATTTAGATCGTATTGTTTGCCAGAGGGGAGCCACCTTCTCACACTGCCAGAATATATGTACCAGATTTCCTTCTGTTTTACCACAACTGGTGTAAGTGGAATTAGGGAGCTTGCCCAATTTGGTGGGTATAACCAGGGTGTAGTACACATTATTGATGATATGATATTGAGTGAGTCTAAGCCTATCCTGGGTGTGATATTTATACAAGTCTTTCCAGATTTGAGCCCAGCTGGGGGAGTCATCTGGTAGCAAGGATTTCCATATTTTGGATCCTTCAATAGGTTCAGGGAAGGTACAGGACAGAAGAAAGTTATAGATTGGTGAGACACAGTGGAGTTTAGTTGCGTAATCTTGGAGCCAGACTACAATGGGTCTAACTTGGGATGGTTTAGAAACATAACCAAAAGGAGTGCCAAGTAGATGTGTTAACTGGAAGATCTTAAAAACGGAACTCTGAGGGATGCTGAATGTAGCCAGAATTTCCAGAGATAAGAGAAGTGAATCTTGAGAGTAGAGGTTCTCGACTAATACCCCCTGTAATTGAGGAAGCCAGTTGGGTGGTAGATATGCTCCGCTTATTTTAATGTTTGGATTATGAAAGAGGGATTGACTGGAGCCTTGTTTGAAGGAAATCTTGAGATAGGCTCAGCACTGTGACAGGACTGTAAGAGAAGTACTGATAAAGAAGTTATGCAGTGGGGCTGGAAGTGTTGATTTTGATAAATAGAAGATGGTAGAGGGGTGCAAGTCCAAAGATCTCAGAAGTCGGTCCTCAAGTTGCAGCCAGATGGGGGCACATGTATAATCCATGACGGAGAACCATCTGCCAATTTTGGAGAGATGACTCACCCAAAAGTACAATAGGAGGTTAGGAAGACGAAGACCACCCAAGTCTTTGGGGAGGCTAAGTTTAATAAACAATCTCCTGGGGTGTTTACCCAGCTAGATGAAATTAGAGATAACAGAGTGTACATGGTGAAAGAAAGATAGCGGAAGCCATATGTTCAGCATATTTAAGGGATAGAAGAGTCAAGGGAGAACATTTATTTTTATGATATTTATACGACCCCATAAAGAAAGGGGGAAGGCGACTCATCTTTGAAGGTCCTGTTGAATTGTAACCACCAAGTCATCAAGGTTCAGTTTATTAAATAACATAGGGTTGTTGGTTAGGAATATACTCAGGTATTTAATTGAGTGGGATGAGCATTTCATTCCAAAGTGACTAAACTCTGCTTTATGGGTGAGGTCATTTAAAGGGAAGATTTCTGTTTTTGAGAAGTTAAGTTTGTAGTTAGATAAACTGCCAAATTCTGTGATAATACTGAGAGCGTGTTTAAGGGATGATACCAGTTGGTCCAGATGGAGCAGGATGTCATCAGCATAAACTGAGAGCATTAGGGCTTGATGAAGAATTGGAATACCTTTGATTTGGGGTGAATTTCTGAGGTGATGAAGGAGAGGTTCAAGATAGAGATTGAAAAGGAAAGGTGAAAGAGGACAACCTTGCCTAGTATCAGTGTGGAGAGAGATTCTGGAGGATAAGACACCATTACAGAAGATTTTAGCTGAAGGTGAAGAGTAGACAGTTTGAATCCACTGTATGAAATCTTAAGGGAACCCCATCTTTCTTAATGTAGTCCAGAGAAATATCCAGTCTACTCACTTGAAGGCCTTTTCTGTGTCTAACGAAATTAAAGCCATAGGGGACTGAGCTGATTGCGCTACCTGAAATATATGGGAGAGTGTTCTGAGATGATCTGCTGCAGAGCGGCCTTGCACAAAACTGACTTGCTCTGCACTTAACAAGTGAGACCAGATGTTCTTAAGCCGTAGTGAGAGGATTTTTGTTAATTTTTTAATATAACAATTTAAAAATGATATTGGCTGATAACTGTCTGGATCCATATGGGGTTTGTCAGGTTTCAATAGGAGAATTATTGTAGCTTCCAGTAATATGGGATCTAGATTGTCCGCTTTAAACATATAGTTGTATAGATTAAGGAGAAGAGAAGCAAGTTCCACAGAAAAGATTTTATAAAAATTGAGGGGAAATTCATCAGGTCCTGGTGCCTTGTCCAGGGATAAACTATTAATTGCCTTCTCTAGCTCCCCGAGTGTTATTGGAGCTGACAGGATGGTCTGATGTTGTGTCAAAAGACAGAGAAGATCCAAGGAGTCTAGATAAGCTTCTATCATTTGAGGTGAAGTTGAAGAGGGGCCTTTACTATAAAGTGAGCAAAAAAAAAGACTCAAAGACCTGAGTTATACCCCGGGGTTTAGTTTTGGTGGAACCATCTGCAGCAAATATGAAAGGGATTAATCTAGAGCTTTCTATTTTGTGTAATCAGAGGGCCAATAGTCTCTCTACTTTTTCTCCTTGTTCTGCATATCTAGATTTTGTTTTAAGAATAGTGAATTCAGCTTTTTCTCTTAATAAATCAGCATATTAATTTCTTAATGATAGTAATTTCTCCAGAGTGGCCGAGGGCATGGCAGCTGATAAAGCATTCTCAGCTTCTCTAATTTGAGATAGAAGAGATATAGCCTTAGCCTCCCTTTGTTGTTTTCTTCTAGATGCTAACATAATAAATTCACTATGGAGATAACACTTAAGAGTGCACCATATCAGATCTTCCCTTTGTGTGGAATTCTTAGTGAGCTATATGAAGGTAGGAATGAGTGTTTTTGTATGAGAGGTAATATTACTTTCTTTAAGCAGCTGTGTATTCAATGTCCAGGATATGACTTTTTTTCAGATCTGGATCTGGGGATAACACCAGTCACCCCACTGCATGATCAGAGATCACTATAGGTTCAATACCAGTCTGGCAGAGGCCTTGCAAAAGAGGAAGACTGATCAGTATGTAATATACCCTAGACCAGGATTGGTGCACATTGGAGAAGAAAGAAAAGAGGCGATGAGAGGGATTGAGGAGCCGCCAAGGATCACATAATCCAAGAAGGTTGGAGAAGTCAGCTAAAGCTTTTTGGGATGGGGAAGGGGACTTTAATGGTAAATACCATTGATCCAGGTCCTGAGTCGGTGGTGTGTTCCAGTCACCTCCCAGAATCAGGGGGGAGGGCAGGAGGGTAGCCACTTTATTGGCTATGTCCATAAAAAATGTTGGATCTCCACCCACGGGGCCATATATGGATCCTAGAACTACTTTAGTGTTATTAAGAACCCCATTGATTAGCACAAACCTTCCGTTAGGCTCTATGATCTTTGTTCCTGCTTGGAATGACAGGTGTCTTTTAATTAAATAGCCACCCCCCTATTGAGGCTGACTCCCCTGCTGCAAATATTTAAGAAATACCTTGTTGCCGCAGCCAGATTGCTTCACTTGCTAACAAGTGTGTTTCCCAAAGTAGAATTATGTCAGCATTGAGCAGATCACAATGTTTGAGAACCTGATATCTCTTTGTTATTTCCCTAGCCCCCCTACTATTCCACGTAGCAATTTTTAGTGGTTTATTAGCCATTGTCGTCATAAGAGAGGAATAACCATACAAAACTAATCTTAAAGCAATCACCTCCAAGTTGGCACACTCCAGTTCTCTCCCTTGCCCCCCAAATATTCGAGTTAGTAACCAAAGGAGCCCTCACTCGAAAAATACCTATAGCAATGCTTGGACCAAATAGTATTCTTGTTAACTGCATCAGAATATAACCAATTGTAGAGCTTAACAATAGCAATGTATACCACTGTTTCAGAAGTTTCCCCCCTCCTCCCCCCTTCCCTCTTCATCCCCAACAACTATATACAGCAGGCTCATGCTCAATTTGGATTAGTAAATTGAACAATGTATTGAACAACACAGGAGACCAATCCCCACTGACTAGACTTCGCTCAATGAAATGATCAAATAAGTGAAACATGGTACTTGCTGAAGTACTGCATCTTGAGCCTGGCAGTTCTGTTAACTGGTACTGTATCTCCCCCAGAATCATAAGGAGTATAAATGCAAAGGCACCCCCCCATGAACTAGTATGCTATACAGACCTAGCCCAAGCCAGCATAGACTAGGAGATCCCCCCCTCCCACCGTACAGCACCAACCACTATAGTATGCACTGACGAGGAAAGGAAATAGGTAGACTGAGGCCATGATCCTATAGGGAGATGAGTGGTTGGGTATTTTTAATGGCAAGAAGTGAAACTATTGGAATAGCTCTGGAGCAAATCCACCCACACATTGCCCCACTGATATGTCGGTCGCTCTCTGTAAAGGAGCATCAGGTTCAAGTAACAAGGCCTCAGACAGTAAGAAGTAATATCAAAGCGTGGGACTCACCCCTGGACATTACTGGAGTACAGCCTTGTATCTGCTTTCATCTTCCTTGCAAGAAGTCCTCCCGAGTTAGCCAACAGAAACAGGTTGATTCTTGTCACTATTATCTATTTAATTATCTCAGGGGAATACATTTAGAGCAGCTGCTTTCCGATGATATCATGAAGCAGGGGAAGTACTAGGGGGAGAAAAATAACAGAAGGACTGGAAGGTGTCCTACCATAAATGTGTAGCACTAAAACTGATGTGGAAACTATGGTTCCTACCCCTATTGCCCAAGAGGACTCGAGACAACTAGGAAAGCTGGCCTACTCGTAGCTATCGTGGCCTACCTAGGGAACCCCAGCACTAATATGGAAGATCAAAAAGAAAACCTCTACAAATGTAAGATATACAAGAAATACAATTTGTTACATGTAACAGTCAGGAGATGAAACTGCCCAAACTTTCAATAACCAGTATTTATTTTTCAGATAGTCAACCAACTTTGAAAAGGTTAGGCAGTGTGGTGGTAAAGTCGGTTGTTGCTTGAGCTGGGGTGTCGAAGGATACCCAGGATCCTGTGATGGAAACTTGTAATTTTACTGGGTACAGCATTCAGAAGGGAATACCTGCCACTATCAGCTTGCTGACTATCGGATGGAAGGCTGATCTTTTTTGTCGGGTCTCAAAAGGTAATTCTTGTGTAATTCAGAGTTTAGAGTTGCCCCAGGTGATTGATTGTAGTTCTTTAACCTTGGAAAGGATGTGCTCTTTTTCCACAAAACTTAGGAATTTCATGATGATTGGTCTGGGGGGGGAGTTCCTGGCTGAGGTCACGGTTTGAGTGATCTATGGGGTTGTTCTACTTGGTAGGATGAGCCAAGTGGAGATGGGCCCCCAATTTTCTGGAGGAACTACTGTAGGAAGGTGGTAATGTCAGAACCCTCCTCCGCCTCTGGTAAGCCAATAATTAGTAAGTTATTCCTGCTGCTTCTCCCCCTCGAGATCCTCAGTTTTGAGTTATAGTTTACTAATTTGTTGGCGTAGTTGTGCGATTTCAGGCTCCAATTTCCCCGTCCAGGTCTCTAAAGATGCTGAATGGGCCTCCGAGTCTCCGACTCTTCTGGTGAGTGTAGTTAGGTCCTCTTTGATGGTTTTGAGCTCCAAGGATATGTCGTCAGTGTCTCTCTAAAGGGTACGTTCTCCTGGAGAAATCGATACTCTGTCAGAGGAATCGCAGCCCATGTAGAGGGGCTCGGTTTAGCCATCGCCGATACCTGAGCCCTTTGCTTCTTAGGTAGTTTTTTCTGGAGTAGTGGGCAGTGTGTGTCTGATCAGGGCCTGCCTCATTTCAGCATCCATCGTGGCTAGGGAGCCAAATGCGATGCAAATTTAGACCAGCAGATGATCGCTGAAGGCAGAAAGGCTTAACAGTTCAGAATTTAAGAATTAATTTCCTCTATGAATCCATTTGAAATCCTTAGCAGAGGATGGAAGGTGGGAGCTCCAGACCAGTGCTGCCACTAGATGCTCTGCATCACGTGATCTCACCCGTGAGGTATTTGAAAGTTTCTATCATGACAGGCCCAGTGGCACTGAGGGTTGAGGTGCTGGATGCTACACCTCATGCCATGCCAGTGACCCAGGGTCAGAAGTGACTTCAGGTTGCCAGGGTTCAGCAGGGGAGGGAGAGGATCGAGAGTCCGATGGACTTTTCTCATCTCCCAGGGAGGGATGGTTTGTCATCCCACTCCATGGCTGCCCCTTGGTGGAAGCCAGGTGGTGGTGTCAGAGTATGGGAGGCACAGGAGTCCAGGTACATGGTGTGCACGTGCCTCTGAAAGCATACTCCCATGCCACAGGGGAGGGAGGATGAACAGAAAATTAGAAAAGAGGAAGACAGAAGGCTTAAGTGAAGCCCTGCCAAGCCAACCAGTGTCCCGCTCTGCCACTGGATTGTCTGATCAGCACCTATCTGGATTGTTGTACTGGGTGGGGGAGGATAGTCCCCCTTCTTGACCCCAACATGGAAGGGAAATCCATGGGAGATATAGGAGAATCAGTGATACCAAGGGGAGCAGTGGATGGTCACAAGTGGAAGGCAGGAGCTGAGAGTTCTGCCCACAGTCTCCCAAGGAGGATAAAAAAAAAGTTCCTATCAAATCACCCCTTTTCCTCCTTTCCTACAGGATGAACATATTGAGGTCCTTTAGCCTCTCTTCATAGGGATTTTTGATGCAGACCCTTCACCATTTTAGTTGTCCTTCTCTGGACCGTCTGTACTCTGTCAATGTCCATTTGGAAATGTGGTCTACAGAACAGAAACAGTACTCTAGGTGAGGTCTCACCAGTGTTCTATACAGCAGTAACACCACCTCCCTCTTTCTGCTGGTGATACCCATCCCCATGCACCCTAGCATCACACTAGCTGTCTCCACTGCCATGTCACACTGTCTGGACACCCCAGGTCTTCCGATATGATTACCCCCAGGTCTATTTCCTGTTTGGTGGTTGCTAATACCCCCCCATTTTGTACTCCTCCCCATGGTTTCTGTGCCCTAAGTGCATGATTTTGCACTTCTTTGCATTGAAATTTAGCTACCACACCCTTGATCACCCTTCTAGAATTCTTAGATCACTATTCATATTTTCCACCCTCCAGGAGTATCTACCCTAATGCAGATTTTAATGTCATCTGCAAAAAGGCATACCTTCCCTTCTTGACCCTCTGCAATGTCACTAAAAAGATATTGAAAAGGACCGGTCCCAATACTGATTCCTGTAGCACTCCACAGTTCACACTCCCTTCCTCAGAGTGAAGTCGAATGTTATCAGTTGAGCAGCATAGAATACACAGTTGCCAAGAAGAAGAAGAAGAGCTAATTTAGACTGAAATACAGCAAGCAGTGGTGGGTAATTTGAGAAACAGATAGGGCAAATTTACTCACATTGTTACAGGAGACATTACATTTGTAGAAGCAGCTTGTGTTAGCTTGATAAAAGGAAGTCAGTCTATAGCATAGACCTGGAAGTAGGACTCCTTAGGCAATAGTGATGGCAGTATCCCCTGGGGTTACTAGAATCCTATCAGTATTATTGTTAAGAAGGCAGCAGGCAGCTGGTAGGGAGTTAATAAGGGGCTTCTTACATAATATCATCATTGTTTACTCTGCCAGCCTGAGGGAAGAATGATTAGGTCATTTAGAACTCACGCAGCAGCATAAGCCACACTCTGTGGAGAGCTGCTCTGGGGAGCTTAGAATGCTCAGAGCTCAGTAGTCAGCCAGAGTTTGGAGTAGTTGAGTGAGCAGGTGAGAGAGGCAGAAGGACTGCCAGTGGGCTTTGAGGAGAGTGCCCAGGATTTCTCACCTTAGAGGAGTGTCATTTCCAGCTTCCAGTGAAGTAGTGGAGACAAGTGTTACAACAAGATTTCCTGATTTCTACTCCCTGTGAAGTGGAACAAACTGCTTGTTCTCAGTGGACTCATGGGGAAATTCCTTGAATGTTCTGTGGTGTTTTCAACTGCCTTGAATAAGATCTGAAAGAGACTGTTTTGATCGGTTACTCTGGAGAGTGCCTTTCTGTTTTTTCATTGTTCCATGCCCTATGGACGGGACAACTTCTGTGGATACTATTGCAGGAGACTAGATCTCCACAGTTTCATAGGTAATTTGATTGTCTGGAGTGTGTGTGCCCATAGATAAGGCTGGATCACACCTGTCAGTACCCCTAGTTTTCACCCAAGTGAGTGAAGTACTGTTAAACACTGGACCCAAGTGAGCGCAGTTTATGTTCTGGTCACCCCAGAGAGTGACAAAGTTAAAGAATGGGACCTCTAGCATTTCAGTGGGGAATGGGGGTTTCAATGGTGCAACCCTGAAGAATGGCAGAGACTGCTGGTTGAGGCCAATGGTGGGAGGAATGCCATCTAAGTGCTTACAAGGCAGGGCTTTCTGGTTCGTAAAGGGTGCCAGTATTTTAACCTGAGCAAGTGGCCAAGCTGCAGGTAGAGGTGAGTGTCTGAGTTTCACTAAAATGCAACTAATGTACAAAGAAGAGTTCTGAGTGTGTGGTTTTGATTCACTGATTAACACTCATGGGGACAAAATGTTCATGTGTATGGCCATATGTTCACTAATGCACCTTTGGGGAAACTGGAAAGAAAATGTTCATGTGCGTGGACAGGTGTCCACTAATGCACCTTTTGGGAATTTGGGAAGAACATGTTCTGTTGTTTTTCTTGAACTGTACTGCATGCAAGGAGAGTTCATTAATTTTACCTGTCCAGTCTGGACCGACCCTCGGGGGTCCACTTCTGCTTTTACTTTCCATCTGTTTAATAAAGCCATACTGCACAATCCCAGTCACTGTTATGGGCATTCCAATTATTGCTTCTGGTTTTGAGGATTTACTGGGGCCCCCTCAGCATGGTTAGAGCTGGCATATGCCTAGCAACCTCCACCCAGGACCTGGGTTGTGTCATTTACACAAGGTTTATGTTCTTTGTTTCTGTACCCCCACCCCTCTCTTCCTATAGAAAATGAGCCAGGCATACAACCTAACACCAAGGGTGGTTCCTACTTGTTTGTAAAGTAAATTGGTATGCCAGTGTATGGGCACCAGTGTTTCGAGATATTTAATAGGGGGTATGCACACTAGTTAAAAAGTGGCCTGGAGGTTACTCTAGTACTGCATTGACTCAGTGATCTTGAGCAAGCCACATGCAATGCAATGAGTTGATAGTGTGCTGCCTCTGTGTCCATGAGAAGCCACATTCAATGGCATTAGGCTGGTACAATTCTTCCTCAGTGGCCTTGAGCCAGCCACATTCGATAGCAGTGAGCTGGTATACAATGCTATGCTGCCTTAGTGGTCATTCCCTAAATTGTATTTTCTTTTGCACTGATGCTTCTAATATTGTGGCTGTTAACAAAGATGATGGTAGCAGTTCTAGAGAGGTTTGTGAGAGCCTTGCAAATCAGAGGTACTCAGTATCTGAATTTTTAATTGAAAGAATAAGTTGCAGCAATGGCACAGACTTATGGCAGAGTAAGGTAAAGTACTGTGCCTACTGTTCACATTTTCTTTATACATTACGTATGTTCTGAACTGTACTGTACATAGAAACATAGACAATGATGGCAGGAAAAGACCAAAGGTCCATCTTATCTGATCAAAATTCCCTATCTGCCCTGGGACCTACTGTCCATACAGGGTTTTTTCCTTTCCAGTATACCCTACTGCTCCACTCCCTACTGCTACCAACCTGAGCAACCACTAAACCCTTCACTCTGTCCTGAGTTTACTGTGGTAATCGTGCTGATGGAATAGTGTGGCACAAAACTGCGGACAGACAATAGTTCTGACAGTATGTCTGGGAATAAGTAACATTCCCCTCACCCCCCTACTAGATTATAATGAACTCCAAGGGGGGACCCTTGTTGGGGCAAAGTGACTTGTGGAACTCTGTGGTGGACGCAACTTTGGAAAAGTAAGAAGACATGGGAGTTACTTGGGGAGGCAGAACAGCTTGAGGCAGGCAGCATTCACCACACAGAATATGGGGGAAGGAAAGCAAGGGGGGGGGTAGGCACATGACAACTGGGGGGAAAAAACACAAAAGATATACAGTGAGGTGAGACCTGAACCCAGGACAGCTGTAGGGACCACCGTCATCCACAGGCTGTTGCTGTATCTGCTGAGCTACAGCAATGGCACGCTGGCAAGCAGACATTAGGAAGGTGAAAACAGCCACAAGGATAGCTCTGTTATGTCTGCACTATGCTTTCCCTGTCACTTTCACTTACACTACATTGTCCATGCAGTTTTATGCTACACTATAATACCACCGCTATATTCACCAGATACCCTGTGTCCCAACCATACTTGAAACCATTTGCGGTCTTGGCACCCACCACCTCCACTTGCAGACTGTTCCATGGCTCCACCACCTTTTCTGTCAAATAGAAACTTCTCACATCCCTCTTAAACATTCTCCCCATCAGTTTCCACTTGTGACATCAGGTTCTTGACTCTATACTCCTACTAAATAGTTCCTCACAGTTCACCTAATTTAGTCCCTTTAGGAACTTGAAGGCCTCTATCATACTCCCCCCCCCACCTGGTCTCCAGTGAGCACATGTTCAGTGTCTTGAGGTGATCTTCATAAAATCCATCATTTAGGCCTTGAGTCATCTTGGTCACCCTGCATTGTGCCGTCTCCGACCTGTCCCTGTTCTTCCTTAGATTAGGAATCCAGAACTGAGCACAGTATTCCAGGTATGACCTCACCAGTGTCCTATATAGAGATAATAGTACCTCCTTTTTTTCTGCTAGCAATACCCCTTCCAATAAACCCGAATATGGCTCTTAGTCAGGTAAATTGATAGATGTATCTGTAAATGAGAGGCATCCATTTTGTTTAAGCCACGATGCTGACAGCCACTTTTACTGCACTACAGAACATGCCCTCTCATCTTTAAAGCCAACAAAACTAAGTGACTGGAGAAGGCCAGAGAGTGGATAGATGGGAATAAAATATGTTCAGACTTTATTTTTATGGCCAATAGTACAATTGCTATGCAATACTTTTGCCCAAGGCTTTTCAAAAAGAGAACACCTGGGGCCAGACATTGTGATTGCACACTATTTGCCTGGGGTTTGTGCCCATATGCAATATTCAAAGGGGGCTTTTGCACATGCTAACAGGGTTAAAATATGCAAAAAAAAAATAACAATGTATGTGGTGGGCAAAGAGCGAGATGAGGACAGGAATTCTGGTGTCACGTAATATACAGCTTATTTGCACTGCACAAAGGGGTTAGCTCAAATCAACAAATGGGCAGCACTCAAAAAAAGTCCCTCACCATGTAAACTAAATGTGAGGTGAAATTTATTAAATCTCCATTGTAGAACACTGAAGCCAAATGCCCTGGTGATTCGATCATATTGGTCTTTCTTAATGGTCTCCCTGAGAAACACCCATGTAGTTGAAGTGCCAGGGCATTTGGCTTCAGCATTCTACAATGGAGCTTTAATAATGTTCACCTCACATTTAGTTCAAAGAAAGCATCTTTCCTATAAATAAAGTGCCACCCATTTGTTGATTTGATTTGAGTTGTGTTGGACTAGCAGTCTGAGATCGGAACCACCGCAGCTTTTTTGGAACACCTTATTTTTATCTACAAAGGGGTTATCACAGGCCACTTTACACAGCACAAATACCACCAGTCAAAAGCCTGACTTACTCTGGGCAACAATAAAGCCAATCAAGTTGGCAGTTGGGTGAGCACACATACCCCATGCCATCAAGTGGTGCATTCATCCCTCAACCCCATGACCCACATGACATGAAAAATATGTCCCTGGTGTCCCATGGTCCCCCTCACCCTCCAGGTACCATCCTATGTGCTAGAACACATTTCCTGGGTGTTGATTTGTTGCCCCAACCCGCCGATAGCTGCCCCATAAAGTATAATGGTTTTGCCTAGTATCCAGTGGTCACCCACCCTGCACTCACCATCCTGTAAAGTACAATACTTTTCCCGAGTGTCTGGTGATCCACCCACCTTCTGATTGCCATCCTGTAAAATGTAATATTTTCTGCTGGTGTCCAGTGGTTCCCCTCACCCTTGGATCACCAGCTGTGGTGTAATTTGACTCATCCCTGTTGCCTAGAGGTTCCCCCACCTTCTGATCACCATCTCTGGTGTAATTTTATTCATCCATGATGCCTAGTAGTTTCCTCACCCTATAATTGCCAGCCCTGGTATAATTAAAATCATCCTTGGTGCCTAGTTGTTTACCCACCCTATAATCACTAGCACTGGTGTAAATTACTTGTCTCTGGTGCCTTGTGGTTCCCCTTGCCCTCCGATCACCAGCCCCAGTGTAATTTGACTCATACCTGGTGCTTAGTGGTTTCCCCACCCCCTGATCACCATCACAGTGTAATTTGACTTGTCCATGGTGCCTAGTGGTTCCCCTCATTGTCCAATCACTGGCCCCAGTATCATAATATACTGTACCTCTCTGGCATCTAATGGCACCCCCCATCCACTGATCCCCATCCCTATAGCAATGTACCCTTTACCTAGTGTTTACCAGTCCCCCCAAACCATGGACACTGCTCAACCCCTCCCTTTACTGAAGTACAAGGGCTGTAGGAGCCCAAACGGTGACCACACATCCTGCCTCTCACCTACTTGGCTGGCTGTAGTATAGAAAGACAGGGATAATGCATCCAATACACAGTACAGGCCATGAATCCTCTGAATAGTACAGGGAGTATGACCTGTGTACTGTAGCGGGAGTGCACAACCAGTGTACTGTACAGAAGGTGAGAAGAGGGCTGTGCTAGTTGCTGTATGGTCTCCCATGGCACAGGCACTTCAGGTAAGGGGGGGTTGACAGGGTGGGTTGGCCAGTGCCTGTGGTACAGAGGAGATTCTAGACACCAATGAAAGGGTATGTTGCTGTAGGGACTGGGATTGGTGGGTGAGGCATGCCACTGGATGCCAGAGAGGTATCTTATGATACTGTGGTCAGTGATCAGAGGGCACAGGAACCACAAAGCACCAGTGAGAAGTTAAATTACACTGAGACTGGGGACTGGAGAGTGGGAAGGGACCACTGGATACCAGGGAAAAATATTATACTGTCCAGGATGGTGATCAGAGGGTGAGAGGGAACACTGGACACCAAGGAAAAAAATTACACTTTATGGGTTGGTGACTGGAGGCTGGGAGGGACAACTAGGCACCAGTAATGAACTGTTCATTTATGGGGATGGCAATCACAGGGTTGTGGGTACAACTAGACTCTAGGGAATGCTTGCTTTCTACAGGTGCAGGCAATCAGGGTGGGGACAGAGCCTGCCATGGGGCCACAAACCTGCCACCACTTCCCATGCAAATGTGCCCATAATGGACATGCAAATGGTCTCTTTGTGCCTTGCATGCCCAATGAGCTAATTTGCATGGGGCTGTCCGAATGTCACATCAGGAGTTATGGGTGCAATAGAGTCTGGTGGCCCTGCTCTCTACACTGGTAGAATCTATGTTGAGGCAGAGCTACTCAACTTAGCACTGCACCAACCAACCCCTATATTCGGTCAGATAGTGCCGGTACACCATCCAACTGAATATAGCATCCCCAGAGTCATAGGCAATGGGCAAATGCAGTGCAAACTTTCTGTTCTGATTTGTCCTAAAACCACAGCCAAAGCACCAACTGAAAATCCATGCCTGGGGTGCAATCTCATGCCAAGGGCCTGGGTCAATACAGCTGTTTAGTTGCATAATGAAAAGTGATTTCATCATGGAGGTGATAATGTTGAACTCATTGGTATCCTATGTACAGAGAGTATTTGCAGACAAGTATAATTTTTACCAAGATAACATCCAGTATTGCACATACTGTATATTGTACAGTTTTATCTACTTTTTTGTAATCATTCCATTGCCTACACAGCCAGTATAGTGTTATGTTTGAGCAACTGTGTTACTTGGTTTTGGCTGTTTGCACTCTCTATTCCAAAGGAATTACCACCCTGTAGGGGTACCAAAGGTTAGGATCCCTCAAAGAGGGTTCCACCCCTAGAGGTGCTGTGGGATGATTCCCTTGGCTAAAGGTACCTTAGGAAGGATCCCAAGGAGAGAGGTGCTGATGCTGGAGGAGGAGGGAAGGATGATGGGGCAAAGAAAATGTGCTTCAGAAGGAGGCAGAGAGGAACTGCTTATATAGCTCAGGAAGTGGGAGTGGCTGGCTGCTTGTCCATTGAACTACAGACCCAGCCTTCCAATTCAATGGCCTATGCAGCCAGTATAGTGTTATGTTTGTGCAACTGTGTTACTTAGTTTTGTCCGTTTGCACTCTCTATTCCAAAGAAATTACCACCCTGTGGGGAGTACCAAAGGCAAGAAACTCTTGAAGAGGGTTCCACCCCTAGAGGTGCTACGGGATGATTCCCTTGGCTAAAGGTACCTTAGGAAGAATCCCTCCCAAAAATGTATAGAAATACGAAGCATATAAGCAAGCAGTAGCTGTGAGACAAAGTAGTAGATAGAGCATCAGGCAGCTCGATAATGTAATGAGATGCTTAGGTTAGCGTGGCATGATTTTGATTATTTGCATTAGAGAATGAGGGGACCTCCTAAGGAGAGAGGGAGTGGCAGGGACACCATCCACCAGCAGAACCTATCTAAAGAAACTAGAGAGTACTACTATGCTAACTAACAGTTATGACCCGAGGCATGGAGGAGAGAGAAAAAAAAACCTATGAGAATGAAACCTCTGGGGATCCAAGGCCTAGGTCGCCTTCCCTCCAGGCTTGGGATATTTTATTTAGTGATGGCTCTGCTGCTTCAATTTGGAAACCCAGTTGGAAGGTAGAAAATATTCCATTTTGGAGGAAAGCTCTTGCTCAGTCCCTCTAACTTAAATGCTGTGGAAGACTGCAAGAGTGCTCTGCAACATCGGGGACGACCAAGGTGGGAAGAGGAGAGCAACAACTGCTGAGGCACTCACCTGGCATACTCACCATAAAAACAAACCAGATGAACCAGAGGCAATCATAGGGAGAATGTGGTGAAAGTGCCTTGCTAGGGAACCACTAGAGCCAATGGATAACCATTGTAGTGGAAACCACTAGAGCCAAAGGAGATCGGAGTAACCACCCTTCACAGATAGTCTTAAACTCTACACTAGGAGCTGCTGTTGCATCAGTGAACAGCTAAAGCCAAGCCCAGATTGAGGACATACCCAACTATGGGCCAGGTGAGAAGGACCCTGCCCCAAGTCAGGCATGCTCAATAAGTGGACTTAGAAATGCAGAGCGAGACCGTTGGATGTAGGGGAACCCTGCACCAGTATGGTATGGCTGGCATACCCCAGAAACTGATGAGGAGCTGAATGGTCATTAAGTGCTGAGACCTTGCAGAGGTCAGATGCAGTAAGTGAACATTAAGCAGTGATTAAGTAAACAAGAGTGGACCAGCACGTAGGTCAGTAAGGCAGTGTAGCAAAAGTCAGATCTGCATGTAGTTCAGTAAGTAGTAGCAATAGTTGGACCGGTACATAGATCTGCCAAACTTAGTAGCAACAGTAGGACCTGAATGTAGGTCAGAGGAGCAGGCAAGCCAGACAGACGTTTCAAAAAGCCAATGAAGGTGACAAATACTCTAAGGATTTTCAGCGGTAGAGGCAGGATTTAGAACATAAGTAATTGGCCACACAGGGCCTTGACTCCCCAAACTCTTCCAAGTCCCCTCCATAGAAAAAACAAGAAAGTGATGGAAGGGACAAGTCCCACATGCAGTTATTGAAACTAGTTTACAGCATCAGAAGCAACTTAGCTGACCTCAGAGTATAGCAGAGTGTATAAACAGAGAGCAGCATCTGTATTGAGTAACTGTGAGTTGTAAAATTCAATAAACATAGAATGAAGGGATGCACATTGCTCTGAAAGCAGCTATCACCAGGCAGTGCAATGAAACTGCAGAAATCAGGTATTGTAGGTAGAATGAGTTGAGAGAGCATGATTGAGATGCATAGCTAGGGTTCAGAGTGAGCCTGAATCAGGTGAAAACAATTGAATGTGCAGTGTAGAGAGCAGCTATTGTTGAGCTGAAACACATAGATAATGATTGCAGCTGCATTGCAAGTAATCTGAGAGTTGTGAGTAACTGAGAGCAAGTAATGTGAGCTCTAGAGCAATATGCTAGGAGCTTAGAAACAAAGCCCCCCTCAAAAAAAAATCAAAACCAAAGACACACCAACACAGAAAACAGGGAACAATGACAGAAAGAAGCACACAGCCAGAGGCAAAATACAAAACAGAAAATAAACACAGAAGTCCAACAGAGACAAGGAGGAGCAGTGGGGGGTTGGGGGTAGGCCCCAGCCAGCACAGAGGACAGACTAATAGAGCCTCCAGCTGGCAAAGAAAAAGTGATTCAGAAGGAGGCTGAGAGGAATTGCTTATATAGATTAGGAAGTGGGAGTTGCTGGCTGCTTGTCCTTGGAACTACAGGTCCAGTCTTCCAATTATCATCGGGAGTATTTGATTTGTATGGTAGCAGGTGTGGGCTGGGGCAGCAGTTGGGAGATAGTGGGCTCACTTTTCAAAGCCCTGAAATTTATGCAAGATGACTGCATCAATCAGAATTGATGCAAGGTGCCCCTTGTGTCAAAACCTCCAATGTAGGCTGCATCAAAATCTGGTGTCCTTGTACCAGACTGGCCTGTGCCAGCCCTGTGCCACACGCAGGAGTGTACAATGGAAGATAGGGTCATGAACCAGACCATTGCTGCCATATCCCCTAATGTGGAATTCTCGGCAGCTCCCCAAAGTCTGCAGTACCTGCCTGGGAGTTAGACCAGCCCAGAGCTAGTCTAAGAGACTGTCAGCAATGGGGCAGCAGTGTGGAAAACAGCAAAGTAGAAGGTGAGTTCATGGGGGGGTGCTGTAGGATTGGCTGCACACTGCCACACAGCCAAGCAACAGAAAATCAGGTGGTCATGGGCTCTGGTGCCACTTGTGTTAGTATTCTCAGGGTCCCCCCCCAACTGTGCAGAACAGATCATGTTTTCATGTTCTCTACCTCTCCCTCCCCTGAGTCTGTACCAACACCACCATCCACTCAACCTTTGTGAATTCCACAGGCTCTGCTGACCTCCTGGACACACAACCAACAGGTTCTTGCTCATGAAGCACTACCGCATGACCATCCTGGAGCTTGTGTGGCAGTCCTATTCTGTGCTCCCTTTGTTTGGCACATGGGGGCACTTGCAGACATTGTACTGCTTATGGTGTTGGGTCCCTGTTGCAAAATCAGGTGCAGAGTCCTTGTTGCACTGGACTCCGGGGCAAGCTAATGTTTGCTGCAGCTTGCATTGGTCTACGGAGCCCTTTGAAAATCAAGCCTAGTGTGTACAAAATGAGATTTCTTGATAAAAGCATGTTCCCTTGCACTGTTAGACTGTATTCAGGGGATTATACAGTTGGAACTATTTTCTTTTGGTATGATGTCATTAACTCCTATATTCTTTTTATTTTGCAGAAAATGACCCAAAACATAAGGCATCAGGAAACTATTGTATATAAAGGAAAGGGGGTGAACTGTGTAAGGACACCACATGAGTCAACAGATCTGAACCCCACTAAGATGGTGTGGCATCAAATGATGACCATATCAGGAGAAGGGCCATACCATGGAACCAAGTGCAGCTGGTAAGGGAAATCAGATACTTTTGTTTGACAGTGCTGACAGTGGGAGACTGCAACACATATACTATATTGATTATTTGGGTAATGTCATGCCAGCTGTTATGAATTGCCAATAGTTGTGCAGCAGAGATGTAAAAATGATAAAACATGCATTTCTTTGTGAAATTTAAATGAAATAAAGTTGTTAAACTCAACTCAGCTGTGTCTGTTTTTTTCTTCCAGATCACAGTAGGAACATGTTATAACAGTGTCAGTGGCTCAGTAGGTAGCACACTCGCCTCTAAGGCCAGGAGATCAGAGGGCTGTGGGTTCAGTTCCCACATCTGGCACTTGGGTTAATATCCCAGTACTGACAATGTAGTGCAGCATGAGAGGGGTGCTGCACTTCTGAGGTGCCGTCTTTCAGATGAGATGTTAAACCGAGGACCCATCTGCCTGGATTGGTGATAGTTCAGGTGGATGTTAAAGATCCCATGGCATTTATCTAAAAGAGTAGGGGAATTTTTTATTAAAACTTGAAAATAAATTATACACAGAAAAGTGTTACTGCACACAAATTCATAATACAGAAATAAAGGCAAACGTAAATAAGTATTACATCATACAATCAATACTAATATTCATTATCACTGTCTCAAAACTTATAAAAAGAAATTCTGAAATCCCCCCAAGGAGTAGAAAAAAAAAGTATTCAAAATTCAAACAAAAATCATACAAAATGGTTTTAAAGCACACAAAAATAATATATAAAACAAAAAAAATAAGCAGTATAAGAATTTATGAACAACTGTCTTGACAATACCACCTGAAGATATAATACACATGTCTAGTACTGAAACCTACCCCACATCCAAAAAACAGTCCATATGACACCACCTCCCTTGAAAAAAGGAGAGTGAACAAGTTAAAAAGTCCAAATCCCTAAAACTTTTAAAGGAGTTATATACAGTCCAGAACAATTGTTCAGCAGTAACTCTTCTTTTATACAAAGTCAATTGGCATCTCGTATGCCATATATGGTACTTGAGTATCAACAAAAATAAATGAACGGTTCCTAAATCACACTTAATCCATTTTTTGGGTAGCAAACACAAAAACAAAATATCTCTAGTCAGACAAAAAAAAGGAAAAGAAGGAAACTGTGAATAAAGAAAAGACTAAAAGGACAAAACAAAAGGACATTCAAAGAATACATGATCTACAGTTTCCAATACCCCATCGCACATGTCATCCCTAGGACACACTTTCTCAGCTATTCCCTTATGCTTCAAGTTATTCTGTACATTTAAGTTGTTGTGAACACTTGACCAAAGGACATTCACCATCTTCCCCTGCAATCTAGGATTAAGCAACATTTTCCCTATAATTGCAGTTTCACTTGGAGATTTAATCCAGTATCTAGGAACTTCAATAAAAAAACTAGAGGCAATATACACAAACGTCTCTTTTCTAGAAAGAGTTAATAATTGTCTTTTAGTAAAACCCCATAGCTTCAATTTCCCCAAAATATACTGCATATTTGAAGGAAGGCCCTGAAGTGATTTTTGTTTTGGGATGGCTAACTCAATACCCCAGGAAATAATCCACGGGTCAACTTGGTCAGAAACCCAGGGATTCCAAACATTGAGCCAATTACCCATCACAGGCTTCAAATGCCCTTATAAAAATAAAGAAAAGGAAAAAAATAATAGGGTGAACCATCTGCAATCCACCATCTTTGATAGGACAATACAAAACCCCTCTTTAATTCGGATTAAGCCGGCTACCCCAAATGCATTAAAAAAATAAGCCATAAAGTACAGTCTCTAATCATACAGTTCGTGGAAAAACCACACATAAATGCAAAAACATTGGCAATAAAAAGGTTTTTACCATATATACTCTTTTTAACTTGGGCATATGCCATAAGTTCCACTTCCCAATTTTCACCCTAGCATCTGATACAATAAGAGACTAATTATAAGTACTCATGTCCCCTGTACCAAAAAAATCCAGTAATTTCTGTGGTTGAGTCTGACATGGTATGTCCAAAAAAAATGGAATTTTAGGAACCAAGTCACCTATAGGAAGACGTATACTTTTGGCGATATTAATGGTGGTATTAGTTAACAGAGAAAAATACATAATTTCCTGAGCAGCCGTACTTGCTGATGCCTGGTCCTCCAATACCAGGCACATATCATCCAAATAGGTTATACTTTTAACATCTATATCCCCACTATGCACTGAAAGACCCCTAATATCGTCATGCAGCTGTAATTTCCTTAAAAGCGGATTTAATGCCAAAATATACAATGCCAGACTCAGGGGGCAACCTTGCCTAACTCCCCTCTGAATTGGACAACTAGCCCCCACCCAGCCATTCACATAAGGTTTAACCATAGCCTTTTGGTAATATAACTTAAGCCAGTTCAAGAAGATAACCGGAAAACCATGATTTTGAAGTACAATTTATAAGTAATCATGACAAACAGTATCAAAGGCCTTAGTTTGATCCAACCCTACTAAATAACCACTCACTTTCCCTCCAGATCCATTTTCCATAATTTCCCTAAGCAAAATAAGTGCATCAGCTATTTTTCCTCCCAGGAACCGCACAAAACTGTGTGGGGTGAACTATATCTTCTAAAACCAAAGCTAAGCAATGATACAGCAAATTCGCCAAGATTTTATTATCTGTATTTAAAAGCATAATAGGCCGCCAATTATCCAAAAGGGATCTATCACCAGTTTTGAACAGAAATAAAATAAGTCCAGCATACATGCTACCTGATAAAGTGCAGGAATCTAGAAAAAAATTGAAAGCCGCAACAATCTCAGATGTGAGTAATGGGAAAAGTAATTTGTAAAATTCATTTGGTAGGCCATCAGGCCCTGGGGCTACACCTGGTTTTAAACCAGAAATAATGGAGCCCAACTCTTGTTCAGTAACAGGGGCAATCAAAGAAGATTTAAGAGAGTCAGGAATTTGTGCCAGATCACAAGAGCCCACCCAATCAAAAACTTCTGTTTCAAGGATAGCTACAGAAGAAAATTTAGACTGTACAAAACTTTCAACTTCCTTTATAATATCCAAGTTCCTAAACTTCTCAGACCCATCCTTAGACCTAAGGGAGTACATGACTTTATTTTGATGCTGGGCAGAGCAGGAATCAAAAAGATTAACACTGCCTTGTTTCCCAGTGCATCCCCGGTTTTGTTCAGTTTCTAAGAATTTCATCCTATTGTATTGTAAACATGTCAAGTTGTACTTAATCTGTTCTATTTGTTCAACATAGGAATTCTCAGTAGAAACCTGTAATGACTGCAATAACACAAGTTGTTATTGTAAAACCTTATAATCCTCTTTTCGTTTTGTACCATTTAATTTACCCATCAACTGAAAATATCTTTGAAAATAGGCCTTACTATCCGACCACCATTCTGCCAAAGAATCATATAGAAAAGCTACAGATTGTCTAGCTTGTACCAGGGCCTGAAAACCCTCCCGGATTTCATCATTTTCCATCAAACTTAAATTTAGTCTCCAAAACCCCTTCCCTCTGGCAGTAACATCAAGATCAGAGAAAGAAACAACAAGAAAACCGTGGTCAGAAGTAGCAACTGGTGTCACAGATTTATACTTAATAGTTAAATGTGGGGATAAAAACCAAAAATCTATCTGAGCAGATAAGAGGCCCTTGAAAAAGGTATGGGGGTTGGAGATATCTGGAAAGGCAAAGACATCAACAAGACCGGTCAATTGTAAAACATGATTTAAGGTACTGTGAATCACAATAAAGCGTAGAGATCCTGGGACCCCTATCAAAAAACAATCTACTTGTATTAAATTCTCCACCAAAAAGTACATATCTAGATGTAAAAATATATGGCAAAATAAGTTTAAGCAACTCTGCCCTACCAGTTTTAGTTTGAAGGGCATATACACTTATGAGACGAAAATCCATCTTCTGAAGCTGCACATCCAACAAAAGGGCCCTACCTGGGGAAGTGTCTACAGAATGAAGAACTTTAATATTATGAGTGGAAAAAACAAATCCCTACCCCACTACAAAGATCAGTCCCCCCTGACCAAAAACTTGACCCCCAAACCCAGGCATCCCTCCGTATCTTAATATCAGTTTGGGACTGTAGCCTGGTATCCTGAAAAAAAAACCCACATCAAAACATAAATCTGAAAATAAAGAAAAAGTTGCCAGTCTATTTTGCTCTGACAACACACTATTTGTGTTAGGAGAGACTATAGCTAAATCATAATGACTCAGACCCAGAACAGAGATCAAAGAGGGAGTCAAGGTATTTTCCTAGAGGAGGCCCTCACACCCATGCACCTCCTCCTAGTTTGACTTGCAACAGTACCTTCCGGATTTTCAGCATCCAAGGGGGCTTCAGCCTGTGAAGAGGCCCAAGATGCGTGTCAGAGTCTAAATCATCCTCAGATATACCCTCCTGAAGAAGATGAAAAGGATTTTCATGAACAATTGCCTCCACAGAACTCCCAGGGTTAGTCTTACCTGTTCATCCCTTCATCCCCTTTTTTTAACTTCCTGGAATCCATCACTCACAGGAGGAGGGGGCTTAGGGGGGTCCACAGAGTTGGAAGACTGAGGGACATCCCCAGGGACCAGGGTAATATCCCCACCCCCAACCTCAGAGTTTACCATAGCAGCAGTATCTCAATTGACCACAGTAGGAATCACCACAGTCGGGGTATTATGGGGAGAAGGAGAAAAACCCCTAAAGCCAGAGGCCGATTTAGATTTTTGGATATAAAAATCTTGGATAGTGAAGTCTGCATCAGCAGAATTATGAGATGCCCAGGGGCAAGTTGGAAAGGAATGCCCCTCCTTCTCACACAAGATACACTTCAAAGGGTTTGTACAATGGAAACTCGTGTGACCCAATTCTCCACAGAGAATGCACTTAAGCATTTCACAGTTGGGGCTAATGTGTCTGGCAGACCCACATTTAAAGCACCTACGGGGTTGTCCTGGATAAAAGATGAAACCCTTATCCTGCCCAATGTAAAGACAGTTTGCAAGTGCTTTAAGTCAGTACCATCATACTGTAATTTAATTTGTATTTTCCAACCCCTCTTCCAAAAACCTTCCCCATCTAAAATGGGCTCAGGGGTACCTTACACTTCACATCATTTATCCAGCCAGTAGAGGATATCCTGAATATTGACCCCCTCATTACGAAATAAAACAGTGATAACCAGAAAAGATTGTTTAGTCAAAGGAATAATTTGGAAAGGGGTCCAAAGGGGGTTAGTCTTTAAATTCATATATCGAGTCCAAAACTTTTCTAACAGATCCGGTGTTCGAAAACTAATATCAAAAGTGGATTTCCCCCGCTGCATGAATGAGAGCATAAACATCTGCGGGGGTAAAATGCAAAGACTGTTTTAGAAAAACCTTCCCCACAAAAAACGATCAGGAGGCGTCTCCATACCCCTTGGATACCGAAACCGCACAGCGTTCCTCTGTTTAGCAAGTTATACAGGTTTCCTAAATAAACTGGCAAAGGTCGAGGAGGAATCAATCTTCTCACCCAAAAGGGGATCTGGGGCAGAGTCCACTTCAGGGGCTTCCACAATCAGCGCCAGGGCATTATCCACTGAGGGAGTGTGCAGGCCTTGTGGAGACACAGTCAAAAGGGGGGAAAAAGAAACAATACCTGAAAGTTCCACCATCTCTTGATGCTCTGAATCAGCCCCAATCATAGGAGAGGTTTTAAATGAGTCCTCGACTGCTTCATGCACAGCACCTTCCAGTATTGGAGTGACAGCAGCCACCCACACGCCGGCGGCATCATGTGACCAAAGTGCTCCCTCTAGGACCCGTTCTGGGCACCAAGCTTCTCCCACGTCACCACAATATGATGTAGCCAACTGGGGAGATCCTGAGATACCCTCTGTGGAAGCCTGCTGAATAGAGGAAGAAGAAATAAAAACTTTGGTAGTACCTCCATTTACTTTACCAGGGGAATCCTGCCCCAAACGTTTACGTTTCTTATAGTCCTCACAAAGCAATTTCTCTGCAGTCAGCTGGGCTTCAACAGCAGACAATTCAGTCTGCAAAATATGCCATTTCTCCTCCAAAGAAAGATTCTAACAATTTTCCTGGTCTGAAGACTGTTGTGAGACAAAATTTTCAGGCTGCATACCAGTTTCCAAAGCAACCAGCTGAGGTAAAACTTTGGAAACAATTACGGTGTCTACAGCACCAGGCAGAACATCCAAAGCAGGTCCTATTCCCTGCTCCTCCACTCATGAAGTGGAGGACTCCATGCTCACAGACAGCGGTTCTCCCTACCGGAGCGGGAGCGTCTCAGGAGGTAATTTAAGAGTATTTTTTCACAGAGGGTTGTGGATGCATGGAATGGCCTTCCGAGGAGGTTGTGGAGTCAAAAACAGTGGTAGAATTCAAGCATGCATGGGACAGTCATAAGGCAATTCTAGGGGGTTGGGGTAGGAAGAAGTAGGTTGCTGGTTAACTAGGATCTGCAGCTTATCCATTAGGTAGGGAAATGGGCAGACTGGGTGGGCCAAGCGGTCCTTATCTGCCGTCAAATTCTACGTTTCTATGTTACCGACGAGTAGGAGAATTTCCCCGGTGTCCTGGCCAAATTTCCCTTATTGACTAAAAATGCCACCAACAGCTTAATCTGATTCAAGGTCAGTTGGCATTCATCTGTATCCCCCTTCCCGGGTTGTGCCTGAAAATAGGCAGGATTTGTGTAGTGCACTTAACAGGTCAACAAAAACTAAATAAAATAACACCTACACAGTGCACGAGAAAATGGTGGTGTATTGTTATTCCTTTAAAACTGAGCTGATTCCAGAGGTGTGAAAGCTCTTTTTAAAAAACATAATGTGGGGGTTGGGGGTGGGTGAAGGAATCCAACAGGTACTGTAAATTACTTCTGCTATGATGATGTAGGGGATAGGAACAAGAGTGCTCTGCCCTAGAAGACACTGGCATGTGTGCTGAAAACAATTTCTACAGACTGAAACCATTTACTATTGTATACTAAAATACTATACAGCATAATGGCCAGAGTCCCACACATTCCCATGGGGACAAACAGTATACGGGGAAATTGTTCCCATAGACATGCATTGGCTATAAATGAAAACCAATCAATTCTGCTTCCTTGGGAAATAATGTAATTTACTGGAGAACACAGAGAAATTGCTTGGGAATTAGAAGAAATGTAAAATCGAAGATGCAGACATGTGAGCTGAGTGCTTAACCCATGTTTTGTGATTTATGCAGTGTTTTGTTCTAAGTGGTGTCAGGGGCCATTTAGATAATACACAGTGTGTTCCTTGCATCAGGGGGTTGTCACTCACCATTGCTCCCTGACTTGCCATCACACCTAACATCTCTCATTTTGAGTGTGGCAAGAATCAAGCTGGAGCATGAAGTGGCAGTCGGCAGAGCTGCAACTAAGAATTCTGGGGCCCAAGACAAATCATTTGAGATGTGTCTCCGTCTTCCAAATCAGTGAACGCATGGAATCTGGGAGCCACCTGGCCCACAGAAACTCTTGGGGTTTAGATGTGCTGTGGTGAGTTTTGAGGCTCTTATTGAAGATAAAAATGCACTTTTGTTACATCTTTCCTATCCCTGACTACAGGAAAAAAATTATTTTCCCTGCCCTACTTAGGGGTGTGGTAGACTCTGGCTAACCTTAGAGTCTGCAGCTGGAACTGGGGGCCATGTAGGTCTGCAGGCAGAGAAGGATTGGCTTTTCCTCAGCTAAATGTTAACTAAGTCCTCCCGTTAAAGTGGTCGTAATACAAACCCAAATGGTGTGACTGACTGGCAAAGCCCCTCAGCCCATCTAGTAGTGGTGAGCAAAGTTCTTCCAGCAGTGCCACTACTCCTTTGCACAGCAATAAACAATGTTGCATAACCATACCTCTCAATCTATTGTCACTGAAATGAGGGACATAGATTTTCAAAAAGAGGGACAATGAGGGACACTGACACTGGTAATGAAGGACACATGATCCTCAAACATGGAGAAACAAGCTTAGAACGTTGGGTAAACAATTGTGTTTGTTTGAGCAAACTTTATTTCAGATTTAGCATAATTGAATATTATGAATTTCTGCATTAAAGTCTGACTTTACAGCACATTTTCTGTGGGGGTAGCCTCAGCATCTTTTCTAGGAAGAAGAGATGAGGGACACAGCAATTCTGAGGGGTATAAGGAGGACCGTCCCTCATAATCGGGGACAGTTGAGAGGTATGGGCATAACAGAGCTTAAGGCTGGGCAGCAGCTGTGTGCCATGACACCACCACCCGCACACATCTCTCTCTTGAGTTTTTCTCCCAGGTTTTGGCACTCAGGTGCAGGGCAGACTGTTTTCTGCATCCACAGAGCCTGCCTGTTCTAAAAGCCTTACATCCTCCTCCATGACAGATGCTCTGACTGTGACCAAAACCAAAACCAATCAGCACAAAACGGCAAAAACTAAAAAGAATAACACCCCCAACCAGAAGGGCGGGGCACAGCACTGACACGTGACAACTCAATCAAACATGGCTACTACTGACACATTTTAAGGAGAAATGGCCACTGTCCAGAATCTTGTATGTTCAAATATACATGTGCACCAATAAGATATACAGTAGGTCTAACTGGCTGCAGACACCTTCTGTAGGGGAAGTTATTTCTGTTAACAAATCTCACTTCATTCAGCCTTTTAAAATTCTAAGTGCTAATCTAGAGGCAACATTTAACTAACAGGATCCTCTTTTATTTTTTTAATTTTAATTTTTTTTTTCTTTGTTAGCCAGGTGGCTACTGGGTACAACTGCCTGTTTTCAGGGGCGACCCAGGAGATTTAGGCTGGGTAAGTGACTTGCTCAGAGTCACACAGTATGCAAGTGGAGTTTGGAGAAATCAAGCCCAGGTCAGCTGAACCAAGCTCATTCACAGTTTGTTACTCTAACCTCTAGGCTATACTGCAAGCCTTCATTTTTGTCCTTAGATAATTTATTTTAGGGCTGCCCAGTGCATCATCAAGGTTTCAATCTGAGTTGTATCTCTTCTTTACTTTAACCATCTCATGTCACATACCACAAACTCACCTCATGTTTAGACTCTCTCAACTCTCTGTCTCCAGTCAGGTGAAGACAACACCAATGGTTGGTGGCCACCACCATAACTGACTCCCACGGGCAAGAAAGAAAGCAGACTGACCAGGATCATCACTGAGAGACCTCAGACCGAGGAACAAGGATGCTGCTCTACTGAAAGTTCACACTCACACCGTAAGTTCAGTCTGCAAGTCAGTGAGTGTAAGGGCGATGGCATGCGTCTAGTGGGAAGTGTGTCATGTGACTCACTAGCTCTTCATCCGGTATGTGACACTGTCCAGAAGCAGGCTGCGTTGACCATTGAGCATACATATTTATGAGCCTACTCACCCTGGCCTGCTTGCTCAATCTTGCTAGCACAGCATGTCACAGGTGCGGCTGCCATTTAAATGACATATTCAGTTTTTTTGTTTGGCCAGGGCTTGGGGGGGCAGAGGAATATATATATATATATATATATATATTTATAAAATTGGTAGGAAAAGTTATCTCTGCTGATCGGTTGAAACACATCACATGACCCTGCTTATATTGGAGTGCGACCGCAGACCTGCACTTTTACCCCCTCCAAACAATTTTGCTATTTTATTAGATAGATAACCCACTCTAGAGTGTGCAGTCGCACTCTGATATAAGCACGCCTTGGGTGGTTGGGCCCGCACTCCCACCTATGGATACCATTTTGTAAAAGTAGCAGTACAGAGCCCTCCTGCACTATGTCTGTATGCTTATGGGTAGGTGGAAGCACAGGGCCTTGAGGGCCCACACTCCCACATACAGTATTGTTACAAGTAACATTACACTTTCTCAAAAAGAAGGGAAATTCTTTGCAAAAAACTTAATTTTGAAGCAGCAGTTAGGGTTGATTCCACATTGACAAAAGTCTGGAAATTTGATGTTATGGTTAACAACCCTACCACCCCACTCCCACCCCCCACCCTCCACAACCAACAGGCATTGGGGTGCACATTGAGGTTGTCAGGCCTAACTCTCACACCATTCTCCTATACTGTACCATCTTAGCTGGTTTACACATGGAATGGGGTGGGAGTTATGTCATAAAATATTTTGCGAAATTCTACCATTCTGCAAAATATTTTGAGGGGTGTGAATGGCAATTTTCGGCATTCCGCAGGTGAAATTTTGCCATTTTTGAGGTGAAATTTTGCAAGTTTTGGGGAGAATTTCTCATTTGCAACTGTAGAACATTTAGAAAAATGCACGAATTTCACAAAATATTTCTCATAATGAAATTTCTAAATTTTGCTTAACACTGTCAGACCAGAATTTGTAAATTTTGTGGCAGCCCCACATAATATGGTATAGATCTACACCAGAGACACCACATGTCAAGCATCCATTTTGTGTTAAAAGCCCACTATCTCCAACTGCTGCCCCAGCCCACACCTGCTACAAAAGAGACTTCATTTGGCTCGGTGTACCATTCCACCAATGTAGGTTTTATTTTGTATTAGGACATTATGGCTGTCTGTGCAGCTATTATGTGCCAGTCTACAACATTTAGACCAGTCATCATCTGATAGCTGATGTTGCAATACAGCCTGCCATCTTTCTCTTACTTTTTTCGTAGATTCTGGGAGGGCCATCCCTAATAGTTTTATAAATCCTTCCTACTCTCCCCTTCCTCCTTGAACACCAGAGTGGTAGATGTATATGAAGAGTGTTATCTTGAAGGATTTAGCCAAAGGAGGACCGAGAAGGCTTCGCTTTGAGATTTGCAATAATTATACTGCAGAGTTGTAAAAAGCACCAGAAAACTGATGTTGATAGTGAATACCTATGGTATAAGTCTCTGAAGGAGTATAAGTGATCTGCCTCTGGTGAAAATAGATCCCAGATGGAGTGCCTCCCTGCCTTTTCACATAAGGGACAGTTTAAGGTATGGTTACCATTTTTGGATATTAGGTTTTACCATGGGGTGCTCATCTGATAGGTGTTTGGGGGATCTTTACCAGCCTGCCCAGTTTGGACCATGATTTAGCTAAGGCTGATATTGTGTGCTATCATTTCAGGTGGGTCAGGAGAGGGGCCAAAAGAAAGACTGTGGGGGAAGCTTCACTCACGAGAGCTTGCTCTATGTTTTCCTACAGTGGTGTAGCCTTAGAGAGGAGGGGAGCCATTGACACATTTGGGTTGTCCTAAATGCAAGATAATAGTTGCAAAGTTATGGTAGGTTCCCCCCACCTTTGACCAGTAAGGTGTAATATTACTGGTCACCTTTGACCAGTAAGATAACACTCTCCATATACATCTACCACTCTGGTGTTCAAGGAGGAAGGGGAGAGTAGGAAGAATTTATAAAACTATTAGGGATGCCCTCCCAGAATCTATGAAAAAAGTAAGAGAAATATGGCAGACTGTATTGCAACATCAGCTATCAGATGATGACTTGTCTAAATGTTGCAGACTGGCACATAATAGCTGCACAGACAGCCATTGGTTATGGTAGGTTCCCCCCACCTTTGACCAGTAAGGCATAGTTTAATTCTGCTGAGGCAGAGGGGTTACTGTCCCACAGGAAACTATCACATAACCTGTCTATCTTGGCAAACTATTTGTGGGTATGTCCATAGGTATGTGGCATAGACAATAGAGAAGTTTGGGAAAAGAGACCATTTTTATCCAGACAATTTTCCCTGCAATGATGGGTTATGGATTTGGCATCTATCCATGTCCTTTTTAAGCTTGCCCAGAAGAGGAGACAGGTTGGACATGTACATGTAGGCCAAGTTAGCTGTGACTGTGATGCCTTGACATGTGATGGACTTCAAGGACCATCTGAGGTCTTGATCCATGATTGCTTGTTCCTGGCAATGTTTACTAAGTGGTAAGACTTCTACTTTATTAGCATTTGTCTTTAAGCCTGAGATCTGCACAAATACATGCAGAAGGCAAAGGAGGAGGAGCAAGCTGCAGTGGGTAGTAGAGAGTAACACTAGGGAGTCATCCACATACATTTTAGTTCTGCACACCTCAGTGCCGACCCTGATTCCATGTATACCTTGATGTGTGTAAAAGCAGCAGTGAGTGGCTCAATGACCAGTGCAAACAATAATGAGGACAAGGGACAGCATTGATGAGTCCCACAAACCAGAGAAATTGGCTGAGAGAGAGTGGAGTTTGCAAGTACTCTTGCTGATGGTTGCAGGTAAGGGGTGCATATCCATTGTCTAAAGAACTGAACAAAACCCATGTGTGTCAGCACCACATGAAGGTATTCTCACTCCACTAAGTCAATTGATTTCTTGAAATCTATTGCTATTGCTGATACTGTAGTGGGTATACAGCTTTCCACTTGTAACAGGGAGACCATGTATGGAGATGGTCAAAGCTTATTCTGCCCTGTACAAAGCCTAGTTGGGATTTATGTACTAAAGTAAGGAGAATCATTTTGAGGAGGTGTGCTAAAGCTTTAGTCAAGGCACTGGCAGTGGCCTTCATGAGGGAGATGGGTATATAGTGGGAGGGCAAGGAAGGGTCTTTCCCTTCTTTTGGCAATGTTGTTATGGTGGCTTCATGAACTGTAGGAGAAAGACAGGAGGCACTGTGGGATGCTACAAATATTTTCTGAAGGTGGGGACACAGAGCTTTACTTAGGTGCTGATAGAGAATGACCAGGAAGCCATCACTACCAAAGCCTTTGTGTGGAGTGAGTGATTTTAATGCTCACTCAATCTCATTGATTGAGAGTGCTGCAACAAGGGCTGTCCTATGTACCTCACTTACTCTAGGGAGCAGCACTGGCAGGACAAAGTCCACAAATGCCTGAGAGTCTAATGCCCCCTTAGTTGCATACAGGTTTTGATAAAACTGCAGCATGATCATGTTGAGTTCATTCTGAATGGATTTACAGGCACCAGTGTTATCTTGCAGAGCTGCAATTTGGTGTGCAACTTGTTGCTTCCATAATCGGTACAAAAGAAGCTTGCTAGCTTTCTTCCCACTATCCTAGTAGTGCTGCTTTGTACTAAGGATAGTGAACTCTGCTTTTCTCATTCAAGGGATAAGTTTTATCCAGAGCTGTGTGATTTCCATAAGATTTGTATCCAGTAATGAGTAGGAATCACCTTGTAGCATCCCTCCAGATTTTTCATAGAGGATCCCAGCTGCTTAGCTTTGGCTTCTCTAGTTCTGCAGTAGTGTACTGCATAGCCCATTATATGGGCCCTAAGAGTGGTCTTGAAGGCTTCCCATAGGATAGCTTGGGAAACTTCCCCATTATCATTTGTATCAAAATATGCCTTGGCTTCCTCTTCTTCAATCCAATTTAGGAAGCATGTGTCCTTCAGTAGTAATGGATCCATTCTCCATTAATGGATCCCGTCTCCAGGATGTAGATTTCAGTAGATCTAGACTCCATATACAGGATCATGTTACTCGTGCATAATCCAATATGTTTGATAGGACAATTCCAGAGGTTAGAGTGGAGTGACTTATTTTAGGTGATGCAAGCCAGGAATTTAGTCTGTTGGCCAACCCATTAGAAGAAGAGACATAAGAGGAATCTTTAACTTTTGGGTGCATCAGTTTCGATATGTCCATGAGAGTAAATTCTGCCATGAAATTTTTCAGCTTGGTGATGGAACATGGATGTGGCTCAGGATATATATTAAACCAGTATAGTCAGGATTCCAAGATTAAGTTGAAATTCCCGCCAACAAAGATTGCTGCATCCTCTTCTCTCAGTTTGGAGAGGGCTTGCCAGATGCCTTCAGAGAAGGTGGGTGAGTCAGAGTTAGGAGCTTATATGTTGCCTTAAATAAGAGGTCCTTCAGGAGTGGGTAGTTAATTTTTTTAAAATATATATTTTATTGTTTTTAATTGACAATGACAATATTACATTCATATACAGAAAAATAATAACACATTACGATTCTTTGCAAAACACTTTGTTACTGCACCAGTTAGGGTTCGAGTTAACACCACAAAAGTAGTGAAATGTGGCATTGGGAAGCCAACCCTAACTCCCCAACCCCAACCCTCAAGCAGCAAAAAGGAAAAAGCATAAGGGTTTTGGGTTTCCAGAGTTTTGGTGCATCAGTGGTGGGGTTTTCCTTATTGTTTGTAGTATATTTAATTTTGTAGTCCTTACCAACATCCAAATTGGGATGTAGTCCAAAGATAAGAGCTTTCCCTTGGATTGTCTGCTATGGATCCTTCAATTATGCCTCCTCCCCCACAAAAATATTTAGTTTAGTACCATTCAGCTACATAACAAAACCATTTCTTTATTAAGAAATAAATACAAAATTATGTATTATACAATAGAAATTAGCTATTTCACCAACTATCCCCTATGAAAATGTAGGCTTAGGTCAATATAAAGCTGAGTCCATAATATCAGATATCCATTATTATGTTATATTATTAATATTATTATTATGTTAAATACTGAAGAGTGTGTTTCTAGAACACAGTTCAGTATACACAATGTTTCCTTATTTCAGATGTCCCTGTATGCCACCTATCAGAATGAAGTGAAAAAAAAAAGAAAACAAAGTTGCTTTTACAGTGGTGACCACTCAGATCTTTTGTTTACAACTTTAAAAACAAGGTCACAGCAGTTAAGCATCTTCCTGGCCTATTATTTTAAAAGGCTCCCTATTCAGAAAAAAATAAAAATAAAAACAGTGGAACTCCTGATCGGCATCTCCTTTTCAGCTTCTGCTGCACTGAAGAATGTTAATGACTGCCCATTTAGAATTATCCTGAGCCTAGCAGAATACAGCATTGTAGTTTTAATGTTAAGGTTTGAAAGAAGTGTTTGAATATTCTGAAATTTTTTCATAGACAGTGCCATTTCAAAGGGCAGATCATAAAATATTGAAATAATGTTGAGTTTCCATTTTGATATGCTTTTTTCTTGTCATAGGGTCAAAACCATGCAAACAAAAACAACGCGGCAAACAAAGCCACAAGCAAAATGCCAACTGCAGGAATAAGGTCGGTGAAAACACCGAACGATACAAAATATCACACATACACCACACAACCTAAGGGAAAAAATTTACACTTTTTCTTTTTTTAGGCCAGCTCCACCCCCCCACATCCACCCCACTCCCAGAATTTAATATAATCAGCTCCAAGGGGGTATGGACCTCAGGGCTGAGGAGAAACTTAGGAGGGGTGACTTGGTTTTTAAACAAGCAAAAAAAATGTACAATATCAGGAGACTGGGAACCAAACAGTGGTCACCAGGTCTCCAACATTTCAGCTGCTAGTGTCTCAGCCACTCCACTAAGGGAGTGGCTTGACCATGCACCACACCTGAAGCTTCTTCAGCTCTTCCTCCACTCCACAGACAGTGACAGGGGTAGTGGTAATTCACTAACACTATTATACCCATCGCTGTCAGTGCTTTCAGCGTTAGTACAGCGCAGTTAATTCCACGCTATTATTGCAGCAACCAATTGACCTGGTACCTTTTTTCTAGTAGACAGCTTGCATCAAGAGATCTCTTTTTGCTGATCTGAAAACCTTTGCCACAAGCACTTGTGGGGGCTGGGCATCTATTGGATTTGATTTTAAGGTTCTATGAACTCTGTCTAATTTAAAGGTTTCTGGTAATAGCTGAGTTCCTAAAACTGTAGATATAATGCTTGCATTGTAATAATAATAATATAAATAATAATATTTTATTTATATAGTGCAATTTTAATATCAAAGTGCTTTACATATAAAATAACAGATATTATTAAAATCCACAGAATATCTAAAAATTCAAATATTAACTGCCTGTTTGAATAAATAGGTCTTTAAACTGGTCTTGAAGCCCTCCATGGTCCCGCACACTCTAATCTGATGAGGTAGAGAGTTCCACAGGGATGGTGCCATGAACATAAAAGCCCTGGCACCAGATATCTTTTAGAGGTGCACTTCTGTCTTGTTTTTGTGGGAACCCAACCACCCTTATGTTTATTGTTTTGCGCTTGTTCATAGTCTGTCAACATTTTGTGACTAATTTTAATATTGATTTCCTGCTGGGATGTTGTTCTCTTAGCTACCATGATATAATCTTCAACAGCTACTATTCTTTGCTCTATTTGCTGTGTTCTTTGATTTATCTCTTTTATATTAGTGACTACCTTAGTTATTTGTTCTTTCAGACTTCTGAATTGTTCTCTAATATCTTGTATTGGTGCAAGAGTTAGCTTTATTTTGTTAACCTCTTGGAGTAACATTCTTGTCCAGCTAGGAACATATTATTTCTTCCTGGTTTGTTCTTTCTAATCTCAATTTTTATTTTTCTGACCTGGTGCATTTTCCCTTTAATCTTCCTGAGGCTTTTTACCACATTCTTTTTGTTGAGGAAAGGTCCTGCCAAGGGACGAAATGCAGGGTGATAGCCCTACTAAAGAACTATGGGACATGGACGGATGGGTCTGCCAGTCTGGTGGTAGAACTGTCCCTCACACTTATACAGGTTTTACAACTGTCAATTTGATCTGTACCTAACAAAAGTCTGGAGCATTGGTTGTATCAGTTTCTGTACTGTAGTGTTTGTTCACGCACTCTATGTAAGCCTTGCTGCACTGTACATTTCTTTAGCATTGTTTTTTTCCTCCCTCTAGGTAGATGTAACTAAACCCAGGTTGCCCCTGAAAAAGGGACTGCAAGGTTCCAGTGAGCCTACCTTTTACCAAAATTTAAATAAATAAACTTCCACTTTGGTCCTTAGCTGTATTATGACTTCCCAGACTTGAATGCAAATTTTTCTCCTGAGATCATATTTCTGAATAGAGGTCACTGAGTTTCCCTTTGTAATCAAGATAGTGGGCTTGACTTTCAAAGCCAAAATTTTGGCAAAAGGTGTCTGTGCCAAAAGGATTTGACAGAAGTGGCACCTTGTGCCAAACATTGCAGCAATCCCAATTTTCAGACACAGGCTGCATTAATGAGGTTGCCATGCAACAAAGCAACCATGTGCACCCTTCCAGCAGAAGTGCCCTTCCACCATGTTGCAAGGGAGCTTACACCATGGTGGGGCTACACCATTCCCTTTTTTTGAATTTTAGAAGCCCTACTATGGTCACACCAGGGGGCTGAGTTTAGATCAGTAAGGAGCTGGTCTAAGGGCCATGCACCACTGCTTGGCAGAATGTCAACTGGGGTGCAAGTAAGGTCAGGACCATTAGCAGAGAGAACAGTGGGGGTGCCTTATGGGGTGATAGGGGCATGGTAGCAGTGTCAAGGTGCTGAGGTGACACTTGGTTGGGTGCCACGTGCAATAGAACAAACTCGATTTGGCTGGGTGGAGGAGGTTTGACACAGATAGACAGTGACCCAGAACTCAAGTGGCAACAGCCCCGGCACCTTCCCCATAGGTGCAACAGTACTCAACAATTTAGGCTGGCATAAGCCTGCCTCCATGTGGGGGGCCTGAATACCAGGGGACTGTCATGGTGCCCAGATAATGTACCCCTCCACCAACTGCACCCCACTGCCTGCAGCCACTGCCACCTGATGCATGTAGGGAACTTTGGCACATCTGTGGCAGGTGCCAGGGCTGTTGTCATCTGGGGTCCAGGACACAGTCCATCTGTGCCAACCCCCCTCCACCCAGGCTGGTTGGCTCTGTTCTACTGCACATGGCACCCCTGCTGGATGCCACCTCAGCACCCTGACACTGCCACCATTCCCCTATGGCACCACCACTGCTCTCTTTGCTCCTGGTTCACTCCTTGCAGGCATATTCACCCTTCCACCTTTACAGTTCATCTAGGGTTGTAATAGGATAGGGTGGCTTGAAGGGATTCTCCATCAAATTCATCAGGTGTGTCAAATGTTTGCCACAATCCTGTGACCTCAGGAACTCTCAGGACTTTTGCACAGGGACCTCTGAAGCACCTAGGCTTTGCACAGCTGTAGATCAGAGCACCTTGTGCCAATCTAAAGGTTGGCTCAATAGCAATCCCAGGGCTCCATTTCCAAAAGCTGATTTATATCAGTGCATTTTGCAGCAAACCACTGGCTGCAGCAAGCCCAAGCACACTGGGAACACTGCACCAGATTTTAGGATAACAGTGATCCCAGTGGCAAAGTTCCTGAGCTTGTGACAAGCCAACCTGTGCACCAATCAAACAGCATATGTAAAGGAGATTGCCTGAAGCTGTGGCATTGTCTTGTGGCATCAGGAGCAGTGATGGCGACCCACTGACCTGTCACCCTGGTGGCTGGTCAGTCAGCTGAAGGATGCACTGGCTTGTGGGGAAGGGGCATGGGATGGGCCCAGCTGGAAGATGGGGGTGACAACATCCTCTGATGGGGGATGGTAAGAATGGTGTGGGTCCATGGGAAGGCAGACACATCAGTGCCACCACCAGGGGTTTGTGGGCTCTCACCTGCCAGGGACCACCTGCCACTCCAGTGGTGCTCTAGCAAGTGTCAGGGGCTTTCTGAGCACCTTTCCCAGGGGAGCACAAGGCCACACTCAACCCAGCAAGGGCTGTGGCAGTAGCATATATCAGCATAGACCAACTCTGGGCTAGTCTAACTGCAGGGTCCATGCACCCCTTGGGGGGCTTGCAAAATGCCAATGTTGGGAATATTGCTGCCCTGCCCTGGCACAATCCTCCTTCCACCTTGGTGCAAAAGTGTGGCCATTGCAAGGATGGTGCAAGGCCAGTTGGTGCAGAGGATCCCCCCACTGGTGCATGGCCCCTTAGAAAATCTGGACTAGTGTAAGGTGCAGCACATGGAGAACCTTGCACCATTTATCCTTGCCACAAGCCCCCTTGTGCCAGTCCTGACCTTTGAAAAAATTGAGCCCCAGTACTTTGTTCAGCACCCATAATAAAGCTCTCATACTGTACCATTTTCACATTTGATTGAGATAAATTAAAAACAGCATTATCAGCAGTTTTACTAACAGAGGCATTAGTCATAGTATCGGTGTTAACATAAGAGATTGTTCCAACTGCACCCTGTGTTAAATTTCTGGCCACATATACAGTCACAATTTCAATTTAGTCTTCTACTAATATTTTTGGCATTGTCAAAAAAAATTATATAGTAAAGTATTGCCTTCTGAGGCTTAGTTTGGCATTCTAATGCAGCTGCTGTGTCCTTGGTAGGATCCTATGGTTTGTCCACTAAGCCCACTCTCCCATTATGGACAGCATCAGATATGGCTGTATTGAAGTAACAGGCTTCTCTTTCTGCAGTTTACTTAAGGCTTTACATGAATATAACATTTTCTGAAGTAAAACTAGCCTAACCCCAGTAAGAGGTATGAGCCCAAGTATCCCTGTCTGCAGTGGTTTCATCTCAGGAGCTTCTTTTCATTTTATTTATTAGTTTCACCAGGAAGGAGAATTAGATCCAAAGACCCTTTTTCAATCACACCTGGGGGAGAGAATATAAAAGATACAAAAAGAACAATAGTAATAAAATTAAAATTACAAACACAACATGCAACATATAATAATTACTAACAGTACTTACAATATCATAATCTAACATACTTTCATTCATAGAAACATTAAAAGAACACACATTACATATAAAACTCCATTAAACAATGTTAATCCAGATGAGAGTTTCATCATGTGACCCCATCATATTTACAACTAGAAGCACCATCTAAGTAATTCTCTAAAGTTCTCTTAAAAACTCTTCTTTTGCTATTTATGTTCAGGTACTTTTGGGATAGATTATTAATCATTTTTGGTCCATAACTAGTTATTGAACGCTCAGCTATTTTTGTTCTTGTTCTTTGTTCTATAAATAGTTTAGTTGAAGGCACTCTCAGTGTTCTAACAAAATTCGTGCGCTGAAAGTGTTTTGACAAAACTAAGGGAATCTTTGTTTGAAGTAATTTGTGCAAAAACATGTATGCTGTTTTAGTAACTCTCTGTTTTGGTAGTAAAGTTGCAAAAGTGTAATATAAGTTACAGTGGTGTTCCCTTTTATTTAAGCAACCTGTTGCAAACCTCATAATGTTGTTAAAGGTTACTATGTATCTGTGAAACAGAGTCGCGGCCATTTATTAATAAAGATACTACTACATTCTAGTGCTAGTAACAAAACTTTATTAGCTACTGTTTGTTTTGCCTGTGCAGTTAAATAATTTTAGTTTCTGTATAAGAATCCCAGTTTATTGTTTACTTTTTGTGTTGCTTTTGATACATGTTCATTCAGTGTTAGACTGCTGTCTAAGATTACACCTAAATAAACACCCCCACTTGCTCCAACTTAACACCATTCTTTCCAATTATATTCAAAATGTTTCCTTCTAGTCAACGTGTAAGACCAAATAACATTATAAATGTTTTTTTCTCATCTAGCAAATTTTTTTTTTCATTAACCGTTTTTTAAGATCCCAGTATATGGGTTGTAGTTTTCCTTACAGGTCCACTCCTGTTCTGGCTCCATAGTAAATCACTGTGTCATTGGCACACATAGTAACCAATGCATTATTACAGATATCTGGTAAGTCATTTGTAGAGACAGAGAACAGGAGTGGACCCAGAACTGATCCTTGTGGAATCCCAGTGTGAACATGTCTCAAAGTTGATGTTTCTGAACCAGTCTTTGCTTGCTGCCTTCTAGCTGATAAATAATGTTTGAACCATGAAATTGCATACTCCCCTACCTCTAGGTGTTTCAGTTTTCAACCAACTCCATTAACAAGTGCACAAAGCTGTTTGACTTGATCTTTACTTCCATGACAAACTGGTTGTCTTTCATCATGTCATGGGTTTTGTCTGTTTCTGGAAGAGAAGGTAAACTGGTTCCTGCAGAATATACATTGTGTAACTCCTTAACTGGTTCTTTCTGCTTCTGTTCAAAATATGGAGTTGTGTCAAAAGTCAGCATTTTAAGATGGCTTAGTGCTAATTGCAGGGTTGCACTGTACTGCAATAAGACCTTAATATGTTCTGGAAGAAGTTACTGCTCTGCCAAATGAGGTTTAATTATATTTTCAGAGATAAAAGTAATAGATATCTCTTTTAGAGTTTTAGAGCATGGCTTCTGCAACTTGTAATAGGTGGTCTTAAATTTTGTTGCTCAAGGGTTTTCAGACATGAACAATTTTAATCAGTTTAAACAGCATGCAGTATACAGACATCTGCTCTAATAGCAAGGATGATCACAAAAAAGAAGAAAAAAGTAAGCATGTATGATTCTGTTAAACAGATTTTTGGTATCAGCTTCAGTTATTAAGAGAAAGTGCAGCTGAGAAAATTAGCCAGTGAAGTCAGGCTAATTCAGGCTAATGGTATTCAGGATTTAGCATTCAGCAATACCATTCTTTCCATGCTAGCTTTTGCACCAGGTAGGTTGAAATGTGTACCTTTGTAGCTGGACAAAAATAAACAGAAAAGCAAAACTGAAAGATTAGCCCATGAAGTCGGGCTAAAGTGAACTAAAAGCATTTAACATTCAGCATTCAGCACTGGCGTTCCTTACCCTGCTAGCTTTTGTATGAGGGAGGTTGAAATGTGCACTTTTTGTAGCTGGTATCTCTGTAGCCTGAAATGAAAACGAAGGTAACTTACAAAGTAATTTAAAATGCTGTTATATAAAGATGGTAACTAAATTGAAGAGCTTGGTTATTATATCTTATTGTATACATTGCTTGTAGCTAAGTAGGCTCTTTTGTGAGACTGAAGGGATTCTCTATGAGCTCAAGTCTTCTGATCTCTTGCCGACATCTTTTTGAGTGACCAATTTAATTAATATCCAACAGCTGTTGGAGACTGTTAGCTGTTTAATCAACTTCCTTTTAATGGTTTTGTGTAATAGAATAGAGAGGCTATGTTTTTTTTAGGATGGGTTGCAACTATGGGCTTCCCATCCCACATATAGTCTTTTTAAGTTAGTGGCTTCAGTTTTGACTAATTTTGTTTCTTGCAAGAAGGCCACTTGTGTGATCAGGAGTTTGAGATGAGCTAGTTCCGTTTTTCTTTTACTGGGGAATTGAGGCTCTTCACATTCCAAGTGTCACACTTAATAGTAGTAATTTCCAAAGGATGGCAGACAAGGGTGAGGTAGTACTGGTTGGAGACTTCAATATTCCAGACGTGGACTGGAGCATCCCACCAGCAGCATCAACTAGGAGCAGATTTATCCTGGACTCCCTTCAGGGTGCCTTCCTCAAGCAACTGGTCATGGAACCAACTCGGCAGAAGGCAATACTGGACCTTGTGTTCACAAACAGGGACAGTGTGATGGGGTAACAGTGGGGGAGCACCTGGGGAACAGTGACCATCAGTCATTGTGGTTTGAAATCACAGAAAGAGCAGAACCAAACCACACAAAAACACGTATCCTGGATTTTAGGGGGGCAGACTTTGGGAAAATGGGGAGATACTTGAAAGAGGCATTAAGGGGAATGGGACAAGAATCAGGGGTTGAGGAACAGTGGGCAGTATTTAAAATGGGGATTACAAGAACAACAGAATTATGCATTAAGCAGGTTAGCAAGAGGAAAAGGAAGAGGAGACCATTATGGTTTTCCAAAGAGGTAGCAAAGAAAGTGAAAGCCAAAAAGATTGTATTCAGGCAATACAAAAAGACACAGGCAGAAGGGAATAGGAAGAAGTACCAGAAGAAGCAAAGGGAGGCAGGGAGGTCAGTAAGGGAAGCCAAAGCTCAGACAGAAGAACACATTGCAAAATCAGTGGGTAGAGGGGACAAAACCTTTTACAGGTACATAAGTGAAAACAGAAAGACAAAGGGAGGGATAGTGAGACTGAAGGGGGAGGATGGGGGCCATGTGGAGGATGACAACATTAAAGCTGACATATTGAACAGGTATTTCTGCTCAGTCTTTACTGAGAAAGATGGGGTAATGGGTCTGAAGGGAGTACAAGGGGTGAGAATGGTGCAGAAATGGACACAAGTCCCTTTACACGAGAAAGGGTCCTGAAGGAACTGGAAGTAATAAGAGTTGATAAAGCAATGGGGCCAGATGGGGTGCACCCAGGGTCCTTAAAAAGTAAGAGAGGTGGTGGCTGAACCTCTGGCTATCCTGTTTAGCCGATCACTGGAAACAGGGAAGGTACCCAAAGACTGGAGGACAGCAGATGTAGTCCCCTTATACAAAAGTGGGAACAAAGAGGAAGCAGGGAACTACTGACCAATCAGCCTCACCTCGGTAGTGGGGAAGATCATCGAAGCACTACTGAAGGAGAGATTGGTGGAACATCAGATTGTCAATGGACTACAGGACCCAAGGCAGCATGGTTTCACCAGGGGGAGGTCATGTCAGACCAACCTCGTTGAATTTTTTGACTGGGTGACTAGGGAAGTGGATCAGGGGAGGGCAGTGGACATGGCCTATCTGGACTTCAGCAAAGCCTTTGACACTGTGTCACATAGAAGACTATTACACAAACTGGGGAATATGGGTGTGGGCAGGACAGTAGTGTGGTGGGTAGGTAACTGGCTGGGTGGCAGGACACAGAGGGTGGTGGTAAATGGCTGTCACTCCACAGAGGGAAGAGTGACCAGTGGGGTACCACAGGGATCAGTGCTGGGACCAGTCCTATTCAACATCTTCATCAGTGACATTGCGCAGGACCTAGAAGGCAGAATTTCACTGTTGCTGATGACACAAAGCTCTGTAACAGAGTAGACACACCAGAGGGTGTAGACAGAATGAGAAGGACCTGCAGAAACTTGAAGAATGGTCAGAGGTTTGGCAGTTGAAATTCAATGTAAGGAAGTGCAAGATAATGCATATGGGGCACAAAAACCCTGGCACAATATATCAGTTGGGGTGAGGATATAGCAGCACCAAGCAGGAAAGGGATCTTGGGGTTATCATCTCTGATGACCTCAAGGTAGGGAAACAGTGTGACAAGGCCGCAGGTAAAGCAAATAGGATGCTGGGATTTATAGGCAGGGGCATCACCAGCAGGAAAAGGGAGGTCATAATTCTGCTATACAAGACACTAGTGAGGCCCCACCTGGAATACAGTGTACAGTTCTGGAGACCATACCTACATAAGGACATAGACAGGATAGAGAAGGTTCAGAGGAGGGCAACAAAGATGGTGCATTGAAACATAGAAACACAGAATTTGACAGCAGATAAGGACTGCTTGGCCCACCTAGTCTGCCCATTTTCCTACCTAACAGATAAGCTGCAGATCCTAGTTAACCAACAGCTTACTTCCTCCTACCCCCCACTAGGACTGCCCTTATGCCTGTCCCATGCATTCTTGAAGTCCCCCACTGTTCTTGACTCCACACCTCCTCAGGGAGGCTATTCCATGAATCCACAACCCTCTCAGTGAAAAAATACTTCCTCACATTACCTCTGAGCCGTCCCCCCTCTATCTTCAAATTGTGCCCCCTTGTTCTTACACATCTCATTTTCTGGAAGATGCTACCCTCTTGGACTTTGTTAATTCCCTTGAGGTACTTGAAAGTTTCTATCATGTCCCCTCTCTCCCTTCTTTCCTCAAGGGTATACATATTAAGCTCCTTTAGTCTTTCTTCGTATGTCTTCTGGTGCAGACCCTGCACCATTTTGGTTGCCCTCCTCTGGACAGCCTCCACTCTGTCCATGTCTTTGCGGAGATGGGGTCTCCAGAACTGCATACAGTACTCCAGATGGGGTCTCACCAACTGTCTGTACAGAGGGATAACAACTTCCTGTTTTCTACTATTGATGCCTCTTCCTATGCATCCCAGTATCCCCCCAACCTTCCTTACTGCCTTCTCACATTGCTTGCCCACCTTTAGGTCATCTGATATAATTACCCCCAGGTCCCTTTCTATTTTTACTATTGTCAGTATCTCACCCCCCATTGTGTACGCTTCCCCTTGGTTTTTGTTTCCCATGTGCATTATCTTGCACTTCTTTGCATTGAATCTGAGCTGCCATACATTTGACCATTCCTCCAACCTTGCCAAGTCCCTTCTCATCCTTTCCACTCCATCTTGTGTATCAACCCTGTTGCAGATCTTTGTGTCATCTGCAAAGAGACATACTTTTCCTTCCAGTTCCTCTGCAATGTCACTTATAAAGACATTAAAAAGGACCGGTCCCAGTACTGAACCCTGCGGTACCCCACTAGTAACCCTCCTTTCTTCACTGTGTACTCCATTTACTACTACCCTTTGCGTCCTGTTGTCTAGCCAATTTTTTATCCAGGCTACCACCTTGGGACCCACTCCAAGGCTGGCTATCTTGTGTATTAATCTTTTGTGTGGGACTGTATCAAATGCCTTGCTAAAATCTAGGTAGGCCATGTCCACAGCCCCTCCCTGGTCTACTACTTTGGTCACCCAGTCAAAGAAATCTATTAGATTCATCTGACATGACCTTACCATCGTGAATCCATGCTGCCTTGGGTCCTGTGCCCCACTGGCCTCTAGGTACTCAACAATTCTTTCCTTCAGAAGTGATTCCATCATTTTCCCTACCACTGAGGTCAAACTAACTGGTCTGTAGTTTCCTGCCTCTGTCCTGCTCCCACTTTTGTGAAGAGGAATCACATTTGCCCTCCTCCAGTCCTCGGGTACCACCCCATCCTCCATGATTTGTTAAAGAGAGTAGTCAAGCGGTGTCACTAGTTCTACCCTTAGTTCTTTTAGAATTCTTGGGTGAATCATCAAGCCCATTGCTTTGTCTACCTTCAATTTTATTAGTTCTTTCAGAACCCTTTCTTCTGTAAATGGACTGGTATCGACCCCGTCTTTGAGTTTTTCTCTTGTTTGGTTTAGGTAACTCCCCTCCTCTTCCTTTGTGAATACTGAGCAGAAATATTCGTTCAGTATCCCTGCTTTTTCACTGTCACCCTCTACCCACATTCCCTCCCCTTTATTAAGCTTCAGTATCCCTCCTTTGGTCTTTCTTCACTCCCTAATGTACCTATAAAAGGTCTTATTCCCCTTCTTAACAGAATTGGCTATCCTTTCCTCAGTTTGAGCCTTTGCTATTCTGAGTGCCTTCCCAGCCTCTTTCTGCTTTAACTGATAAAGTTATCTGTCCTGCTCCTTCTGTGTTTCCTTATATTTCCTGAATGCTGTCCTTTTCTCCTTAACCTTCCCTGCCACCTCTTTTAAGAACCATAGCGTTTTTTTCCTTCGTTGTGTTTTATTGATTTGCTTTACACAAAGGCTTGTTGCCTCTGTGGTGGCTGTTTGATCCTCCCATTGTTCCTCCACCCCTCCTTCTTGCCTGTTTGCTAGTGCTTTTCTGAGGCACTCTCTCATTTCCCAAAGTCAGCCTCCTAAAGTCCAATACTCTTGCTTTTGTATGGCTTTTATTGTATGGCTGTGTTTATCGTGAACCACACTGTTTGGTGGTCGCTTGTTCCCAGATGGCTACCACTTCTAAATCTGAGATTCTTTCTCCATCCCCATTTGAGAGTACCAGGTCTAAGATTGCTCCCTCCCAAGTGGTTTCCAATTCTAGCTGTCTGAGGCATTCCCCTGTAGGGCATCAAGAATGACCCTGCTCTTGGATGTGCCTGCAGCAAAGGTGCTCCAGTTAACATCTGGCATATTCAGGTCCCCCATCAACAATATCTCCCCTTTTTCTGCCATTCTAAGAAAGCCTTCTATCATTTCCTTGTCCATTCCCTCCCCCTGAGATGGGGGTCTGTATACAACCCCCATGCCGATTGCATCACAAGTCCTATGAAGACAGGTTGAAGGAACTGAACATGTACTCCCTGGAGGAGAGGAGGGAGAGAGGGGATATGATAGAGACAAACAAGTATCTTACAGGGAGGAACAGGGTGCAGGAATACACTATTTTTAAGTGAAAAAGATGTTCCAGGACTAGAGGACATGGGATGAAGTTGGAGGGAGGATGATTCAGAGGAAACATGAGGAAGAATTTCTTCACAGAACGGGTGGTGGACAAGTGGAACACCCTGCCAGAGGAAGTGGTGGGGGCTGAAACAATCACGGGATTTAAGAATGCATGGGTTAGACATAAAGGAATTCTGGAGGTCAGGGGTAAGGGGCAACAGACTTCTAGGAAAACATAAACTGAACTTACGAGCTCAAATGGGCAGACTGGGTGGGCCATAGGCCCTTATCTGCCGACACTGTCTATGTATCTATGTAATTTAAATGATTTTGTGTCACAAAATCTGTAATGACTGGGATGTAGGAGCCTATGAGAGGGCGAGATCATGAACAAAGCTATCTAGGCAATATGGGCCTGACATACACAAAAGACATACACCAGTTGTTGACATCCATTGCTCCCTGTTGGTGTGGACAGTTAACACTGTAGGTACTATAACCTGAAGCACAACAGTATAACCTCATATACATAACCACATCTATAACTGTGAGTTGCATAGATGGCAGTAAAACCATACTATAGCTAATAAGACTAAAACAGCATAAACATTCAAACAGAGAACTCACATTTAATATAAGGTATTTTTCCAGGATTAGATCCTGACCAATAAGTATAGTATGGCTCTATGTGATAACGGTGAAAGCCTAAAGGCGATTGCTGTTATCGAGCAGTCAGCGCACAGGACAATGGTGCCGGGGACATATATTTCAATATTTTCTGTGAGGGGCTGCACCCCCCAACCCCCCATGCAGAGGGCTTTGCCTCCTCACCCCCCTACTAAAGGATTCTCAACTTCAGGGGGGTGCATGTCAGGGGGGAGTTGTAAAATTAAAGGTTCAGGCTGGGCACAATAAAATCACACCACCGCCTGGACCCGAACCCAGTACCTCACCAACCTCAGCCACAGGCCAATCCCTGATGCCATGATGCAGCTCAGCAAACCACCACAGCACCACCCCCTATAGCTTCTCTGCCCCTCCCAGACCACACTTGCCATTCTCGTTCTCCCCCATGCATGTACATATGGTCTCATCCTGTTGCCCATTTCACCCACCCTCTAATCCGGTCACCATACCCTCCCATCGTCATGAGGGATTTAGTGGGGAATGACTCGCCATTACAGATGGTGCCCTTCCCCATGTGCCCACCTCATAGGATACCATATAGTGTAACACAATTAGAATATGGAAAAACTGAGAGACAAAAGACACTGAGGAAGGGGTGAAGTTAGGTTAGGTTTGGCAGGTCTAGGCAGACCAGTTGAGAGGTAACAACCAATGTCCAGACTCTGATAACCAGGGGGAAGCTCAAAATGATGAGCAGTGGTGCACATTAAATGTCAAGTAATGTAGCTTTTTTTGACTGAAATAAATATTGGACTGAACTGAATTTTGTGGCAAAATGCATAGCAAAACACAAATATTTTAGTCAAAGACACACTAAACACCCAACAACTCCATTGCTCCATCACATTCCCTGTATGTTTCAGCTAACTGAGATGCCTCCAGTACCCTCAGACAGAAGCTGTACCTCCAACAATCTGCCCTGAGTAGGTGATCCATGGTGAGTGAATCAGACCCTCAGTTCCAAGCCCCTAACAGCCCTGGCAAGAATCTTTTAATCACTGTCAGTGTTACAGGGTCTTCTGATGGCCCCACAGTTTTAGACTGAACTGCTGATGCCAGTCTTTGCAAGCTATGTTCCATTTCTATTGCCTTTACTAAGGAGAGCAGTATTTTCTATATAATAGCTGCCGTTATGAATGCAAGTGCTTATCAGGAGGGGATCTTATACAGACTTCAATGTTTACTGCCATTTGGTAGGGCAGCTATGATGGGGCATATATGGGGACTGCTCTTGCTAGCAGAAGTAACAGTGGCAAAATTTTGAAGCAGCTTTTCAGGGCTTGCATTGGCAGTAGCAGATTGGGGTAACACCGGTATCCATCAGAATGCACCAAAGATATTTAAAACAATTAGAAGATTCCAGCCAAAGCTGGTAGTGCCAAATAACCAAGGGACTAGCTAACTTAGCTTGGATTCTATCTGCCAGTGTAAAGAGCAGCACTGTGGGAATTGTTTTCACAGGGAAAGGTGTCCCCCAATGGGAAAACATTTCAAGAAGCTAGAAATATGTATATATAGTGCCTGTGTACTTCTGTGTACTAAAACACTTAACAGTACAGACTGCATAAGAGGTGACTTGAACAGCACAGCAAAAGTATTACAACTGTATTATGTTACATTACCACCATTAATAATTTCTGGTTCCTGAGAAAATTTCAAGAGGCGAGGAATGTATATATTGTGCTTATGCATTTGAGTGACTAAAGTGCTCACAATACATACTGTCTGAGAAGGTGACTTAAACAGCACAACAGCAGCAGTACTACTTTACCATCATTAATAATTTGTTCATTTTGGGACATGAGAAAAGTAAAAAAGTGACTGTGAAGGAAGATAATCCATCTGAGATTGCAAGTGGGTAACTGATATAGTGCAGCATCAACAGTAGGACTGGAAAACATATTTGGGGAAAAGACAATTTTCCACACAGTACTTTTCAAATGCACTGTATATGTAAATAACAGTGCTTTACAGCAACAATAGTAGTGAGAGAGAGAGAGAAAAAAATGATTATGCACATAAACCTCACAATTAAAGAAAATATAAGCAGAAAGTAGAATTGCTTTACAGGAGAGCACTCAGACAAAAATCAAAATGAGAAATGACTGAGTGAATCAGTATGAGAGAAAGGCATAGAAAGTTTTGTATTTTTTCATAATTTTTAAACATTTATATATTCTTTTCTTACTAACAGGTGTAAAGAAAGACAAGAGGAGACAAGGTTACAATTAAAGGAGGATCGGTGAGAAGGACTGGAGAAGACAGGATGGGAGGAAGCAGTATTAGTTGTGTATTTCTAGGAACCAGTTAGAGCAGAAGGAAAACCACCCACAATGCTGCAATGGAGCTGTGACATTCCATCTACAAACTCTGATCAAAGACAATACTGCTGCAATTGATGGTATCGATGCAGCCATAAAAAGTGACAGGCTGCTTCCGACACGAGGAAAGCTGAAGATTTCACTGACATGTGAACACATGCAGATGTGCGAGGCTTTTTGGGCTGTCTACTATGGGAAGACTTCATCTGCCTACAGAAATGCACTGCCTGGCACATTTGGTCTTTACACATTCACGCTTCACACATTCAGTAGACATTCACTCTTCCCACATTCAGTACACACCAGTTCATTCTTCACAGATTCATTCATACGTTTACTCTTTACATATTCACTCATCACATATTCACTCTTTTTTTTAAATTTTGACACCCAAATTTTCAAAATAGTAATTTTATGACTACTTTTATAAACATGATGTGTAGCATTTATAGTATATTGGTTGAAATGTCATTTTGCACTATGTGTGAAAAGACATCACTGCCAGTATTTAAAAAAAGGATGCCCATCACATTTATGAAGCGGTGTGGAAAAATGTGTATGTTGAAAGTTTGGAGTCAAATTATTGAAAATTAGCAAACGTATGACTGAACGTTGAAATACTGCAACATTCATAACATAGACATTTTACCATATTTGTGCACCGAATTTTCAGCATAGCCTTATTATCCCACTTCATGAATCCCATAGGTGAATGTTTTCAAATCCCCTTCAAAATGTGATTCCACACCACCAAAACATATGGTAATTCTGTGCAACAGGTGTGAAAACACATTTTGGCCAGGATTTGGAAAATGATAGCTGTCATGTTCATGAGGTGGTGTGAAAAAAGGGTTATGCTGAAATGTTTGGGTTAAAATATTTAAAATTATTGAAGTTACTGTATGAGTGAACATAGAATAATTTCAGTGTATGCTCTTAACCTTTTCATGTTTACGTACTATGACCCCAGTTTTTCAATGTAGCGCTCTTATGACCCCACCTCATGAACAATGGTGGTGAGAACTGCCAGAAAGGTGATTTTGCCAAGTGACTGCAAATTGCCTTTTTTACATGATTTGCATAATTCCACCACCATTGATCATGAGGTGGGATCCCAAAAAGACCATGTTGAAAATGTGGGATGACAGTATGCAAAAATGACAAAGTTATGCCTCAGAGTTGAAAACCCCTTTGAAATACATTGAACCACACATAACTTAGTTTCTCATATACAGTTGCCAGTTCCAGCAAGTAGACGTGTCTTTAATTGGAGAGTGCATCATAGCTCTGTGACCTGTTCCGGTGAGTGTGGGAGTGTAGAGGTGTACTGGGGCTGTGTGACTCTGACAGCTGAGTTGGAAATCAGGGTGGCAGGGATTGGATAAGTGAGGGACTGTTTTCTTTTTTACAGGTCCAAAGACAGAAAAAAACACATTAAGGGATGGTTTTCTTTATTATAGCTCACATTTCTTAAATTAATATCGGGACAGCGATCAGAGGATGGGGTGCCACTAGACTCCTGGGAAACATTAGCTATATAGAGTAACAGCTATCAGAGGGTGGGAGGTGCCACTAGACACCAGGGAAACATTCCAGAAATACAAGTATGGTGATCAGAGGTGGGGTGCCACTAGACACCAAGGAAACATATAGAAATATGGGGACAGTGATCAGCAGATGGGGTGCCACTAGACATTAGAGAAACATATAGCAATATGGGGACAGCAATTTGAGGGTGGAAGTGCCACTATACAGAAAAAAAAATACTTACATAACAGGGATGGTGATTGGAGGATGGGAGTGGTACTGGCACATAGCTCCAAACCCAGAAGTGAACTGGAACTGAGCATGGAGTAGGAAAATAGTGTGCCCAGTTGGGGCAGGGACAGCATTGAGGTCGATAGAGAGGACCACATCTGCATCAACTCCACTGTGGAAGGACACAGTCTAGGTATCATCAGGTCACATGCTTCCACAGTCCCCTCTTTCTCTACTATATAATAGCAATATGTCAGCATTGCTCTGCTATCCAGCAGAAAAAAGAAGTTTCTGATTTGCCAGCAATATTTGTAGTGTTTCCTTCATGATACAATTAGGCAGTGGAGGTCCCTCATTTCCATACATAGTTGAACCAGTTCATCTCTTGTTGTTGTTGGTGCTGCTTCTGCCCCCTGGCCCTGCTTCTCAGTCTGGCACCAGTTCCCTGGCACAAAGCCATGTGTGTCCTTCTGACAATTGCTAACATGACCATCATATTCTATTTTTGCACCGCTGCCTTGGTGCAGAAGGACAACTGCAACCACTACAATCACCCACCAACTCCTTGTTTTTCACCTCCCACTGGCTGAGGTGCCAGATTTTCAAGTGAGTGTGCTGCTCACTGGTGCCCACATGGCCGCCTTTCTTTCCATGATAAACTAGTTAGAACTTAACCATAATGTCATCGATGGGGTCAATGGTGAAAAACTCAAACACAAGGGAAGACTGAGGCTGCTTCCAGGACTGGGAGGAGCTGGATGGTGATGATCTTACACATAGCTCCTCAAAAGTATTAGCCCATAGAGGTGGTGGTATTATGTGGGGCACAGGGGGTTCAGGCTGTGGCAGTGAAGCAGTGAGAACTAAGGGCTGCTTTGCGGAATTGGGTTCTGCTGCTGGAGAACCGAGGGCTGCTGCTGTAGAAATGGGGACTGCTGCTGCAGTGGTGTTGGGGGGGGGTGCTGGATCACCCCTCTGCCACTCCTTTCTCCTGCACCTGGATCCGGTGCTGTTGGGCAAAGACATAAGGCTCCTCCACCATGACTCCTCCTCTCCTTCAACTCCTTCTCTGGTGTGTGACAACCCCTCCCAGATGGCCATGCTTTCTCTTCTTCTTCGGTATTTTTTTTTAAATTATAAACAGACAAAATATAAGAAAATTATGTACAGAGACTAACAGAGAGAAACAAAAGTAAACAAAATGGTAAATAGGGATCTCTAACTACAAGTTCTCACTCCAGAAATATAAACCAAATCATGCAGAAAAAAACTAAAGTATTTCAAATAAGTCAAATAATTAATTAAGAGAAAATAATTAAAAATAAGGTGTTAAAGTACTGAAAAATTCAGGATTTAAATAATTCTATTAAGCTTTGAAAGTCATCTCCTAACTCCTCCACTAACTCACACTGCAAAACCAAACTGAAGCAAACTCACTGTATGTAGAAGTACCATATGACCTACAGAAGCTCTTCCATGTGACCCTGAGTCATTTGTCAACCAGTAGCCTCAATTTAAAGTTAATTCACACAAATGTACCCTAAAGGCAAAGTTACAGGTGAAGTTGCAAGGCAAAGTTATCAAAGGTGAATTTCATACTAAACAGCAAAAACTAGTGATCTGGTTCACAATGGTGAAGTTGATGAATTTGCCTTAACTTTGCCGGTGAACTAAAACTTAGCAACATCTGTACAAATTACCATTTTTGTATCCACAGTGGGAAACCATTTTTTTTGTAATCTTTTGGGGCTTCAGGAAAATAACACAACATTTTTACTGTGATCACATGATACTTCAAACTGAGCTCTGTGTAAGTCACCATTGCTTGCAGCAGCCAATCAGTGATGCTTAAAGATAACAATATGTATTTGAAATTTCTCCAACTGGGAAAACCACCTGAGGTACAGCATCTCATTTTCATGTGGTCTCAGTCCAGGGAGGATAACAGCAGGCAGCAGTATAACTTAGCACAGTTACGTGTGGTATACAAATAATATGCTAGAAACACAAAGTAAAAGAAACTAACATGCAAAACATTGTTCATTACTGGATAACATAAGTTGAGAAGAAGGAGTAAGGAGAATTGGGACTTAAATGTCTGACGTACTTTGATAGGTGAGGGAAAAACTAGGTCAAAACAGGTAAAAGGAATTCTCAGGTGGCAGGAGAGACTGGTTTTGAAGATTTCAGGTTGGGAATGTTCCTACATATGAGGAGCTTATTCCAGGCATCTGGGACAGAATATGCAAAGGTCTTTTCACTAGTTTTATACTTAATATGGGAGCTGACAAGCTGAGTGCTATAGATTAGTAGAGCAAGTAGGTCTGATAGCATAATGAAAGTTAAGAGATATTCAGCGCCTCTCTTATATAGCTGATTGTACAAAAAAGACAACAAGTACTGGACCCTGTGGTGTAGTGGGCTGAGGTGCAGGTTGCTTCATCATCTACTACATTGGTGAGCCACATTAAGAAACAGATCAGGGTTGTTTGAAGCCAAGGAAAAAGGATTGAGCATCCATTGACTTCTCTCCACCTTTGAGAGTGGGGCAGTTCATTCCACTGCTTGGCCACCACATGTGTTGCCCACCTGGTTGGCCTGGTGCAGGCTCGGAGGCATACTGCACCTTCCATTATGAAATGCATGCCATGGCACACATGCCAGGCAGGATAGAGAGAAACAGTGATGATAAGCACCACCAGTGGCAAAATGATGACAGAGATCCTGCAGGCCCCACATCACCTACCAAGGCACTCACTCACCCTTGGTGGTACACATAGATGGAGGTAAGTTCCAGGTAATGTAGGTGTTGAGCTGGGGATCACCACCTGCAATGGGTGTTGGAGAGGAACAGGAGGTATGAATAAATGATGGGAAAAAAATAAGGACAACCAGTGATAGTCACATCTGCCATCTGCCTAATGAACTTAGCCAGTTAATGTTATCAAAGAGAGTACAGTGATGGGTGATCAGTTCACAGGATGGTATAAACCTTCATAGATTGAGCAGTTGCCCTTTTTCCAAAAATACTTTTTGAGGTCTGTGCAGACCTCATGAGACTATATATTATAGGAAGTGACTTAAATTGTCCACTATCTCTAGTTTTAGACAGATTGGATAAATGGGTTCATTATAGGGGAAAATCCAGCGAAGTCCTTCGCTCACTCCTACAGGAACCAGGGTGGATACAGTAGATACACGGCATTATGAGAGTTGCAGGGTTCATGACTAGAGTTTCTGTTCACACCCCCATGCTCTATATGCCAGGTTTAACAATGTATTTGTTCCAAAAACATTGGTGCATGCCCTGCAATGGTTGCATTTCCTCTATTACCACCTCAGGCCACACCCCAGTATCCATGACATTGGGGATTTAGCCACTCCTGAAAACTCCTACATGGAGGCTTAATGTGTCTCCTTTTTAAATTTATGTTTATTGGTTTCATAGTAAACATGCAGTCACTTTTCCTGATGCAGTACATGAGCTGAATGCTGAATGCATCTCTGTTAAATGCAGAAGATTTTTGTACCAAAGTAAGTGCAGTCATAAATGACTATCTAGAATGTGCAATTTTTTCAATATGCAAATAAAAAATTAAAATGTAAAAAAAAAAAAAAAAAAAAGTAAATGACTATCTAATTGTTGTACCCATCAGAATCATAATAAAATTACTGGCACCTCAGTAGGAGCATGGTGGGATGGCTTGAAAGCTACCCGTACGGGCCATATTATTAGTTATGCCTCAGGAAAAAAGAAAGAGAGAGACAGCCAGCATTTGGAGTTAGAACATCAAATATTTGAACTAGAATACGAACATAAAATACCTTTAGACCCAGTCTGTAAAGAAACATTAGACAAGCTCCAGCAGCAGCTGACAACCCTGCCAGAGCATAAAATTGAGGGGAAACTTCACCACACCAGACAGAGCTTTTATGAGGGCAGAAACTGGGCAGACCATTTACTTGTTTGGTAGATTTGCCATGAGGCAACTAGTCAAGTGGTACTTAAAATTAGGAGAAATTCTCATGACACACAATATGATACCCACAAAAATAGTAGATAATTTTGTCACTTATTATAGGGAGCTGTACAAAGGAAGTGAAATTCCTTACAGACTTCAAAACAGGATCACATTTTTGAAGGCTTCCAGCTTCCCACACTTGGTGATGAAGCCAGGGAGAATCTCAACCACTGTATTTTACAAGGGGAGGTTGACACACCATTTTGGCTCTTAAAAACAATAAGTGCCCAGGCCTGGATGACTACACATCTGAACTGTACAAAGGCTTCTGAGAAGTGGTTTACCCTCTTCTAGTTGAGGTCTACTGGAAGATACAGGCGGACTGGGTTTGCTCCACTGTCATGGTTGCAAGATCATATCTCTGTAATCCACAAACCAGGTAAAGGCCCTTGTCTGTGTAGTTCATATGACCCAATTTCCCTCCTTAACGTGGATTAAAAAATATTTATGGCAATTTTTGCAAATCACTTGAAGGAATATGTAGGGGTCCTGGTCCACTCTGACTAAACAGGCATTATTAAATGGTGGTTAATGAATGATAATATCCATAGATTTTTGAATATCATGGCTAAACAATGCCAGTTCAGACAGTTTTGTATTGCATTGTTCCTGAATGCTGAAAACACATTTGACAGGGTGGATAGGGCCTTCCTCCTGTACACACTAGAGCGGCTGAGGTTTGGTGACTGTTGTCAAAATTAAATCCAGTCTCCTTATAGTTTCCCAGAGGCAGTAGTGAGGGTTAATGGGCTTCAATCTACCCTTTTATCATTGACCTGGGGTTCTCGGCAGGGTTTCCCCCATCCCCCATCCTATTTGCCACTTTCATTGAGTCACTGGCATTGGCAGTTAGTAACAATCCTAGTATTACAGGTATCAAGGGCCCAGATGGAGACTTTAAGCTCTCTTTGAATGTGGATAATAAACTGTGTTATTTGAGTAATACTGCCGCAGCAGTCCCAGAATTATGTAGTGTTAGATTGTTATGGGGAAATATCAGATTATAAAGTTAATTGTAATAAATCAGAGACCTTGTGATTAAGTGGTCTTACCCCCTGTGGCTTTTTTGAAAGTTTCCCTTTTGCATTGGTGAATGCGTCCATTACTTCAGAGTTAACTGTACCCCAGCCATACATCAGATTTATTATTTAAATTATGAACCACTCCTTAAAGAAATCTTAACAGATTTACAGAGGTGGACTCACCTCCCCCTCTCTTTGGCTAGCTGAGTGAATTTTCAGTTAGCCAAAATTTTGGAGTAATTATAACAGACAACCTGAAAATGTCCACACAGTGTGAAAAAGCAGCATTAAAGTAGAGAGGGGTGAAATCTGCAAATTTCGCTATGTGAAAAATTTTGTAAAATTTGTGCATTTCACAAAATATTTTGCAGTGTGAAATGCCAAAATCCGTAGGTGAATTGAGGAACTTCCCTGGCGAAATGCAGAATTTTGACCACAAACAGCAGATTTTCTCCACTGCCAGTACTGGAAAACAAACTAAAAAAGGAAACCCATCCCACAGCCTCTCACTGTTGCTGTCCTCCCCGCTCCCTCCATTCCTGACTCTGCGCAGATATTGGAGTCCCCAATTACTGTGTCAGCATTATGTGGCACACCCTAACTCATGTGGCACACTGACAGCCCACCCCAGTGTGCCCAAATATTTATCATTCCCACCACTGTCATTGGGGTGTTCAATCCCCATGTCGGCATTATGTGCACCCCATCCCAACTCATGCAGCACACTGGGAGCCCACCCCAGTGTGCCCTTTTTCTCCCTTCCCCCAACCCTCCGCCGACATTGGGGTACCCAGTCCCCTTGATGCCATGATGTACCCATCCCCCACACTCATATGGCACAGTGAGAACCCACCCCAGTGTGCCTAAATGTGTCTTCTTTCTTTTTTCCTTTGAATAAAGAAAACTGTCTCCTGCAGTGTTTTTTTTTCTGTAAAAAATAAAATGGTCCCTCGTCATTGCTTCAGTCTCCCTTCCCCATCCCCACCCCCACTGAGCACCCACCTGCCTGCACCCTGCCTTACCCCATACTTACCTTGGGAGGTTGGCACCCTCTTCTTCTCTGGATCTGGACAAGTCTGCACTCTTCAAAGCTGAACAGCAAACTGAAGAATCAAAGGTACGCATGCTATAATGGCATTCAATGGGGTTTTCAACTTAAGTCGATAAATTAACCATTTTTTGAAAGTTTGGCACTGAATTTTCAGCATGGGGTTCTTGGGACCCACCTCTTGAAAACTGTCACTGTCATTTTGTTACTTGGTCCTGAAAGGTGATTTCATGGTCGCAGCGCAGAATCACCTTTCGGGACTGATTTACAAAATAACAGTGCCACTATTCATGAGGTGGGGTCCCAAAAAGCTCATGTTGCAAATTTGGTAAAAAAAATTCCAAAAATGACTGTGTATCGAGCATGTGTTGCACACTTTGTACGCACACTCCTAACTTAGCCATTTTTTTATATTTTCAGTCCACATTTTCAACATTACCATTTTTGCATGCGTCCTTCAAAACAGTACAGCTGACATTTTCCACATCTAGCCCAAAATGTATTTTTGCACCTCTGGCACAGAATAGTGTGTTCACTCTGTGAAATCACCTTTCGGGACAAGTGAAGAAACTGACACTGGCACTCTTCATGAGAAGGGGTCCCAAAGAGAGCATGTTGAAAATTTCATGCAACACATCCAAAAAATTGTCAAATTACACCCAGGTTTCACAGTTCTATTGGCTCTGGCTAGAGCATGTTGATATATGAGGTGCACTCCCTGATGAACTCATCTTGGCCGTACTTATTTATTGCATCATCTGGGATTTGGTTTGTTATGTTATTTAGTACCATATGAATGTTTCCACTACATGTTAATCAGTTATTAGCTATTCTTTAGATGTTAAATTTTTCTTTCCACTTTTGACTATATATGAGTCCGATGCCGTTTAGTATAAGTTAGCTATAATTTGTTGATGATGGCCTCTTGTTCTTGATCCATGTCAGACATTCCATCATATAGAGTTTATTTTATTTATAATGTCTTATTGACTGAAATTGAAATGAACATTTCCAGGTAGACTGAATGCATTTCAATGACATCTGGATGAGAGATCTTGTTTTGAATCAGATATATTTGATTATGTTTGTTAATGAATGTGCTTCTTAAGCTTCTTGAATAAAGCTAACATAAACAAAATTTGCATAGATTGCTATACAGATGATCCAGGGCTAAAAGACAGATTTGTTTGCTGAGCTGTACAAAATGTCCCTGAAGCCACTGGTCAAAAGCAGCAGTGGTAATTAGTTAGTTAGTTAGTTTTTGTTGAGTGGGAAAGGACGGCTAGACAATCCTGCCTATTTTCAGCCTTGTCCCAGGTGTGGGGGGGGGAATACAGATAGAAGATGGAAGCCAATAGAAATTGAACCAGATTAAGCTGTTGGTGGAATTATTAGTGAATGGGGGAAATTTGGCAAGGACGCCAGGGAAATTCCCTTACTCATCTGTAGGGGGAGAGTAGGTTCCAGGTCATGGAGCCTCCAGATGCTGATCAGATGCCTTCAGGGAAGGCTGGGATGCATCCTAGTGAGGGTGGACAGCAAAACATCCCAAGCTGTCAACCACAGATGAATAACTACAAAGAAACCACTTCAAAGGTAAGCATGGCAGAAGAAATAAGCTCTATGGAAGGAACTAAGGATGCTGAACTCCAAGCGGCATAAAAATTACTATCAGAAGAAACAAAATTGAAAAAAGGTGAACTGTTAGCACAAATATCTGAAACAGAAGCAGCTTAACTCCAAGAGAAAAAACGCTATGAAGAGGAAAAGAAACAACATTGACAAACAGATGCAGCTCCAGAACAAAGAACAGGAAAATCTTCAAGAGTTTTCATTTTTGGTGCTAACAATATCCCAGATGCTCCTACGCATCTACAACAACATCCTGGCACCTCAGTAGCTTCTGACACAGCACCTTGGTCACCATACATCGTGCTTCTAAAACCTGGATGGAAAAAGACAGTATCGGGGGAATGGATCCCCGATCCAGCAATATCAATCCCAGGATTCCCAAAAACAAGTGAAATACAAACCTCTGAGACATCAATGGACCCTCCTGTACCAACAGAAATGATTGCTCCAACTCCACCACTGCTACACCAAGAGCAAGCTTCCCAACCGGCAAGTATATCTTACTCACTCTTAGAGACAGCTACTGAAGAATTTTTCAAAGCTCTCACTGAGGTGGCGCCACCCAACACAGAGAAAACAGTCGCTGACTATGTGATAAATAACCTGGAGCCTGCTAACTCTAATGAATGCCCTGCTCCAACAGTGACCTATGCAAGCCCCCTACAAAAACCCCTGGAATAGGCTAAACAGAGGTACACAGACTACGATATGTAGGAGGCTTGGACTACCCCCAGATCCGTTTTATGTTGGCAAACAATTGCTAAAGCAACATTTGGGCTTTTCACCTGCAGAGGTGTATGCCCTGATCCATGCCCCAGGAGAGGCAACTTTTGATGCTAGCTTTAGATCAGCACTGTTGATAGATAGTTTTGGACTTAATACACAGCATATAAAGCCACTCCCCTATGGTCACCATTTCAGGCAATCCCCCTCACAAAGCCTTCCTTTAAACTAGTTACAATATTATTTAGAAACAAGAGGGTCAACATTGTGGATATTGTTTTTTGGCTTGAGAAAGTGTGAAATCTAGAGTGCACCAAACCACATTGTAGATGCGAAAGGATTTTGCATGGAGTGGTGGAAAGTGCGGATAAAACTACAACAAGATGATGCAGGTATCAAGCATCTCCCAAACTGTTTTTACCTAGGTAGGGACAAGCAGATACATTTTGCCAAGGACAATCCCATTTGTCTTGTAAGTGTGGGTCTCACCATCATATAAGCAATAACTGTGAAGTTTTAAAATGTTTGCAATGTGGATCTAAAGGACATTCAAGGTTTCAGTGCACTTCAACACCTCTATGCCATCTTTGTGATATGGGGGGCACTCATTTTTAAAATGTCCTTGGGCTTCTCACAATACTGAAAATGCAGATTTCTCTAAGCAGGACTTTCACATAAACAAAGCAACTAGGCAAAGCACTGAGAGCAGCCCTATGCCTGCCCCCTGCAGTGCCAGACCAAATCCCTCACAAGCTCCCACTGAGAGACATAACATGGAGGCAAATCCAGCAGCTCTAAACTCCTCTGTTCAAGGTGAAAGCTCAGTTTGAAACCCTCCTAGTACCACCAACACAACGGAAATTAGAACAACTGAGACTGAGATGCCCCCCCCCCCAGAGGTTCCTACTTTTCAGCAGATCACAAAAGGGAAAACCAGGAAAGGTGAAAAAACCTGGGGTGTAGAGGATGCAATTCCCTTCGACAATAAATGTTCCACTCTGCAATGAAATGAGACAGAGATGGAGCTCGACTCAGATGTACCATCTGAACACTCCTCCCAAATGGGGGAGCCTCTGAAGGTGAAGAACAGGTAACCCCATCTAAAGAGAAAATTAAAAAGAAAAGAATGGGGACCAGATTTAGTCTCTGGAAAAAGAAAAACAGACTAAAGCTTCCTGATTTATAGAATATGATATATTTATGGCCTTCCTCAATGCAAAAAGCCTGAAATCAGACAAGAAAAGAAAATCCACCTTTAATATGACATGGTATTCTTTCAAGATACTCGCTTTTTCTACACTACATGAACTACAAGTGGCCAGTGCAGAATGATTATGGGGAGCAGCACATTGGTCCATATGGGAAGACACCTGTAGTTGAGTGGACATATGTCTGAATAACCCTCTAATTAAAGTAAAAATAGTCCTGGACATCTTTCCAGAATGAGCCATGTTATTAGATGCCTCCCTGGATAAACAGGATTTTTGTTTTATAAATGTGTATGCCCCTCAAGATAAAGCAGTGAGAGTTCAGCTGTTCAGTCTTCTTCATCCCTACTTTTTTACTGCTAGATCTGTATTACTTGGGGGAGATTATAACTGCAGTAGGCTCAAGGGTGACCTAAGTTTAAAAAACAGAAAAAATATACTGTGATGCCACATTTCTGAATAAATTATTAAGTCAGACTAAACTAAAGGATGCGTTTTATGAGAAGCATACCAAACCCCAATATACATACTTCAGGGGTATCTTGAAAACAAGGATAGACTACTGATTTCTATTGCCATACCTCCCAGTGGTTCACTCAGCAGTAGTACCAATGGCCACCTCAGATCATGCCCTTTTTCGAAGTTAAAATCTCCCACTCACCAGAGGTGACTATTGGCAAAGGATACAGAAGAGTAAATGCTATATAATAACTGAGGAGCCTTTTCTCCCATAGGAAACCTGGATTATAATTCGCCATTATAACCCATGGGTTATAACAGCGAGAAAGTGCTGGGTTTCCAATGCTCTTCGAATGCACCTGCCTCAGCTCTCTCCACTCCACTTATGTCAGTGTCCCTCTGGACACTTTGCCACTATCGTCTGGACACCGCCAGTATCATTTGGTGGTAAGTTAATAAAAAAAAAGAAAATTGCCTCTCAACTGCTGACTTTGCTTGCTCATCTAACCTAAAAAAAAGAAGGAAAAAAAGGTTTCAGCAGTCACTTGGCCACAGACAGACAGCAGACTGTGCTTCATCCACACTGGGACCGCGGCTGTTTTATTTATACAATTGCTGTGGTGAGGAAATACTCCCCAGCAATTATTTAAAATAAAGCATGGGGTGGTGTGTTTAACTCAAGATGTTGGATACTTAAATAAACCCCACAAGCTTCGCTCTCCGGGTTTATGTAGCATCCAGTACCTCAGGGTGTGTGTAAATTCTCATAAAACACACCACCCCATGTATTATTCTGTATGTTATTAGAAGATAAAGCTATTTGCCAAGGTATCTTAGATATAATTATGGCTCGGAAATCAGTCTACATTACTTCCTCTGTAACTCCCCAGTGGAGTGGTGGAAGCAGAGCAAAACTAATTTACTGAATTTTTAAAAACAGTAGGGAAACTATCAGGAAGTTATAAGACCTCAAAATGTGAAGAACTCTGTAAGCTTAAACCAATCATGATTACTCTTTACAAATTAAACTGGTTAAGCAAGATATAGCCGCCTATCAAAATAATAGAGAAAAATCTTTGGAATTTGAACAATGTTTTAACACAAAAGGTAATCAATACCAGGCCAACCCCTTTGAAAGCTGTTTAGCCCGAACTAAAAAGAAAACTATTACTTCCCTTGATACAGATAAAGGGATATTCACTGGGAACACAAATATTCTTACAGAAACAGAACACTATATAACCTCCCTATTCAGCACAGCCCACCAAGAGTTTGCTGGGACTTCAGAATGGCTTAAACATTTTCAACTACCACAACTCACTCCCTCAGATCGTTTACTATTAACCAGTCCTATCACCACCAATGAACTAGCCACTGTTATCTCCCACCTTATTGTTGGAACAGCACCAGGACCTGATGGGTTATCCCACATATTTTATAAGAACATTGTACCACATATGTTACCTGAACTGATAGCAATGTGTAACTATATGGTAACACAGGACCAGCTTTCACAAGACATGTACAGTACCCTGGTCTGCTCATCCTGATAAATAAAAGCTGTAGCATAGAACATCTAACCAACTGGAGGCCCATCTCCTTATTTAATTCTGACTTTAAAATACTGACAAAATTACTCAGCAACAGGCCAGCCTCAATCCTGTCATTACTGATGCATCCTACACAGACATGTTCTCTCACAGGCAGGAACATTTCAGACATCCTAATCCTTGTTGGGGAAATATTAGAAAAAAGAGACAATGGAAAACGAACAGGATATCTATTAAATGTAGACCAATCTAGGGCCTTTGTCAAGCTATCACATAACTATTTGTGGACCTGCCTATCAGATTATGGGTTCCCACAACAATTTACAGCATGGATAAAACTTTGCTACAGACATGCAACAGTATCACTTTATATCCATGGATGGATAGACCACCCATGTGAGGTTAAAGTGGGAGTACAGTATGTCAGTGGTGTCCACTTAACCCTATCTTGTACTTCATTACACTAGACCCCTTTGTCCACAGAAATAATGTACACCCGGATATCCAAGGACTTTCCGTCTCTAGCCAAGACATGGAAATCAAAACCCTGGCATAAGCAGATGACTTATGCATCATATTAGCCAACCAATACTCTGATTCCTTGGTAGAGACAGTATTTATAGAATTCTCTGATATTTGTGTATCTCAAATCAACATTCAGAAAAGCAATGTATTCCCATAGGCTATACTCCACCACATATTGTAGATAGCATTAGAATTTCAATCATTCACACATGCGATAAAATATTAGGTATTTATTTTGACCACCCAGACTCAGCTATAAAGAGCGCCTTTCCCAGTCCTTTTGACTTTCTTGGATAAATTACCCCTTCTTGCATTGATTCTGGAATTGTATTCCATTACTAACCTCTGAAGTTAGTTTTTTGCATTCTGAGCTGCTAAAAACTGCAGGGTGTACCAGAGTTACTATATCAAGTCTAGTGTTGCTGTGGACCCAGGGCTGTACTATTGACATCACTATAAGGCAGAGGAGTGACTCACACTGTGCAGTACAGTGCAGTCACAGTGGTTTTACAAGGGAAAATTACCAGTACTCAATGTACATGCTGTGTTCCCCCTTCTCCTTCCCCAATGCATTATACCAAAATCCAAATGCCTTATCAGTTTGTATTTCTGTAAAACTGACTTGTGTTTGCTTCAATCCATTGCCATATAGTAATGAGAGCAGTACAACCCTGGAATTTTGAAATGTTTTCAGGAGACTTGCCTATGGTCACTGATGTTCTGCTTTCTACACCGGCTGCCTTACCTGGGCTGTATCTGATGGACCTTGCAACATCAACCCCTGCTATCCCAGAATCTGCATGTTGGTTGAAAAAATGGAGGTTACCCTAACCTTATTTGAGGACTTAATGCACAAAACACACAACTAATTCAACTGGTGGATGATATAGACTACTCCTCGATGCACCCTCTCCATCCTCAAGATTTGAGATGCAACCGAAAGCCAGTAGAATTGACTCACAGCGAGACCCATCCTTTGCTCGGAGGACCACAAGGCCACCTGGAACTGACATGGTTACCAATTCTGAGAGGGATCCTGATTCTCCTTCACAGATGTTGACCTGAGTACCATGGCCAGTGTGCTGATAAGAGATTCCTTTCAGTCATATATTTTTCATGGAGTTTCTGTCACACGGTGATGAGGCTTCAATTTCACAAATGGGACTAACGCTAATTGATTTGCCGCAGCTGCATATCTTCCCCCGAGTTGCAACCTGGCCTGGAGATCCACACCTCCCTGAGGAGTTGGAAACCACTGGAATTGCAGTCCCAGACAAATGCTAGATTGCCAGCAGGGTGGTCACTCACTTCAGCTATCAAAAGGGGTGAATCTTCTGAATGCTTTCAGCTGCAGCACAGTACACCTGGAATATTGTTGACACCGCTGGAACAAATTCCAGTTACCTTTTCAACCCCCACTGTTATCCACACAGTGCCTGATCTCACAGTTTGGCAACACCCCCAATTTGCTGATCAAGGTGCCAGAAGGGCTACACCTGCACAGCTTCAAGTGCCCTCTGGCCAGTCTTCAGACTTTGCATTGACTTCTTCACAGGGGAAAGGTGCTATCCCTACAGCCACACTTCTTGTTATTGCACCTCAGCCTCACACTGAATTGCCAGAAATTGCATGGATGCCAGAGTTCTACTGTGCCTCCCCTCCTCATCCATCCATGGCACAGATCACAGTGTCCACACAGGGTTAAAGTCTTTTTAAAGCCCTACAGAGGGCAGGCTGGATTATTGAGCCTGATGGACACTCCTGGATTCCAGACCCTGTATTAATGCCTGCATTTCTCACTGATACTTATGACGGACCTGGACAAAGGGATCCAATGGTCACTGAGTCTCTTTGGAATGCCTTGTGACTGCAATCTGTGCCAATGAGGATGGGACTGGTGGCGCCTCTGGTAGAAAGTCCCGGCTCCCCAGCCTGGGATGTCTCAGCTCCAACCTCTCAGATGGCCACCCCAGCCCCTCCTGTTCCATCGGTCTCTATACAGGAGTCACCCTTTAAAATTTCAGACTTATTTATGGCACAACCCACACCTGCTTCAGGGAGCTAGCTGTTCGCCTCAAATACATTGGTATGTATGAACTTCCTCCTGACCGTTCTTTTTTGGTGGAGAAGCTTTTAATGGAGTCTCTGGAGTTTGTACACGCTGACATTTTTGCCATCCTATATGTCTCTGTTTCTTTATTTTATGATAACAGTTTCCAGTTCCACTCTCAAATGGATCGATTTTGCATGCAGTATCATTTCTTGCAATACTCTGAACTATGGCTACCTTTCCAGGCCATCCCTCTTTCCAGGCCCACTACTCATACTGTGAAAGTGATGTTCTGGAATGAAGAGGTGGGCATTCAGAATCTTAAAAACTGGCTGAAACAGTGGTGTGAAGTGCCTGGCATGCCAGACATAATTTTGGGTATGTATGGGATATAGACAGGTGGCTGAAAGTATAGGGTACAACGCCATGCTATGGACTCTGGTCTTACACACCTCCCCAACAGCTTTTCTTCTGGGCCACAATCAAGGGGTCTGTTTCTATTCTGGCCAGTCAAAGGTGTGTTTTAAGTGTGGCTCCCTATTACATTTGAGCAATGCCTGTGACCAAAGAGTCTGTGGCCTCTGTCTAGAGCATGGTCACATTGCCGCCCAATGCCCCAATCACCTGAAGTTCAATTTTTGTCAGTTGGATGGTCATTCTTTCTGTGATTGTCCTAGGGTGGTTCACAATAAACCACAGAGATCCCAGCAAATGGACCCACCTGATACCTCATTGCAGGCCACAGTTGAACCACTTCTGGATCCTCCTTTACAAGCCTCCCTGGAGCTTTTGTCCACCACATTGCCTCCCCAGGTCCAGTTCACTAGTCAGTTGACTGATACTCAGCCCTCACCTGTGCCTCCTGAAGTGGCACCTCCTGGTCTGGTTTTATCTGGATCACCTTCCAGTCTTACAGTAGATTTTCTTGCTCCCAAGGTCCCTCCAGATATTACTGATGCTTCTTCAATGCCCCATCTTCTTCCTTCGAGGTGCCTTGCAGACACCCACTTCAAAGTCGAGCACTTTGTGAGGGTCCACAGTCCATGCCAGTCAAGACACTTCCTCTTCAGAACAGATTTTGTCCTCTTGCTACCCCAAAGAACTGGGGAGATACTGATGCTGACATAGATTCTAATGCCTGTATTTATAGAAATATAGAAACACAGACAATGCCAGCAGAACAAGACTTCTGGCTCACCCAGTCTGCCTGTGGTATATGTGATTAATATAATTAATAAAGTCATGAAAACTATCATTAAGAATGAACATTAAATACCATATTTAGATCATAGATAATCATGGCTGTTATCTGAAATAATTTGGAATGCTATTTTATCAGACTTTATTTGCCAAATTGAAACTGAATTTAGCTCACATGAGTGTGTGTTTTTTTCTGGCATATCTGCCACAGTCATAAAAAAAAAATGTCCACGAATAAAGGACAAACCATGGATTGCTTTTTCATTGACAAAGACAAGGGACAAAACAGGGATGACCATGGACAACCATATTTCTCTGTGATAACATAAACTAACAGAGAGCAGGGTGAGCAGTGCAGAGATGGAAATATGCCCCTCCCTGAACACGGATTGCAAAGGTGAGAGAATGTGATGCTGGTTGAGATAAATACTGTAGGTAATAGTGAATGGACACATTTCTCTAGAGCCTTGGAGAGAGCAGGTAGGATGGATGCTGTTCTTTATTTGTATAGGTCATTCTTAGCCTCCCCGTATGAAGAGAAACAACCTCTACACATTTCCAGATGGATAATATTTGCCTAGAGTAAGGGATAAGTTAGCAGGAAAACAAGAGGGATGAACATGTGATACATAGTGATGAAAATGTAAGAGGAACAACTATTTTCCTGTTCAGAGAGATCATATTAAAGATTATACTCCCATTCTTTGGTTATGGTTACAATGTTTACATTGCTGCTTCCAAGTCTGCCTTAACCAGATGGGATCCCCTCTTTAACTTCTTCTTCTTTCGATTTGACCTGGACAATTCCCATGCACTCCCAACTGTTCTTTGTACACCTCTCTCTCTCTCCCTCCCCTTTCCTTCATGCTAGGTGCCTTGCCCACTGTGCCTTCTTTATCTCCAAATTCTGGCTTGGCTCCCTCCTTTCTCCACCCCACTACCTCAAACTCCCTTCACAACTTCAACTCTTACTCTCTCACTAACCCTCCAGTGAAATCTTCTGAGGGTCAAGCTGCCTTCTCCCTCCTCTTTAATAGCCTCTGAGGCACTCTCTCCCTACTTTCATCCACTCTATTCCCTTCAAACCCTGACATCTCTCTTCCACTATTTCGCTGCTCACTGCTGCAGGTGCTTCTGACACCGGGAGATGGATTTTTTTTTTTTAAATTGAATTTTTTTTAAAGCTAATAAACAAAGACTGCACTTTAAAACACAGGCACAGACTGAGTAGATAACAGCAGTACAAATGTAATGGTATCTAAACTGTAAAATAGAAAATACATTTTGAACAATCATAGGACATGCATTACAATCAAGGCCAAAGATCATGCTTGGAGGTGCCCCATGGAACTGCTATACAAACAAAAACAAAAGGCTTGATCAAAAGGTGATATTCAACAGTTCAGCGTGAAAAAGATTTAGCCTATCAGTGTCCATAACAGGCTAGCATTGAGTCCATGTGGGCATTTCTCCAGATGAAGACTTATCAATCAACAGAATACGGAGAAGGAGGGGTGGGCTCAGAGACCTCTTGCATAGGCTGCAGACAGAGAAATAGAAGAGAAGGATAAAGGCTGAAAATGGAAGAGGAAAGAAAATAAATGGAGATGATTGTTACTGAAGACGAAGCAAGAAGGAAGAGGGGGGCTTTGGGTCTCAAGGAATGAAGTCAGAGATAATTTTCATTTGAAACATTACCCACCTGCTACATTGTATTTCAAAGATAGGCAGTATGTCTAGGAAGGTGGAGGTAATTTGCTCCATTATATAGATGTTGTGCATTATGTTCCACCAAGCTTCCACAGTGGGTACTTTCTGTGAGTGCCAAAAACACATGAGAGCCTTTTTAGCAACTGCAATGGCAAGTAGAATCAGTTAAAGTGTAGTGTGCCAGATCCTCCTTCCTCTGCGGGAACTGCCATGAGAATCATAGAGGGTGTTATTAATCCATGGCAGTTAAAGATAATATTGACTTCCCCTGATGATGGGCAACCAGTAGGACTGTATTTTGGGACATTCCCAGAATATGTGTCTATCTGTTTCAGGCTGATGACCTCAGCCCCTCCAGCAGAAGTTCTGCTCCTGGCCCAAGAATTTTGCCATAATCTCTAGTGTTTAAAAGTACCACTATCTACACTTACAATGGTATTCACACTAGTATGAGGGTAGGGGAAGTGAATTTGGTCCAGGTATCAAGTGAATGATTGGTTTGGAGTTCGAAGCTAAATTTCAATAAAATAGAGTTTGTAGTGTCCCTGTAGTTTACTGGAGCACTATATAAAGGTCTCCGATAATATGGGGCCTGGTATCTCCATGAATATATAACATATAAACCTGAAAAAAGTTGAAGGGGTGCATCTGGTAGTCGGTGATGTTTCTCAGGGCATTCAACCAAATACAACCAGAGCTGGAGATACCTGTAATGGCCTAAAGGTGGGAAGCCATATTTTCCTTTAAGGGTAGAGAAAGGGAGAATGCCCTGAGAATCCTTTAGCTGCAATACATAAGTGTAACCCCCCCCACAAATGGTGGTTCCCAAAAAGTCTTCCTCGCGCTTTCCTAAATGCTCACTGCCAGGTTGGTGTCCTGCATTTTAGCAGTTTAAATGTGATTGCCAGAGAGTGCCTGTATAGCCTCTGTGTACTGTTTCTTTAACAGCTGCCTGGATTGCAGTCATAAGTAATCTGAGAGGGAGCTCTGTTGAAAGATGTAACTATTTGCTGAAAATCATTTAGAGTGATAATGATAATGTAGTTTGTCTAACCTGCCTTCTTTGCAGCAAGAACTGTTTTGTTTAGCTCCACTATCTTGGTCCTGGACTGCAAATTGGCCTAATCAGTACTGGTGGGACCTAAAATGGAGCCGACTACAGGAGCTGTCGGGAGTAAAAATCTGCAGGAATTGTAGTTTGGGGCGTTTTACACCTTTTTGCACCTGAAGGGGGAGCCTTTGTTGTGACCGACAGCAGGATCAGCCAACCGAACCTTTAGGATCTTGAGGAATTTCCCAGGCTGCTGCAGCTAGTTTTCAGTTTTTGAGCAGAGAAGTGAAGAAGTAACCGCTCAAGTGATTCTGAGCAGCAGTTCTGAGTAGTTTTGCATGGGAGAACTGTGAAAGGGCTGAGTTTTGGCTTGCCTGTCTGCCTGCTGTCCCTGAGAGGGAAAATAGAGTTTATTCAGACTGAATCCGAGTTGTGAGGACTATTTAGGCCACTGGACTGTGACCAGGCTTTAACCTGAAGAAGACCGAAGACTTGCTGAATGCGATCGGCCTGTCAGGATTTCCAGTTGCTTTTGAATCCCCGGTTTGTGCAGAGACTTTGCGATCATGACCGGAGATGTGCTGTGTATTGAAAGTGGGTCGTGATTTGGTTCCCCACTGTGTGAACTGTATTCTGCTTGCTGGAAGCTTTATCCAGCCTAATCGGACTGAATCCACATTCATCTTCATTCAGCCTGGGCCATGCCATGCTGGCCCTGCCAGACTACCCCACTACACAGAGAAGGCCACCAACGAGAGACATGCCTGCGGATAAGCCCCCTGCTCCACGCTTGAACAGGAACGATGCCTCAGTGAATCGTGTGGGACCTGCTTCTCCTGGCACTCCAGATTAACCACCTGCTGTCTCAATTTTTGTCCAGCCTGTGTTCAGTCTTGGGTATCAAGAGTAATCATCAGGGTAGCTCCCTGCAACAACAGCCTTTGGCTCCGGATTACAAACAGTGTGTGTCATGCATGTTGTTTTCTTCCATCACAGGGCCCCAATCAGCTGCAATGTTCCTGGTTAGCCCACCATTTTCCATCTGGGTACCCATGAATGTGTGACTGTTTATGGACCCTGAAGTGCATGCATAACTGTTTGATTGATAGAGCCTTTAAGCAAATTAACCTAATTACGCCCCTCCCTTGTTCAACTCCCTTAAATAAATCAGATCTAACTCTTTTTTGCATTTACCCTGACTGTGGTTCCAGTTTGTGCAAGAGTACTATACTGCTGCTATTTGCTGTGTATAACCTTGTTTTACAGGGGGTCCCCAGGGCTGGGCCAGAGGAAAGCCCTGGTGGTAAGTGTAAACAGTGTGGGTACTTGTGTTGTGTATCAGGGGTATTGTGAAAGTGATTATTGTGTATTGTTCTGGCCACCAGTAAGGAAAGATGGGGGTTAAGTGTCCCCGAGGGCTGTGCCCAGGTTAGCTCGACCACTACCAACCCTGACCTCTGGGTGGAGCCACCCGTTTCAGAACTCAGGCCCCTTAACCTGCTACCAGCCAAGCAGGCAGGAGTAGTAGCTCTTGGGATAGCACCACCTAGGGGTTACATCAGTTAATCCCAGTTAATGCCACCTATGCAATGTGGGATCCAGTCGATTTGGGGGATAATGTATGTCATAAGCTAAAATTCAGAGATGAAAGTGACAGCGGTCAGGAAGGAAGCAGTGTAAGAATCTAAGCCATTGATAGAAGGTTTCTGCCTTGTACTGGTAGAATTTTGAGCAGGGTACATTGAGAGGGGTTGCTGAACAGGTAGCCAAACCTCTTATGAATGGCATTTAGGGTGACTTCTACTCACCTCCAGAATGGTTAAAGCGACAGTGCAATCCATGTGCAGATGGTCCTCAAGCAAGTAACTAGAGCATACCAGAGTAAATTCGGTAAGTTTACAACATTCTTATCCCAAGGGAGATGAAAAATTGACATTCTAACCTGTGTGTTTTCCCTTAACCGATAAAATGGGATATAACTTTCTCCCATACTCTAAAATAAACTTTATCAGGCATTGGGGTAGAGTTTATAAATGGTAGAGTATTCTGGGAGGATATTTTGATGGATAACTTCTATTCTTTGGAAAAAATTAAGCTGAAATTGGGATCAGTGAGAGAGGTCTTCAGAGATTTGTTGAGTCAGGGGTTCCATATTCACTAATTCCAAATGGGGCATGTTTTTGGTAAGTTTCATGCCTAAGTAGTGAAACATCATCTTGTGCCATTTGAAAGGGAACTTCTGTTTGAGGCTACGTGGAAGAGAAAAGTTTTATAGAAGTACCTCTGTCTTCTGCAGATTTAGTCTATAGCCTGAAATGCATCCAAAAGAGAGCACAGTGTACCATACTGTGAGCTTGGACTCCACAAGGGAAGTGTGCATTAGGAGTACGTCATCAGCAAATAACACAATTTTAAAATCCTTACCTCCGAAGGGGATCCCCTTTATTGAAGATGGGCCATGGACTTTTGTCTGATACTATCTACCCTGCACTCACTAAGTCAGCACCTACTCACCCCCTCTCAAATTTTCAATCATTACCCCCACCCCTCTTTAGTACTGCTTTGTTTTACATTGCATATTTCCCTGCTCAGAAGCATAGACTGTGAATTGCTCACTTTGTTGTACTTATTTACACATTATTGTATTTGCTGACTATTGTAGTTTTGTAATTGCGTTGTGCTCTTCTCTTCCCCCTCCTCCCAGGATGCATATGGAAATAAGCTGTTACCAGCTGTGTATCAAACAGGAGGTCATTGGACATTTGCACTGTTAACTTTCAGGAGTAAGAGGTTTAAATATAGTATGCAGCCTGCAAGGAGAATTTATCTACAGTACGTATCATAGCAATGCATATTTCCATGGTACTAAGAATCGTTATTTGCCAGTTAATGTGGTTTACTAGTAGGTAGATTCAGCTACACAGAAATTGCCCTACTCTACAAAATGCTATCTGCCACGTACTGTAATGCCATTGCTTAGTAATAGCTAATCCATTTGGACAGGGGCAGGCACTGATGTGATGACATCATGTACGTGTTATGTCACGGGCATGTGTTGTGGCTAAACCCACCCAGACTGGTAGTATAAAAGGTTATCTAGTAATGCACTCAGTGTGTTAACATTTTCTTATAGACATGTGTCTTGAAAGGATATGCACTTCTAACTCAGTAAATCACTACACTCACTCGCTATACTGAAATAAAATTCTGAAATTGTGTAACATGAACCTAAACAGGCTCTTACTCTTATAACAGCTGTTTACATAAAACTTGAAAGTACCATAAGAATTCATCCAGAGTAGGCAGAATGGTGCAATAGTACCACATTATTTAATGCATTTATGATTTTGTACCTTGTGAGTTTGAGTCTGCATCATTTTGGGAGCAATGATATTTAAAAGTCTGACATTACTTATATTTAAAGACAGTCCAGAGTATGGCCTCCTATACAGCATCTACATTTAAGGCAGTATTGCAGAATAGAGCCTATGTAGGACACTGTAAGGCTCCCATGTCATTTTTTAAGCATATGCTTTGTGGACACATTTGCGTGAATACCTATTGAAACAATTTTTTTTTTTTTTTTTATATATGTATTCTATTTTGCCTCCCTGCGGGACTGCCAGGCAGCTCTGCTCCCCTCTCAGAGGGCTCATCTTCAGAGCCCGGCTGTCCCCGATCCAGCTCTCCCCAGTGATTCCCCACAGATTTCCCCCCCCCATGGCAGGGCCAGAGGGAGGAGTGCTGGTCCCCCCATGCACGATCCAGAAGCCTAGTGAAGCTGGAACTGGGGATGCTGCCAGGCCATCATGGAACCTGCCAGCTCCATTTTCCAGTTTTCTCCCCTTCCCTGTTACAGGCATGCATAGAGGCATGCTCCACCTGCAATTCCCTCCCTTTGTGTAGCTCCTCTGTCCCACACTGCCTTCCAGGCCCCCACCTGAGTGCAGGCATTCAGCAGGGAGTGGCAACCCACCCACCCTGGGAGAGGAGAGCAGTCCTCTGGACCCTCAATCCTCTCACCCCGGTGACCCCTGGCAACCTGCCGTCACTTCTGAACATGGGTTGCCAGCATGGAGCAAGGTGTGGCAACCAGTGCCTTAACCCTCAGTGCCACTGGGCCAGCTGAAACAAGTTATTTTAAATCATGTCACATGCTGTACGGCATGCATTCTGAGAAGAGACAGTTTTTTTTTTTTTTTTACATTGATTGTGTGACTAAGGCAAAGATCTTTTGTGAAGAGCAGCTGTTAGACTGAGATTGTAAGGATAGTGTATTAGATAACTTGCATGGGTTCAGCATGAAACAGCATACATTGTTATAACCAATTGCAGAAAAATGAATTATTAGCATGCTGATATGCTTAAGGAATGTTTTGTATTTTAATAGAGATGAAACACATTTCTAAATGAACTAATCTCCTTGTACTGAACTCATAAGTAATAACTTGTATAACACATTAGAATGTAAAATGGACATATGATCAGATCTGATCATTTTAATATAATTTTTGATTACTAGTTTCTATATACATAAAACATTTCTGCTTGTAAAATTATATGCATTCATATGTGCCTTAAGGTACCACCATTCTCTGATGACACTGAAGAAGGTGAAACATTGAGCTACTAGCTGAAAGATGTGTCTAATAAAGAAGAGTAACTTGATGGAAGAAGAACTGTTTGAGTGGCTGTTTTGTCTTTCTTTTGAACATTGAAATTGCCAGCAACAGCCCCCATAAATAAAATGGGTTGAAACCAACAGAGTATATCCACTCGACTGGCAGGACATATTCAGGTCTGTCACTTAGCTGTACCACAATGCCCACCACTGCTGCAGCAGAATCAGACAATTAAACAAAATGATAACCAATGTTTATTTACTTTGGGTAATAGCAAAATGTGCCATTATGCAGCATGGCAGGATCTGCTATAATCTGCCTTGTTGGGGTATTGAAAAAGCCATGTGTTGAAACAGTATGTAATAACAAACAAAAACTAATTTCTACTGGAATGTCCAACCTTCACCTACCCTGTTGCACCACCTGCCCTCTCGTCATCCAGTGCCAAGAACCCACTTCCTGGTGTCCAGTGGTATCGGTTTCACCTCATTGCCGCTTGTCTAGTGCTTTCTGGTGCATATTCCAGAGTTGGAAATGGGTCTGATCATGCCATAACACCAATCCAGGAGCAAGTCTACTAACCATATAGCATTTTGGGAGCAAATGTGGCATTAGAGTCTAAGTCCTGAAATATAAGTCTAAATTGCATTACAGCTGTTCTGCAGTTTCAGTTCTTAGACTAAAAAAGTGCTAAAATGATGCTACAGGAAATCATTTCCCTCTGTGCCATGGCACAGTATATTACCTATCCTGTAACACTGCTTCATCAGCCAGAGCCCCATCACCACTCTTCTAAGTTCTTTAGAAAGAGGTTCATGTTGGAACTTCAGGAGCATTATTTCAGTGGAAATCTCAAGTGCAGCTGTGGATATATTCAGCTAGATAGTGAGCGGCACTGTCTGACTGAATATCAGGCCGTGTCAGCATAGTGCTAAGTGCAACTGCATTTACCTGACATGCACCTGGGCTGTATACAGCCCACAGGGACTAGTGCTGCCCAAAATAGGTCAGTGATTAGACCCCTGTGAGCTGTATACAGCCTGAACATGCAAATGAGCCCATTGAGGAAGCAGGTCCACGCAGGTGGTATCACAATCAATGTGGGGAAGGGTCTGTGCAATCAAATAGTGGGCAGCCTGCCAAAACAGACAAAAAGAACAGAGGAATGTGATGCAGGTAGCTGACATAGTGCTACTATGGACCTTGGTCCAGCTTTCAACTTTTCGAATAAACAATGAATGAACTGAATTTTTGCTGGACCTGCATTTTTTGCTGCTAAGGTATTTGTGCTCACCGTTGGGGAAGCAGGGTGCTACGGGTCCATTCATATGCCTATTATAGACTCATTTGCATTGGGCACACATCCCCGAAGTGCCATTAACACTGAGAAAATGTAAATGCTGGTGGTCCAGTGTGTTCTGCTACTCCCACATCACTCCTCTGAGCAGATATAAAGGTACTCTGGTGGTGTAGTGTGTTCTGCCACCCCATGATTGCCCATTTCACAAGAATAACTATGCCATGGTGAACAGTGGTTCATCCACTTCCCGATCACCTGTTTTATAAGAATAACTGTGCCCTGGGGTCCAATTATTTCCCCTACCACTACATCACCCATTAACACTAACAATTGAAGCTCTTGGCATAGTGAGCCTTCCTCGACCATCACACTCACATACCATCTCCCTTACTCCCATTACCTGGATGGTCAGTGCTCCTCCAAGCCCAACATGGTGACTGACACAGTCCTTCTCTAACCTGTGTAGCTGGCTGCCATATGAGCTGTTGAGGGCACACATATGTTGTGCCGTGGAGGTGAGAGGAGTGCTGTGCTGGTTGCTGTATTGAGCTTTGAGGACTGCCTGCCACCCAGGTAGGGGAGGGGTGTGGGGAAGTGGGAGGTGAGTTGGTGGGTCAGGTGGGGGCGTCACTGGACAACCAGGGCTTTATTGTTAGTGTAAATGGGTGATCAGGGGTGAGCTGAATCACAGGATTCCAGGGCATAGTTATTCATATGAAACAAGAGATTGGTGGGGGGAAGGGTAAACTACTGGACACCAGAACATAGTTATTCTTATTAAACAGATGATGAGGGCGTGGGGAACCACTGGATGTGAGAGAATAGTTATTCTTATGAAATGGGCATTCTTATGAACATGGCTTCAAGACAAAGCATGGTACAGAGACGGCCCTAGTACACTTCACCTCTGATGTTTATGCAGCCCTAGATCAAGGCAAGCTTCTTAGTGTGGTCTTTATCAACCTCACCAAGTCCTCCGACCAAGTGGACCACCAGCTCCTCATAGATTACATGAAGGCCCTGGGCCTAGATGCTCTAGCTTTGGATTGGTTTTCTGACTACATTCATGGTAGGACACAAATCATCCATTGGCATGGTGCTAGATCTGATGAGCACCCACTACATGATGGAGTCCACCAGGGCTCCATTTTGGGCCCCTTACTGTTTTCACTATTTGTGAATAGTCTACCACTACACTGTGGTGGGGACAAGGTCACCCTTTATGCAGACGAAGTTGTGTTGTATAGAACCTCCAGTGACTCAGGGTCCCTTAACCAATTGTTGAGCCAGGATCTCTCAACCCTTGAAAAATGGTTTCAGGCTAAAAAACATAGAAACATAGAAGTTGACAGCAGACAAGGACCGCAAGGCCCATCCAGTCTGCACATTTCTTTTTCTACCTTATAAATGTGCCATCGTCCTTTGCTGTCAGTGGCCTATCTAGTCATACTTATCTGTATTGCTCCCTTATGCCTATCCCATGCCTGTTTGAAGCCCTGCACTGTATTCATATCCACCACTTCCTGAGGTAGGCCGCTCCATGCATCCACCACCCTTTCTGTGAAAAAGAACTTCCTCACATTACCCCTTAATAGGCCTCCCTCTAATCTCATGCTGTGTCCTCTTGTCCTGCTATTTCTCTTATATTGAAACATGTTAGACTCTTTCACCTTGTTAATGCCCTTAAGGTGTTTGAATGTTTCGATCATATCATCTCTCTCCCTTCTTTGCTCTAGGGTACACATATTGAGCTCCATTAATCTGTCCTCATATGTCTTCTGATGCAGTCCCTGCGCCATTTTGGTTGCCCTTCTCTGGACTGCCTCAATTTGGTTAATGCCCTTGTGAAGGTGTGGCCTCCAGTACTGCATGCAGTACTCCAGATGGGGCCTAACCAGTGTCTTGTAAAGAGGGATTATTACCTCCCTCTTATGACTTGTGATACCCCTACAAATACACCCTAACATCCACATAGCCTTACTTACTGCTTTAGAGGTCTGCTTGGATGATTTCAGGTCATCGGTGATGATGATGCCAAAGTCTCTTTCTTCCTTTCTGACTGCCAGCAACTCCCCTCCCAGCCTGTAGGTGGCTTCAGGGTTTCTCTTCCCTATGTGCATGATCTTGCACTTCTTTGCATTAAATCCCAGTTGCCACTCTTCCAACCATTTTGCTAGTTTATCCAGATCTCTTCTCATTCTGCCCACCCCATCTGAATCATCTACTCTGTTGCAGATCTTGGTGCCACCTGCAAACAGACAAGCCTTACCCTCTAGTCCATCTGTAATGTCACTAATGAAGATATTGAAAAGGACTGGCCCCAGGAATGATCCCTGAGGTACCCAACTTGCGACTTGCATCTCTTCTGACTGCATACCATTTACTACCACTCTCTATTTTCTGCCCGTTAACCAGTTTGCACCCAGTTGACCAACTTCTCTGACCCCCCCCCCGAGTCTACCCAGCTTGTTTATCAATCTTCTATGTGGAACAGTGTTGAAAGCTTTGCTGAAGTCTAGGTAGGCAACATCAACTGCTCCCCCTTGGTCCACCACTCTGGTTACTCAGTCAAAGAAATCTGTGAGATTAGTTTGACTGGACCTTCCTTTTGTAAACCCATGATGTCTTGGATCCTGTGCCCCCTATGGATTTCAGATGTTGCACTATCCTTTCCTTAAGGAGTGCCTCCATAATCTTGCCCAGTACTGAGGTAAGACTGTCTAGTCTATAGTTTCCTGTCTCCTCCCTGCTATCTCTCTTGTGGAGTGGGATCACATGAGCCCTTCTCCAGTCTTCTGGGACCTCTCCTCTGCTCAGAGACTAACTAAACAGTTCTGCTAATGGCTCTACTAATTCCACCCTTAGCTTCTTTAGTACCCTGGGATGTATGCCATCAGGTCCCATTGCCTTGTCCTCCCTGAGCTTAGCAAGCTCTTGTAGGACCCTTTCATTTGTGAAGGGAGTAGTGCTCACCTCCCTCCCCCCTGTGTCCATGGTGCTGAGCTGTGGGTCCTACCCTACCTTCTCTTTAGTAAATACTGAGCAAAAGTATCTATTTAGGATAGATGCTTTTACAGGGTCGTCCTCCTCACACACACCCTTTTCTCCTTTGAGCTTAGCAATACCCCCTCTGGACTTTCTCCTTTCACTAATGTATCTATAGAAAGTATTGTCACCTTCTTTTACTGTTTGTGCTAGTGTTTCCTCAGTTTGGGACTTTGCCTGCCTTACTGCCTTCCCTGCTTCCCTTAGGGCAGTTTTGCATGCCTCCCTATCTTCATCCCGCTGTGTTCTCTTATATTTCATGAAGGCCAGCCTTTTGGCTTTGACCTTTTCTGCTACTGTATTTGAGAACCAAAGTGGTTTCCTTCTTCTTTTGCACTTCCTTTTCTCTATAACATAATGGGATATTGCTTCAAGAATTTCATCCTTAATGCTTGCCCACTTTGCCTGTACCCCCTCACCTGTATTTCTTTTTGCCAGGGCTAGCTTAACTCTGTTGGCCATCTTATCAAAGTCAGCTCCTCTGAAGTCCCATATTGTTGCCTTGGAATGGGATGATTTAGTTGTAGCTGCCAAATTAAATCATACCATGTGATGGTCACTCCCCCCCAGGTGACCTTCTACTTTGAGATCGGTGATCCTTTCCCTGTTAGTCATTACTAGATCTAGGATAGCCCTGTCTCTTGTGGGTTGTTGTACCAGTTGTTTGAAGCCCTCCCCCTTCAGGGAATCCTGCACCATGTGTCTAGTTCTGGCAAATGTTCCTGCTGGTATTGAACAATCTGTATCCAGCATGTTGAAGTCTTCCATTATCAGACCCTCCCCTTTAGCTGTCATGTTTTGTATATCTTCTAACAGTAATGTGTCTATGTCCTCCCCTGGTCTGGGGGCCTGTAGACAACCCCAGTTCTTATGGCTGTCCCATTTCCTGTTTCCAGGGTGAGCCACAGTTCTTCTGGCTTCTTATGTGTATTCTTAATTTCTGTTGCTTTGATATTTTCATTGACATACTGGGCCCCTCCCCCACCTTTTTGCACCTCGATCTCTTCTGAACAGTACATAGCCAGGTACTGAAGTCTCCCAAGTGTGGCTACTGGTAAACCATGTCTCACTAATTGCTACTATATCCAGTTTAGCCTCTGACATTATTGCTTGCAGGTCTGGGATCTTATTTCCAAGACTGTGAGCATTTGTGTATATGATTTTCCATTGGCCAGATTTCGGTGTGTTAGTTGTTGGGTGAGGTCTGGCATTTCCCTTGTGTGTTGTATGGGGAGACGGACCTTTTTTTCTTACCTGGTGATGCAATGAACTGCAAGCATGCTGAATCCCTGTTTCACCACTAGCTGAGGGGGAGGGGTGTTCTTCCCATTTAACATATGAGGTGCTGCACCCCCTCCCCATTTGCTAGTTTAAATATTCTGCAAAGACATCAAACTGCTGCCCCAATGCACTGACTCCCTCCTTAGTCAAATGCAGTCCATCAAATTTAAAGAACTTTCAACCCCCAAAACTGTTGCCAGTTTCCTACAAATCTGTGTCCTTTTTCCTGGCACCAGCCCTTGAGCCACATGTTTAGCTCCCCTATCTCTCCTTCTGTGACCTTCCATCCATCTGCCCCCCTCTCCCAAACTGGCAGAATCTCAGAGAAGGAGATGCCAAATGAAATGGATGATAGTTTGTCACCCAGTCTGGTCAGGTGTTCCTTGGTCTCCACAACTGACCATCTGGCAAGATCATTAGTCCCTATGTGTACCAGGATGTCAATATTTTCTCCTGCTTCCTGAACAATTTTAGCAATGCAGTCAGTGTCTTCCCACTCTGATGTACCTGGGAGACATCTGATAATTACCCCTGGCTGGAGGAAGGTATCAACTCCCCGAATCATGGAGTCTCCTATGATCAGAAGTTTTTTGGATTTCCTTTTTGCTTTTTTTGTTTTGGTTCCTGATTTGGGTGAGTTTTGTTGTGCTAGCTCCTGTGCTGCAGTGTCCTCTGCCCCTTTGTTTGATTTCGGAGATAGAGGCAGATACCTGTTTGTAGTGTTTATATGGATTTTGGAGGTAATATGTTGGAGAGCACCGAGTGACAGGGCACCCGATTTGCCCCTCCTAACCACCTGCCAACCTCCCAGACCAACTACCCTCTACGGTCGAGGTTCTTCTGTTGGAAGTTGGGGAAATGGTGGGTAGTTCTTATAATGTATTTCCTCTTGAACATGAAATTTGAGGCATGCAGTCTCTACCCATGCTGCCTGGAGCTGAGCCCTAAGATCTCCAATAGCCCAGCATGTAGGGCAGTGTCCTAAATCCTGTGAGACTGTCCTTCTGAAAGGTGTTCCACAGTACCTGCAGTTAATGATATCCATTCCAGATAATTTGCTGTGTTTATAACCTGGTTAGAGTAATTAGAAGGAAGAAAATGCAAGTAATGGTTTGATTTTGTGTTTTGTTTTTGTATAACTTGTCATAACAAGCTAAATTACTAGTGCCCCTGTAAATGAGCTCAACTTGTGGATGCCCCACTGATCCATCTCTTCCTGCTTTGCCACAGGAAATGTCACGACTGAGGTACCCTATCAAAGGAGTGTAGTGTTGGGTGGTTGGGGATGGGGGTGGGTGTCTGGGCCCTTCCCCTGCTGAAAAAGGAAAACCACAGATGAAAGAACAAGGAGGTAAGAGCAGAAACAATCAGTCAACAACAAATGTAGTAACCCTGAAAGCTTATCCGAATGTTAGATAAAACTGTAAAACCTGTCAAGCACCACCTGTAATAATTTCAGAGAAGATATACCCTGTAAGAAACACTTTGCTACAGAGAAAAATAAAGCAGTAACAGAAGATATACCTTGTAAAAGACAATTTGAATCAGAAGATTACAGCAGTAATCTGTTAGCACACACCTGTAGGCACACCTTGTAATAATGCAGAAGAAGGCATACCAGCAACAACAATCTGAATCAGAGAAAAATAAAGCAATGAAATGTTAGCAACAAACAATAGCAATCCCTGTGAGTACAAAATAAAAATAGCAACACACAGTAAATCTGCTTAGCCAAAAGAAGTCTTAATCCTTTCCCTTGCTCTGGTAAGATTATCTGCTCTGTCCTTTCAAGCAAGCTAGAAGGAAAGAGCTGAGGTGAAACTAGGTGCTTTGGCCAGCAAACCAAGTCTTCTACCTTCAAGATATCAACTAACCTGACCTTTTAACCCTTCTTAATAAAATAGCAGAAAGACCAAGACTATGTTTTTTGCCCTAAGAATCTGGGCACTAAGAAATCTCACCTTCTGTCCCGCTCACTCTCCAATTTATCTGAGATTGAATTGGTAGAATGTATAAAGTACCTAGGAGAGTGTGTGGACCAGGATGTTAGGTTCAGAAGCCATATTAATCACCTGACCAAAATAGTAAGTCAGAAACTTGGCCTTCTATTTAGGCTTAGTCCCATCCTGATGAAAGAGTCTAAACTTGTGGTCAGCAGTGGAGCTATCCTCCCCACTCTGTTTAATGGCTTGACTATGTTTCAGCCATTAAGGTCTACAGAAATGCAGCATCTGAGGACTCTATACCAAAGAGTCAGTTGCTTTGCTGCTGGAGTGCACCACATGGAGCACCACTGCAAAGTGCTGAGCACCATAAACTGGCTAACTCTAGAAGAGAGATTGGCTTACCACTCACTCTGTCTGGCTTTCAAGATACAGCACCCAGATGCCCCTCCCAGTCTGGTGAGCCTATTGAACCTCAAAGTGAATGGCAGAGAGCTCAGATCCTCAGATCGCAAGATCCTGGAAGTCCGAAGAGCTAGGTCCTCCCAAGGTCAGAGATCCACTAGAATGGCCCTCCAAAACTCTGGAACAATCTTTAGAGAGACCTTCAGGACTGTGAATCACTTTATAGATTCAAAAAAGGACTAAAGGCTCACCTGAGTGGACTGACTAGTTGTTCCTGCTACCACTAAATTCCAACCTGGAATTTCTAATGGGCGATCACAATGTAACCTCAGGATTATTAAAGGCCTATCATGTCAAAGCTCTGCTCTGGTAATTAAAAAAAAAAACAGACTAAAGAAATTGTCCCTATGTGCTTCAATATGTTTTATGTATTTTAAATCTGCTTCTAACACTCGTTTGAACTGTATTTTGTCAATTGTGGAATGTTTGTAATTGAACTCTCTGTACATTCTTCCTTCTATCTAGGTGCTTGTAACTAAATCTTGGTCACCCCTGAAAAAGGGACTGACATGGTCTCAGTGGCCTACTCAGTTACCAAAATTTAAAGAAATAAATTGGTGGTAGAGGGTCACAGAAGACCACCAGGGTATGTTTACAGACACTCAGAGGAGTGATTGTGGGATGGGAGAGACATTAGACTTGTTAACAGATACTCATAGGAGAGATCTTTGGCTGCGGGGGGTCACACTAGACCAGCAGAGAATATTTCAGTGCTTGAACAGAAGTTCAGTGGTAGGCTGCTGTAGTACAGCCACACTGCCTTTGGGGGGATGGGGCATGGGCTTAGCCCCCAGTTACGAAGTGGTTTGCAGTGTCGATAAAAAGCACTACTTTGGGAGCAGTCTATTGCTGCTGCAAACTTTTAAATCTACCGCTGAGCCAGTATGCATGAGGTGACCACCTCATTTGCATATTTGCAGCTGTATTTTAGCACTTTGACATTAATGGGTTTGTAGGGGCTTCTGAATATGAGCTGTCCAGGAACGCTTGTGGAAAACCGAGTTAGCTCACACACTAACCTTTCAATACTAGGCACTTCAGTCCATTAAAGCAGCACATTATATTAGTTGTTTTACTTATTTCATTATGTATTACTTTGCAGACCATGATTTTGATTCATACAGCTACATTTTGTTTCTAAATATAGTGCTTTGGTGCCATATTTCATTTTATGTTTCCTATGTTACATCATGGTGAGTGTGTCCTAGAGTTAGACTTGATGTTTCTAGTGTCCCTCAAGGTCAGGGAGAAGTGCCCATTCATGCTTGTCCATCATAGTCAGAAGAAAAATTAATTTAAACAAAGGGTATTGAAATACAACTGAAAATATTGATGAAAAACTTATAGCAGCTGTATTTTATCGTTTTACAATTAATCATTCCAAATCTAAAAATGAAAGCAAACACAAACTCATAATGAGGGAAAAAGGCATCTTACAAGACACTGTAGGAGAAAAAGGTGATCTAAAGTGTAATAACATGGTATACAATAGGTATGACATTATTTTAACAGAATGAGCTATTGCATAAAGCTTTAAGAAAGGGCAGCAAATATTGTACCTGATAGGACATGTCAACAAAAAAATGCAAATATTGTTGAAAAGAAAGGAAACAATGCCCTGTGTTGATGTAACTCACATACAGAGTTTCTTAATGCTCTGTTGCCCTGCTGTGGGACAGATTGTATACACTTAACTTCTGTGATATTCTTTCAGTTAAATAAAAGGTTTTGGTTTTTTTGCACCTCTCTATGCTCCCTCACTGGCCACTACTTTGAGTTACCAAGGTGCACCCCACTGACTCTCCTCACTGCCTCCAACCACCGACACCACATTGCAGCCCTCCTGGGTAATCTGACATACAGTATCCCTTCACTGGAAGGGTCCCCCCCTCAGGAAGAAGGTGCCTGTGGGGCTGGGCCAGCACATCCAAATTGGCCTGAGTGCTGCTGATGTCGGTCTGGGCTGTCCAGGGCTTCATGCTGGTGGGGAACTGGCGACCATCATCCAGCTAGTCAGGGAGCCTTTTTCCTCAGATTTCTCCCTGGGAGTGTGACGTGCCACAGGATGTCTAGGCAAGGGCCAACATCCGTCCTGCTCCCTCAGCAATGCCCTGACATGCTGTCATGCCCCTGGCCTCTGCCAGAGATCGGCAAACACTGGGCTGTGTACCCTCCTCCCTCCCAAGAGATAGTGAGTAGTTGTGGGATGCTCAAGCCATCTCCCCACTGACTGGCCCTCCGACACCCAGCTTTGTTCCCGAACTCAGGTTGTCAGCGTCGCAAGTGTAAATCCAACTGCTGTACCAGCGGACCAGCCATAAACAATTTTTTTAAATGATCTGTGATATACTTTTAGTTAAATAAATAATTTTCTGAATGACAAGTGGAGAGAAACAAAACAATCAGAGTCTCAAAAAACTTTTAAGCCTTTGAGGTGCTTTACTGCCTTTTTCTAATGCAACTGCACTTATGAAGGAGTAGTGTTATCCTAGATTTGTTCTGCAAAATATTATATATTAAACATAGGTGAAGACATCAGGCTGTGACTGGGTTTTTAAATGCTTGACCCTTTAAGGTAGATTATTGCAACACTGTGCACTAGGGTAAAAAACAAAAGGCCAGAATATGAACAGTAAAAGAGAGGGCATCTATGGTAACAGAACAGGTAAGAGATCTGCTACTGTATATGGGTTATCACAAATGCAGCTCTGAAACAGGAATGAAAGTAAGGTCAGTAGATCATTTGGATGCATCAAGTGAGGAATAGAAGGAGAATCAATGAAAGCGATGTTGTCACTGTTCAAGGCACTGGTGAGAAGGCACTTCAATTATTATGCCCATTTCTGGGAACTGTACTATGAGACAGACATTATATAATTGGAAAAGGTTCAGAGGAAACTGACAGAAATGTGTAAGTGTATGGAAGGGCTGGAGAATGAAAAAGACTATAGAAGTTGCATCTGTTCTCTTTAAGAAAAGAGGTATATTAGGGGAACATATTTGATTCAGGTGATAAGAGTTATGAAGGCTATCAAGATGATAGAATCAAACATTTCATTTTTTGTAAGGCAGGAAACAGGACCAGGGGGACATGAACTGAAACATGGTGGTGGTTAGAGGGGGGAGGGTTGAACAAAATTAGTAGTGTACACTGTTGGGGATGACGAAAATAAATAAAGGAGCATATTATAAACCTGGAAGAAACACTGACTCTAAAAGTACTGTAATTTGACATTCCTAATAGGGACTTCCAGCAGGAAATTGTACTAGCCATGAAATATGTCAAGGGTGACAGTACTGTAACATGCAAGCACAGCCCTAGGTAGATCCAGCAAATATATGTCAGTTTTTAAATGTCAGCCAAAGAGAAGACTAAGAATTATTCTACTCCTGTTCTACTCTAGTCACACTTAGACATTTACATCCCAGCACAAACTGTCAAGTTGTGATTCTAAGTGGCAATCATAGATCGTTTCAGATATTGATCAGAAAGGATGTCTAACTTTTATGTGACAGGATGGAGAAGGGTAACAGCAATACTTATCAGTCAAACTAGCTCAACACTGGATAAAAACAAGTATTGATTATGGAGTTGCCTATAGCTGCTCCACCTGCCATTAATCTGAATTATCACTGCAGTGTAAAGTCTATAATGATCACTGTAGTACGAAGGGGATAGCTAGCTCTCACACAACTGTTTCAGTAGACACAAGTCTGCACTTCAACAGTCAGTAAACAATTTCCTCAGTTCATTCAGTATTCTGACAAGGTAATGGCCTTAAAAAATGAAACATTGTCAATGTATTAAGTAATCCATCCACATATCAAATCTACATATTGATAAAGGCCAAAAGCAAATTATAATAATGCAAATACAGTACCTAGCCAGACCTTGCTAACAATCGCCTAAGGTTCATGCTAAGGTCTTGTAAGGAGCAATAGAGCAATAATGCCCATAAGAGCTCTGATTTAATAAGAGTAATATTGAATGTCTCCACCAGCAAGAATATATATTTTCAATCTATGCTTAAATTCATCCTTAGTTTTGATGATAACAACAACTTCAGTGCTTTAACTCCACAATGAGTCTTCAATCACATGTGGAGACTGGTTTACCCACACTGCCTTTTAATGGCTAGCTAATGCTAAAATTCATGAGCTATGTAAATTTATATACTTCATAGTAAAGCTAGTTAATGCTAGCTTATAGTGTGGGCTGCAATACACGTTTCCTTACATAAAGGTGTAATAAGTGCAATTTTGTGCAATACAGCAAAACACAGAAACACAGACTTTGTCAATAGAAAAATGCCATTAGGCCCACCCGGTCTGCCAAAGGGTTTCTTTTCTATTACCTCTGCAGACCCCAACTGGTTGATGGGGAACCTTCTTGTATTTCTGTGTTGGGTAAGGGTATTGTATGAACTTAATTTGCTAAATCAGTGGGAGGGGAGAGAAGTTAATTGGGGGGGTGGCTTAGGCAGTAGAAAAGCACGTGACTCCAATTACAACTTCCTGCTGATAGCTTTTGGAAAACAGAAATCTTACTTTTAGAGCAGAAAGCAGCTGACTAAAAAAGCTACAATTTTACTAATTGCCCTCCATCCCACCCCTCCACCCTAAGCCAATTCTACTTGTATAGCCACTGGATTTGACTGACAACAGGAACTTCCTATTTTGCAGCAGGAAGGGAAGAATCATAGAGAAACATTAGTTTTGTCAACCCTGAAGGAAAAAAGTAACTCTTTCTCCCTGCCCCAGCTGCTGGAGGTCTGACCGTGAGCAAGGAAGAAGGAGACTACTGAAGAATACAGGAAGTTGCTGTCCCAGAACAGGAAGGGCGAGAGTTGTAAGAAGAGGAGAGAGTAAGCATCAAGAGAAGGAGGAGAGGGGACACAAAATAAGACATGATGGGAGTGGTGCAGTGCAATGGCTGTGGGGTTGCAGTGTTCTGGGAGGCATTCTGGAGGCTGCGATGCTGCCCTATTTGCAGGCGCCTCTTTGGTCTGAGGAAGGAGGTTGCCTGTCACCAGTCTGACTTGGCTAGGATTCTTGAAACATCCTCCCCCACCCAGGAACAACCAGGGCCACCGCCGCTACCTCAGAGATTGACAAGAAAGAGGAGCAGCTAGACCAAGGTAGGCTCAGGGAGGGAGAAGGTGGTGGAACAGAGATGCATCACTCCAGCTGTACCTCTTCACAATTCATATGCTGTTCTGGTGGATAGTGGTTCCTCTACAGAAGCACCTGCAGTGGAGACCAAAGAGGATGCTGGGAACCTCCACAAAGGAGACCCACAGGAGGGTGGCACAGGATCCCACAGGGGAAGGAAAAAACTCCTGGTGGGTATCTCAAACATTAGGGGGTAGAAGTGGGAGAGGAAGGGGAGAAGGAGGTAAGGTGTCTGCCTGGTGCCATGGCTTGAAGGGACAGGAAGCTAATCCTCAAGATTGTGGGAGCAGCTGCACAGGGAAGGGAGCTGGATGTCATTGTCCACCTAGGGACAAATGACCTGGCTGTGAATGGGATCAGAGCAGTGCAAAAAGAGTTTGTAGAGTTGGGGAGGGGCCTTAGAAGAGTAGCACATACGATAACCTTCTCAGATGTGCTGCCTGTCTATGGCAAGGGTGATACTCCACACCATGGAATTCAATGAATGGTTGAAAAACCAGTGTGGAGCTCATGGTTTTGGCTTCATTGGGCACTGGGGATCCACCTGGAGGAATGCAGACCTATACTGGTGCAATGGTCTGCATCAGTCTGGGGGGACCTGGATCCCAGGTGATAGGTTTAAATGCTTCATTGGCAAGCATTTAAACTTGCCAAGGGGGGAGGCACTGAAAAGGATCAGGGAAATCCCAGCCTCACCCAACAAAACACAGTAATTAGCAAAGTAAACACCAAGGTAGAGAAGTCATTAGGGAGCAGGACAGAGGTAAATGCAAAAAAAGGCAAAGGCAGTAAGGACAGGGATGGGGCTAAAAGAGGTAAGGCCATCAAAAAATGGAGGGTGATGAGTATCAATGCTTATAGTCTGTGTAATAATCTCCCTGAACTAGTGGCCTTGATGAAAGAGGGATGCCTGGACATTGTGGCAGTCACAGAAACATGGTACACAGAGAACCATGACCTGGATGTCAACATACCAGGATACGCAATCTACAGGAGGGACAGGGAGGGTAAAAGAGGAGGAGAAGTAGCTCTCTATGCAAGGGAAGGTATCAAAGCAACAGAACTAAAGAGTAAACAAGGAGCAGATGAGGTACTCTGGGTCACCCTGGAGACAGGAAATGGCACCACAATCCGCATGAGGGTTGCATACAGACCCCCATCTCAGGGGGAGGGAATGGACAAGGAAATGATAGCAGGCATCTTTAGAATGGCAAAAAAAGGAAGATATTGTTGATGGGGGACCTGAATATGCCAGATATTAACTGGAGCATCTTTGCTGCAGGCACATCCAAGAGCAGAGTCATTCTTGATGCCATACAAGGGGCATGCCTCAGACAGTTAGTATTGGAACCCACTCTGGAGGGAGCAATCTTAGACCTGGTACTCTCAAACGGGGACAGAGAAAGAATCTTAGATTTAGAAGTTGGTAGCCATCTGGGGACAAGTGGCCACCAAACAGTGTGGTTCACGTTAAAGACATTCATAGAGTCAAGCCATACAAAAGCAAGAGTATTGGACTTTAGGATGGCTGACTTTGGGAAAATGAGAGAGTGCCACCAAAAAATACTAGCAAATAGGAAAGAAGGAGGGGTGGAGGAACTATGGGGAGTAATCAAAACAGCAATCACAGAGGCAACAAACCTTTGTGTGAATTAAATCAACAAAACACAATGAAGGAAAAAAACGCTATGGTTCTCAAAAGAAGTGGCAAGGAAGGTTACGGAGAAAAGGATAGCATTCAGGAAATATAAGGAAACACAGAAGAAGCAGGACAGAGAACTTTATCGGTTAAAACAGAAAGAGGAAAGGAAGGCAATCAGAATAGCAAATACCCAAACTGAGGAAAGGATAGCCAACTCTGTTAAGAAGGGGGATAAGACTTTTTATAGGTACATTAGGGAGCGAAGAAAGACCAAGGAAGGGATACTGAGGCTTAATAAAGGGGATGGAAAATGGGCAGAGGGTGACAGTGTAAAAGCAGGGATACTGAATGAATATTTCTGCTGAGCATTCACAAAGGAAGAAGAGGGGGAGGTACCTAAACCAAATAAGAGAAACACTCTGGACAGGGGAGTAGATACCAGTCCATTCACAGAAGAAAGGGTTCTGAAAGAACTAGTAAAATATAAGATATATATAAATATAGGATAAATATACTGGATCTAGTTATAACAAATATGGATGCATCTTTAACTAATTTACATGTCACTGACCCAGTAGGTAACAGTGACCACATGTCAATCTCTTTACAATTCCTTTAGTGCACAAAACTTCTACAAATAAACTTATGATAAAACATTATGATAAAGCTGACTTTCTTAAAATCAACGAGCATCTTAAGGCCATACCATGGGACTTCATACTTTCTCCTCTAAATATAGAAGATGCTTGGAACACATTTAAATATATAATTTATGAACTAGAAAAACAACATGTTCTGGAACAAAAAAAATAATAATAATAAAGGAAAAATTCCCACATGGTATAACTGCTCCATTAAGAAACAGAGTACATGTAAACAGAAGCTATTTACACAATTAAAACATTGCCGGTTAGATCAGAAAGAGGGAATATTATTAAAATATAGGAAGGCAGTTAAGGACCTTAAGAAATCCATCATATTGTCTGAACGGAATTTGGAATTTAAAATTGCACACTCCAAAGATTCTCACAAAGTTCTATACTCATATTTGAATGGGAAAAAGGGAGACACTAGAAGTGTAGGACCATTAATTATAGATAACACCACCATTATTTCAGACAAGGTGACTCCTACTGAATTTAATAAATATTTCTGCTCAGTTTTTGAGCAGGGTACAGAGTTTGTACCACTAGTTCACATATGTAAACAATTTGATTATACTACTACACTTCAGGAAACATGAAAACTTTAAGATACGCTAAAAAAACAACTAGCCCTGGCCCAGATAATATAACCTCCAAATTCCCTATAGGAACTTCTGATTCTATTGCCTTACCACTTACCATCATTTTTAATAAATCCCTTAAGGAATCTAGCGTCCCCTCAGATTGGTTAGTAGCTACCGTCACTCCTATCTTTAAACAAGGATTACACTTTAAAGCAGAAAATTATAGGCCTATCAATCTCACTTCTATACCCTGTAAATTATTGGAAAAAAAGATCAAACTTCTTATTGAAGAAGAAATGCGGTTCTTAAATATTAGAGATAAATCGCAGCATGGGTTCAAATCAGGCTACTCATGCACAACCAATTTGCTTTCTTTCTATAATAATATCAGTAAAAACCTGGCTCTCAATATCCCAGTTGATGCTATCTTACTCGACTATAGTAAAGGTTTTGATAAAGTATCACATTCTATATCAATAAATAAGCTTATTAAATTAGGATTCTCATGTGGTATTGTGTCATGGGTTCACAATTGGTTGAATAATAGAACACAGAGTGTTAGGGTGAATGTGAAACTTTCAGATAGGAGAGGGGTGTTGAGTGGCATTCCCCAGGGCTCTGTTCTGGGACCAACACTTTTTAGCAGTGATTTAACTATTTCATCAAATAATTTAATTTCAAAATTTGAAGATGATACTAAGCTGGGAGGATGTGTTGACAGTGACATTAATAGAAATAACTTAAAATATGATCTTGCTAGTATTGAATGCTGAGCAAATACCAACAAAATGTTTTTTAATGTTTCAAAATGTGCAGTCCTGCATATAGGTAGAAAAAATCCCAAACAAACATATTTCCTTAATAACATCATTATTAGAGAATCATCTATGGAAAAGGATCTGGGAATACTAGTGAACAAAAAAATGTCATCTACTGACCATTGTAATAAATTGGCCAATCAAGCCAATGCGCATCTTCAAAGAATAAACAAAACATTTGTTATTAAATCTGAGGAATGCATTATGTCCCTCTATAAATCTCATGTTAGACCATACATTGATTACAGATCACCCTTTTGAAGTCCCTATTTGATTGCAGATATTTCCAAAATAGAATAGATTCATAGAAGGGCAACAAAACTTGTACCACATCTCTTCCAGTTAGACTATGAAACTAGACTTCAAAAAACAGGATTGTATTCACTTAGTCTTAGAAGAACAAGAGGTGACCTTCTACAGCTCTTTAAGATTGTTCATTCTGCACCTAATGGAATTATGTGGACTCTCATTTACACCTAGGAAAATTGTGGCAAGAGATCATAATAAACAAATCAAAATTGATCGAACTAAAATAAATAAAAGACAGCAATTTTCTGCAGTTAGAGCACCCAGAATTTGGAATTCTTTGCCACAAGACATTATAGACTATGATCATATAAACAACTTTAAAAATAAACTTGACAAATGGCTTTTAAAATTAACTTGATGGGCATAATGATCCACAAGGTGTGGAGGACAATCTTGATGGGCTTAAGCCCTCTTTTGTCTATTAACTGAGTAATCGAGTAACCGAGTACAACTGAAGGGGAACAAAGCAATGGGGCTTGATGGGATTCACCCAAAATTGTAAACGAACTAAAGGTAGAATTAGTGACACCACTGACTACTCTCTTTAACAAATCATGGGAGAATGGGGTGGTACTTGATGACTGGAAGAGGCAGATGTGATTCCCTTCACAAAATTGGGAGCAGAGCAGGGCAGGAAACTACAGAGCAGTTAGTTTGACCTCAGTGCTGAGGAAAATGATGGAATCACTTCTGAAGGAAAGAACTGTTGAGTACCTGGTGGCCAGTGGGGCACAGGACCCAAAGCAGCATGGGTTCACAGTGGGAAGGTCCTGTCAGATGAATCTAATAGATTTGACTGGGTGACCAACGTAGAAAACCACAGATGGGCAGTGGACATGGCCTACCTAGATTTTAGCAAGGCATTTGATACAATCCCACACAAAAGATTAATATACAAGTTAGCCAGCCTTGGAGTGGGTCCCTAGATGGTAGCCTGGATAAAAAATTGGCTGGACAACAGTACGCAAAGGGTAATAGTAAACAGAGTTCACAGTGTTGAAAGGAGGGTTACTACCGGGGTACCGCAGGGTTCAGCACTGGAACTGGTCCTTTTTAATGTCTTTATAAGTGACATTGCAGAGGAACCGGAAGGAAAAGTATGTTTCTTTGCAGAAGACACAAAGATCTGCAACAGGGTTGATACACAAGATGGAGTGGAAAGGATAAGAAGGTACTTGGCAAGGTTGGAGTAATGGTCAACTGTATGGCAGCTTAGATTCAACACAAAGAAGTGCAAAGCAATGCACCTGGGAAACAAAAACCCAGGGGAAGAGTACACAATAGGGGGTGAGATACTGACAACAACAAAAATGCAAAGGGACCTGGGGATAATTATATCGGATGACCTAAAGGTGGACAAGCAGTGTGAGAAGGCAGTAAGGAGGGTTGGGGATACTGGGATGCACAGGGGGAGACATCAACAGTAGAAAACAGGAAGTTCTCATCCCTCTGTACACACAGATGGTGAGACCCCATCTGGAATACTGTGTGCAGTTCTGGAGACCCCATCTCAGCAAAGACATAGACAGAGTGGAGGCTGTCCAGAGGAGGGCAACCAAAATGGTGTAAGGTCTGCACCAGAAGACATACGAAGAGAGACTAAAGGAACTTAATATGTATACCCTCAATGAAAGAAGGGAGGGGGCATGATAGAAACATTCAAGTACCTCAAGGGTAGTACCTTGCAGAAAAAGAGCTATGCAAGAACAAGGGGGCACAATTTGAAGATAGAGAGAGGACAGTTCAGAGGTAATATAAGGAAGCATTTTTTCATGAAGAGGGTTGTGGATACATGGAACAGCCTTCCTGAGGAAGCCATGGAGTCAAGAACAGTGGGGAAATTCAAGAATGCATGCAACAGACATAAGGCAGTTCTAGTGGGGGGGTAGGAGGAAGTAGGCTGTTGGTTAAGTAGGATCTGCAGCTTATCCATCAGGTAGGAAAATGGGCAGACTAGATGGACCAAGTGGTCCTTATCTGCCATCAAATTCTGTGTTTCTATGTTTCTATGTTCCACCTCCCTGGTTCTGTACTAATATACCCCTGTGTCTAACCCATGCATGACTGAAGCTTTGCATTATATAGTCTCCACAACTTGACTGGCATACGGATCCATGCTTCTACCACCCTTTCCGTGAAGATGTTTCCTCACACTCTTCCTTGAATCCTCCTCTAATTTCACTGCATGTCCTGTAGTCCTTGAGCTTGTTCTCTTTTGTGAAGTCTCTTCCTACCTCTGTTCACCCTTTGAGGTCTTGAAAGTCTGGTTCATATTTGCCCTCGCACTTCTGTCCTCCAGACTGTACATATTGAGACCCCTCGTCTCTCCTCATAGGGCTTCCTTGCAACCTCTGCACCATCTTGGTTGCTATTCTCTGGACTGCTTCTACCCAGTCTATGTCTTTCCTGAGGTGTGGTATCCAGAATTAGGCACAATATTCTAGGTAGATGCTTACCAGATGGCAGTGCAGTGGCAGCACCACCACTACCCTCCTCCTGCTGGTGATTCCCCTTCCTACACATCCCAGCATCCCATTATCCTACCCATGGCCTTGTCACATTGTGCTGCCACCATGAGGTTTTCTAAAATAATAACCATGAAGTCCTATTCCTGCCTAGTGACTGCCAACACCTCCCACCGCTTCCTATACTTCACACAAGGGGTTCCTGTGCCTTAGGTGCATGATTATGCACTTTTTAGTATTAAACCCTAACTGTAATGCCTTGGACCACTTGTTTAGTTTTCCTAATTTGCTACACACTGTCTCCACTCCCTCCTGGGTGTCCACCCTACTGCAGATCTTTTTATCATCTGCAAAAAAGACAGACCTTCCCCACCAGTTCTTCTGCAACATCCCCTGTGAAGACATTGGAGAGGACTGGTTCCAAAACTGGACAGGGTACCTCACTGGTCACCCCTTTGTCCTGAGAGTGTGTGCCATTTACCACCACCCTATGACTCTTATACATTTGCCAGTTATGAACCCACTTCACCATTTTGCCACCCTCCAAACTGGTCAGCGTCCTAATCAGTCTTATTTTGGGCACAGTGCCTTCGGCCTTGCTGATATCTAGATAGGCTACACCCACTTCACTTACATGGTCTATTTCCCTGGTCACCCAGTCAAAGAAATCTATTAAATTAATTTGGCATGACATCCCTCCCTCCCTGTGAACCCATGCTGCCTGCAGTCCTGCTGCCCATTGGCTTCTAGGAAATTAGCCAGTCTCTCTTTCAGTAGAGTTTCCATTTGTTTCTACACCACTGAAGCTAGGCTGACTGTCCTGTAATTACTAGAGTCCTCCTTATTGCCGCTTTTGAGAGAGACCATGTCAGCCCTTCTCGGTCCTCCAGAACAACTTGTTTCCAGTAACCTGCTGAACAAGGCTGTCAGGGCAGCAGCTAGCATTTCCATGAGCTCTCTTAGTACCCTGAGATGTATGAACAAAGACACAGGGCTACAATGACAAGAAACAGGCAGCTGCTGGTAAAATTATTATTTGGAACCAATTGGAACCACAATACACAGGCTAAATCACTCCAGAGCAATTCATGTGGTCACAGAAAATCAAACCAAGCTGAAGCTGAGAGTAAAGTGCCAAATATTTATTACAGGTAAAGAGCCAGCAGTCAGCATTGTGACCTTACTGACATCACAGCTGACCAAGAGGAGCCAATTAGATTCTGACATAGGGGTCACTAGTGACTGATGTTACAATAAACAAGGTTGAAATACTACCTGGTATTAAGTAGTATAGCACTGCATATGTCAGCCTCCAGGAAAAGTGCTCTTCTATGTATCACACTGACTGACATCAGACAGAAAACCACCTAATTAACAGACAAAACACAGATACATAAAGACCCCATACAGGGCTGTGTACACACCTCCAGTTCAGATACAGGAGTTGGATAACACAATAGGTGAAGACATCATTAGGATGGCAATTATGGGAGAGGTACTGCTTGTTGGTGACCTAAGTCTTCCAGATGTGGGTTGGAGCCTTCCATCTGCAGCCTCGGCAAGGAGCAGGCCATTCTTAACTGCCTACGTGGGACATTTCTCAGGCATCTAGTCTGCAAACCCAGTAATGATGGGGCAGTGCTGGACCCAGTGCTTATCAATGGGGACAGCATTGCAGATGTCATATTGGGCAGTCCCCTAGGGACCAGTGATGTCTATACAGTGTTGTTCAATATTAAGACAGGTGCAAGGCAAACCACATGAAGACAAGAGTCCTGGACTTTAGTATGGGAGATTTCAAGGAAGGGAGAAGCTGTCTCATAAGCTGCCTAGTAGGGGAGGACTGCCAGGGAGGCAAAGAGAAGCAGTGGGAAGAAATAAGGGAGGGCATAATTAAGGCAACCATATGGGGTGTGTGAGTAATCAATACTATTTCCTGACTAGCATGAATAATAAGCTATTTGTTACTTTGGAAAAAAAAAAGAACAATCTGCACTATTTGGGGCTATTCAGTGTTTATGATTTCTCAGGAGAAGTTTTCACAAGTTGTGTTCCTTTCCTAAATCCCAAGCTGAGAGGATCATTTTTTTTACACTTGTGTGAAAATTAGGTGTTTTGTTTTCAGGAGAACTGCTAAAGTGAGAACAACATGAAACAAAGCTAGGGCTGTTTGCTGAGAGACATGGACAGAGCTTAATGAACAGACACACAGCCTGTGGATGTACTAAAACTAAACAAGATTTAAAGCTATCATGTTTTATACAGCTTTTGTCAGCTGAAGGGATTAAGGGAGATTTTGAAGTGGTTTATTTCGTGAATAGGAAAATAAGGTTTTCTATACCATAGTTGAACTTGTCTTAAAGAGAAAAATGAGGCAAACTAAGGATTTAAAATTCACTGTAGTCTAACTGACGCTGTGAAGTGCAAAACTACTCTGAACAAATACATTTGTTCAGAGCAAATAAATACATTTTAATAGGCCCCTATGCCATGTGGGTGGGAGTGCGTGGGCGATGCATACCCGCCCACATAGCTCTTGCGCCATGGACACGTGCGCACATGCTGGTATGCACAGCCGGTGTCCACCTGTCAGTGGCTCCACCCCGCCAGGTGCAGGTGCATGGTGGACTGTTCCGTGGACCAGGTGTGCATCTAATGGGGTGCCTGGACCCAGTCCCTGATTGGATCCCTTGCACCTGCAGGATGCGGATGTTGGCGGTGGCGCTCTAAGTACACTAGTTGCATAGGGTGTCAGGGCCTGTTCAGCTGCCCTGGTTCTCCCTGTGGCCCACATCAGTTGGGGTGGCATGGCATGGGGTCTGGAGCCCCCAACATATTCAACACAACCTGCAGTGGCATCCTGGGGGCACATAACCCATATGGCTAGGGTCTGCCTGGTGTATGGTGTGCCCCTGCATCCAGTATTCCACAGCTTTGTGAATGGGATGGAATGTTGGCACATCCCGATATGCCCAAGGCATGCTGCTGTCCATGTGGCTGGGGATCAGTACATACATGTCCTGCACCCACCACTGGTGAATGCTGCACAGGGTCCATAGGACCCCACTACACTACATTTGAACTTAGCTATGCCAGCCTCCCATGTTACGCAGCACATTGGCATAGTGCATAGGGCCCATTATTTTTGGGGAGGGAGGACAGAGTTGGCTCACTCCACCACAGTCACTGCTTCTGAGTAGCTGCCATGTTTCCTTTGCTTGTCTGCAATAGGGTGTGCCACAGAGTGGTTCTGTGATGGATTGGGAGTCTGGTAGTTTTGTGCTAGTTGCTTTCCTTACTGTCCCCTTATGTTAAGAAAAATCTTGGGTAAACTCCAAAATCAAATAAATGAATGAAGGAGTTAATGTTTAAATATAATTAACAAAACTTAACAAAATAATAAAAGAAATGGTGGTTGCAGTTATAATGGGTTTTCTGTATTCTATTCCTTTGCGGCATAATTGTAACAGTCCTATTTTCTGCTGCTTCAAGAAGACGTGTTTGTGCTCATTTTCGCATGGACAGGCTATAAAATCCAGTTTTTAGTAAATGAACCACCCCTCAGAAATGCAAGAGGTAGCAGAGAATGGTAGTAATGTTCTCCTGGGGTGATATAAAACTTGTGAGCCATCTGGCTACATATAGGCTCAGTGGTATAGAAAGACTGTAATAGAGTCTTTATGGTAGTATGCCCAAATTCAGCTGCCATCCCAAGAGTTAAATAAATTATTATAGATTGTTTTAACCCTAGCTAATTTTCAAATGCCTAGAGAAAGAGAACAAAATCTAGTATAGCTGGGATTTGTTATAGTGATAACAAATAAAGGTCGGAGCATTTTGGCTGGACAGCACTTTGCACCGCCAGCCTGAATGGAACAAAAGAAACTAGTGGCTGATGTGTAAAAGTAGCAAACTTCTGCTGCTGCCTCTTATGCTCTTCACTGCCATGGTTGTGAGAGTTGGAGCTCTTTTAAAAGTGTAAAGGTTACAATCGTGTATTATTGAGAGGAGGAAGTGCCGATATATACGTAGTTTACCAAAGCAGGCTGAGATATTTATTTAAAAGGGAAGGGGGAGGTTGTACTACTTGTAGTGCAAGTGTCCTGTTTCATTTTTCCCTTTTAAAAATAAATAATTTTTCTCCGCAAGCTTTCCAGTTTGAATACCTGCAGGTTAACCCCATTTACATAAATATAGATCTCTGTGTTAAAAGACTGCAGGGCACTGCATAAGAAATACCCTTTTCTGTCCATGCATGTTTAAAAGTGGTCTATCTGTTCATATCCTAAAGTGTTGACTTTCGAGAGTCTGAACTCCTCTATGACAGATTGAGTAATGAAAGTGCTGGAAAGCTTGCATTCCTGCTCGAATATGGCACTGTCGTGGTGGAGATGTAAATGTTTAAATTTCTCTCAGCATTAAGCTTTCTTGTCAAAATAAAGTGTTTAGCCTGGTACATACCCTCTCTGGTGGGATTGCAGTGTTTTGTGTATTTTCAGGGGTTTTTGTAGAGTGAGGGTTTTTCCGCTGTGGTTGGCGATTTAGCCTTTGGAATCTCACCACCTTCTGTTCCAAGTACTACTATATGAGCCGGGCAGCCGCTTTCCAATTACATTTATGCTGCAACTCAAAGTGGGTGGTGCTTATTGACGCACAGAAATAATTGTGTATGTTTTAAAGTGTTATAAATATAATATAGAAACCAAATACAAGCCGTAATGTTTACTTAAATGTATATATGTTATGTAAAATGAATATTAATCAATGTTTAAAGAAATTATATTTGAAATATATTGGTGGGTGGAGTTAATTTGTCACCTGATTAATGGAGAGTATTAAAGAAAAGATATCATCTAGGGATGTTAGATGCGATCTAGAGAGAGAGCGGAGAGGATCAAGATCTGGAGAGATCTCCAGGGGGAGATGTTAATTGATGAAGAAAGATGTGTTAAACCTGATCTAATCTTAGTCTTCTAAGATGAGTGAAGGAATATTGAATGAGTTTGCTGTAATACATTTGTCCTGCAACTGAAGAAAATATGAAATTATAAAATAAATTTTGAACTATACAAAGAACTGCCATCTTGTCACAATACCTGTTTTTGTCCACAAGAGCCTGCACCCTATAGAAACATAGAAACATAGAATTTGATGGCAGATAAGGACCGCTTGGCCCACCCAGTCTGCCCATTTCTCTGCCTACTGGATAAGCTGCAGATCCTAGTTAACCAGCAGCCTACTTCTTCCTACCCCCATCCCCTAGAATTGCCTTATGACTGTTCCATGCATGCTTGAATTCCACCACTGTTTTGACTCACGACCTCCTCGAGGCAGTTCCATGCATCCACAGCCCTCTCTGTGAAAAATACTTCCTTAAATTACCTCTGAGCTGCCCCCCATCTTCAAATTGTGCCCCTTGTTCTTGCACACCTCTTTTTGAAAGATGCTACCCTCTTGGACTTTGTTGATTCCCTTGAGGTACTTGAAAGTTTCTATTATATCCCCACAGTGTGTACTGTGCATACTTGTTCATTCAGCTTCTTTGTGGCTTTGTGCCAAAGGAGAAATTAGAAAAATTAATTTTTAGTCATAGCTGTTAACTAGTAGGGTGGGACTAGTCAGGTACCTCCCACCATTTTTGGGCCATTTTGTTCTGTATGTGTGCACAATGTGCACTTAAGAAAGACATTGTTCTGCATTTTTGCATTCCTGCTAAAGAAGAAATTAAAAAAAAATTGTTTTAATCAGGCTTGACAATTAGTCACTGTGACTTGTCAGCTCTCAGGCTTTGCTGCACTGAGTGACTATACTTCATAATAATATAAGTTTAATATCAGACATCTTCCTGTGAGGCATGGGGTCAACCTTGACCTTTTTTGGCACCAGCCAAGCAGGGCAAGTTGATTCAAAGTGCACTAGCCTGCAGATGGTTGCACTAGCCCTTAATTATAATGGTAAATTTTGACCACTTATACAGGAAACAATGCAAGCAAAGCCAAGAAATACTCTGATTATTGCACATTTATCCTGCTCCCAGCTCCCCAGCAGAAAAAAAGATGGCAATGCCATCACAGACAGTGAGACCCCAATTGTTTTGCACCATAGCCTCCTCTCTTCCTCTTTCTGCCCCCACACCAAACAGAGAGATATCAAAACAACAAATGTTCTAACAAGCAGTCCTAGCTCTCTGCACACAATAGCTGACATCATCATGCACCTCATCACACTGTCACCACCACCCACAGGGCAGTGAACAGAGTCAGGCAGAGAAAGACACTCTTGGTCCCCATCCTACAGTCAACTGAGACCTGCACTTTGAAAGGTTTTGTGCAGTCTCAAGTGAGCCAGGAGCACATCTAAGATTTCTTTGGGATGGGGGCTAGACAAACCTAAAGGACTTGGGAAATAGAAAACTATGACATTTTTATTTGTAAAAGCATTAATTTTAATATGCTCTGCCCCAACAATAACAGATTTTTCTTTAACATTGTCCTTTCATCGGCCCAGAGGAAACAGTACACAGGCATAACACTATACTATTTCTATTTCTGTATAGGATGATCTACGCACCCCAAGAATGCCTATTTCAAGGTTTCAAATTATGTACTTTATCAAGGTTTATTTTTGTACCATACATGATCCAAAGCTTTGTTTTCAGGCTGAAATGACATCCTGAGTGGGATAAGGGTGGCATTGTATGGATGGTAAAGGCTAGCATGGTTCATTTAGAAGAGCTGGGGACCCCCTACACTTGCCAGTAATGGCAGCTATGGATCTATGTATGGTCACTTCAGAGTCTGGTCTACAATGGTGTCCAGGGAAAGAACAGAGTTAAGAGATTTGGAGGGGAGAGGGAAGTTATGGTGAGGCTGGGATAAAACCCACCACCTGCAGGGCCGATCCTGTATATCTATTTGCATTTTGTCACTGAAATGTTGGATACAAACACTCAAAATGTAGAGAAATGAGGGGCACTGGTCTTAATAATATTGGACAAATTGTTAGACATAGACACATTCAGAAAACTGGAACCTAGTGCCTTAACAGCACTCTACTCTTGATCACACCCTGGACACTAGCTGAAAGTCTTAACAGTGGAGTGATAGTGACTCACATTGACTCTTTTGTGGGATCCCTCACTTGAACTGCCAGATAGTTGCAGCTCTTAATGAGCTGTTAATCACATCTGGCCATTTGGAAGATTGAGAGAGATTAGCATGAGGACTAGAGAATGCTAAAGTAGAGACTTTTTAAACTTCATTAACAACCATGAGCATCTGCACTAGTCAAGAGGGGAAAAGTAGAGAGTTGGCTGCACTAACCCTGGTCAATTTGCACTAGTGTTTGAGATAGTAAAACAATGTTAAGATCGACCCCTGTGTGAGGAACCTGAGCTTGGTTCCCTCCATGTCCACTTGTACAACTGTGAGTGCACTGCCATATATACTGCAGCTTTTAGCTGGTTGGGTGTGACTAGTCAGTTGACTCCCACTGCTTCTGTGCAGCTAGCTGTTGTTTACTTACTTGTGCATGCAATGAACACGCAAGAAAGACATTGTTCTAGCCGGCCTGGTGGTGCTGAGGGTTGAGGTGCTGGATGCCACAACTCGCGCCATACTGGCAACTCAGGTTTGGGAATGAGCCATGGCCATTGGGGGTCATCAGGGGAGAGAGAGGATTGAGCATCTGAAGGACTGCTGTCCTCTCTCTGGGAAGGTTCTGGGGACTGCTTGACATCCTAGCAGCCCCCGATGGAGATCGGAGGCAGCACAGGCACACCAGCCAACATAAAGAGAGGGGAGGAGGGTGGCAGACATCAGCAGGACAGCCGTACTTGGACATCATTGCACGTTACATTCCTACAGGGAACCAACAAGGAAAAACCCCTCCCAGGATCGCAGAGATGGTGGGGGCTCCAGGAGAAGGATGCACATCCCACCGCCATCCCATCTACTCAGAGGGACACCTGGCCAACCTGACACCCAGGTAAGGCCTCTGTAACCTCAGACAGGCCTTTAAGGGAGAACAGACCCACCCCAGGGGGTGATCCAGGGGGCTAGGTCTGCCTGAGGTGTCGGGGGAGTTCAGTTGAGACTACAGTTCAGGCAGAGAGTAGCAGTTCTCACCGTGTGAGCACCCCAGAAGGATGCCCAGACTGGAAGGAGCATAATTAAAGTCTACAAATGAAACAAAAAAAAAAAAAGAAAAGAAAGACATTGTTAAAAGTGTGTGCCTTTGTGCCATAGGCTTGACTAGTGAATGAGATGAAGTTGTCAGCTCACTGGCATTGCTGCCATGTACCTACTGCATATCATAATAATGTAATTTAAATTTAATAGTAGACAGCTCTATGTGAGGAATGCAACTATGGCAGAAAGAGGACATTCCAGAAAATGCAGTTAGCCAACAGTCCCAGCAAAGCTGCAATATGTATACAGCAGCAAGTAGCAGGTCAGGGAGTGCATACTTGTGTAACCCCCCTGCAAATGGGGGTTTCCAAAAGTCTTCCAACATCTTGTTTAATTGCTCAGAGCCTGGAGGTGTTCGGCGTTTAAGCCGTTTAAATGTGATTTCCAGTGAGCGCTTTTAAAAGCCTCCACGTACTGTCTCTTTAAGAGCTGTCTGCTTGCACACATAATTAGTTTGAATGGGGGGACTGTGTGTGTTTATGCCTGAGTCCCGCCCAAGCTGCTGGCTATATGCTCCTTTTCTACCGTCGCTAAGTGGGCAGAGTGAGCACTCTTGAAAGATGTAACTAATTCTGGGGAGAAATACAGAGTTTTAATGGAAATGTAGTTTATCTAACCTGTTTCTCCTGCAGCACGAACTGTTTCTGTTGTGCCTACCATTTTGGTCCCAGACTGTTGAATTGGGCCAATCAGTATGTGAGGACTCTAAGATGGAGCCTGCTTGAGACCAGTGGGGACTGGGACTCTGGTCTCGAGCCTACTAACATGGGACTGTATGGAAGGTGCCTCTGGGTAATGTAGTTTTGGATCCTTGGTGACTTTTTGCACCTATAGAGGGAGCCCTGCTGTGATTGACAACTGAACTGACCAACTGAACCTTTTGGATCTAAGTGAAAGACTCTGGGCTAGTTGTTGGGAAGCCAGATTACAGTTGGTGGTGAAGAGTGAAGGAGCTCAGCTCTGCTCTGTTCGAGTGGCGTGGTAGTTTGCGCGGGAGGCGCATGTAAGGCCAGAATCCCGGCCAGTTTTGCTGTTGTGGAGGAAGAGAGAAAGAGAGAGAGCCAGTAAAAGGTGTTTTCGGACTGAATCCAAAGTCTGTGAGAAAAGCAAGTTGCTGCTGTTTTATTACCAGGCTCACCCTGTAGAAGACTGAAGATTTTGCTGAAAGCGATCGGCCTGTCGGGACTTTAGTTACTGTAGTGTTCCTGGGTAATTAGCAGTGACTTTTGCGATCGGGACCGAGAAGCCATCTGCCTGGTACAGTAAGCCTTATTTTACATATAAATGTGCTATGTGCTGGAAGGGGATCGCGATCTGGTTCCCCATTTGCTGTAAACTATACGAGTGCTGGAAGTAGTTTTCCCAGCTAGAATCAGACTGAATCAGTGCTGCCTGGCACAGATAGGCCCTGCCACGAGGGTCCTGCCTCACTACCTTGCTGCATAGAAAGATCCATCATTGAGGGGTCCTGCTTCCTCTGACAATCCAGAGAGATCATCCAACAGCCCTCCTGTGTTTAGCCTGGGTATCGTGAGTTATTATCAGGGTAGCTCCCTGTAACTTTTGATAATCAAAATGTGTCATCTGATTTGTTTGTGTTTTTCTTTCACGAACTGAGCCATCCGCTCCGGATTACAAATTGTGTGTGCATGTTCCTTTTTCCATCACAGGGCCCCAACCAGCTGTAACGGACCAGGCTAGCCCCTTTTCCCATCCTGGGAACCCAGAGAATGTGATTGATTGGTACTCTAAGTGCATGCACAGTACTGTGATTATTATTGTGTTTAAACCAATTAACCTGATTTTTCCCCTCCTTGTTACAGCTCCCCTGAATAAATTGAATCTGTTTGTTTCTGCAAATTTACATTGACTGTGGTGTCAGTTTATGCTAAAGGTATTGCATTGTTGCTGTTGTACTGCATCACCTTATTTTACAGGGGTCCCCGGAGTCAAGCTGAAGAAACCATTCCCGGAGGTAAATGCAAAGTATGAGTGTATGTGGTTTACATTGCTGGGGTATTGGGAAAGTTACTGTTGTGTACTGTGTGTGTCACTATTGGGAGAAAAGGGGGGTCACAGTGTCCCAGAGGGCTGTGATCTGGGTAGACTAGCCACAACCAACCCAGACCATTGGGTGGAGGCACCCATTTTAGAACTCAGGCCCCTTAACCTGTTAATAGCCAAGCAGGTAGGGGTAGTAGCCCACGGGATAGAGCCACCTAGGGGTTACACTTGCATTTGCCACACAGAATTATATTTTATCCTAACAAAGCCTGCAGTCTCTAGTGCCAGTATGATGTCAGTTGACACCAGGGAAAAAAGTATCATTTGAACTACTTGTAATGCTGCTAGGGTGACACTGTCATTAACTACCACTGATACTACCAATGGCCCCTATGCATCCGTGGGAGGGTAATGCTCAGGAGGCATGTTACCTGCCCATGAAGATCCGCACCTGTGGACAGGTGCACACCAGTGGCATTCACGACTGCTGGCTACCTGTCCGCAGTCCTACCCACCCGATCCACGCAGGGTGGATGTAGGCAGTCGTGGACCAACTCAGGCATCCAATCGGATGCCCAGCATGGGTCCAACAGTGGATCACTTATGTGGTGGGGCATGCATTGGCAGTGTGCCCCGTGGATGTCTGAGGGCCAGCGACTGTGGGTGGTGGGAAGCGGGCAATGCTGCTGGCCCTCCAATGGCATTGAAGCTGTGCAGATGGATGGGGGATATGTTGGGTGGTGGAACAGTACCTCCAGTAGTGCGGGGGTGAATATGTGGTGCCATTGGAGGGGGGCAGCATCTATGTGCCGGTGCCATTGTAAGGGGTTTGGGTTGGGGGGCTGCCACATACACCGTTGTGTGCTGGAGTGGGTGGGTGGTACTGGGTGGCCATTTGCTGTGGCCATGGATGGTCAGTGGATTGTTCGCCCTGTCCTGTGGCATGTCCCAGTGTGTGCGCAGGGCACATAGGGTGTTTATGGCAGGATTCTCCTTGGCATACACTGCGCCCCCATGCACCTCCATGGCCAACACTACACGCCTTTGTGCATGGCGCATAGTGCTGGCATGCCCCCCACATGCTGTGGACCATGAACCTGGAGGATTGGGCCCATCCTGTCTGGGTGCCCGACTTGTGCATCCCACGAGGGGGCACATGGGTGTGGAGTGGCTATGTGCCCAGATATGTGCGCATAGCCACTCCACTCATTGTGAATAGGGCCCATTGTGATTGTGTCATTTCATCTGTTGTCACTGCCACCAGTACCACCATCACCTGAACCTTAACAGCTACCACTTCTCTGATCCACAACCCATCTACTGTGACTACTTGCATTCCAACTTCTGCTGCAACAGTGGCCCTGGCAGTCACTCCTGCCACTCTGACTAAGACCACTCCTGCCACTGTGACTGAGACCACTCCTGCCACTGTGACCCTGACCACTCTTGCCACCATGACTGAGACCACACGTGGCACTGTAACCTTGGTGACCACTAGTATGGCTATAGTGACACTGGCCCCTACTACCACTATGGCCCCTGCCAGTTGAACTATTTCCAGTACTGTGTCCACTCCTATTGTGATTCCTCTTCTTTCTTGGTCTGTCTCCAGTACCTTGTAACTTGATAATGCAGATAAGGAGTAGGATTTGGGTCAGAGTACAATAACATCACATGTACCAAAACCATAACCTAAGGATACAGAGTCTTAAGCTGAGACGGGGGGTTTAGGAAGGAGGTCAGGAAGCACTTTTACTGAGAGGGTAGTGGACACTTGGAATGCACTGCAGGAGAAGTGGTCTCATTGAAGACAGTGGGCAGCTTCAAGAGGCTGGGACAGGCATAGGGGAAAGGTGAGGATCATGGGTAGGGAGAATGGGAGGAGTGGGGAAGGTGGCAGGAACAGTAGCTCAAGCTGTGGATCCTGCAATATGAGCAGACTACATAGACCAAATGGCCTTCTTTTGCTGGCTTTTTCATATGTTTGTATGTTCATATGTACTTTCCACCAGAAGATGAATTTCCTACTGATATCTTAGCTTAAGGGGCTAACCTAGGCAGCTATGATGATTAGGCAGAAGACAGGAAGTACTTTGAGAGTCATAAAGCAAGAAAGTTGGGTGGCAAAAAGAAACCTCAACCGCTTGAGTCTGCGCTGGCAGTGATAGAAGGATATGGCACCTCCCCCCAAAATAACTCAGCAATACTCTTCAGCACTTTATTCAGTTGGTTCTATCCTAACCTGAACAGCCAAGTAGAGCAGATGCAGGGGCACCAGTTGTGCCAGGGGAAGACAGGCAGACACAGCACCAAACAAGAAAGGATAGTGGGGTCCAAAATAATGGTAGTGGTGGTACTGGTGGCTCTAGCTGAATGAGTGGTGTTAGGAAGAGTAAAAGTGTGGTGTGCTGCATTTCACATTACTGAAAGTGGATAACAGTGGAGTCCTCCCTTCTGTCATTGTCCAAATTAAGGTCCCAACATTATGATCTGCCTTTGCTTCAAATATTGGACTTAAACCCCAACCACTGCCTGTGACATCTGTCATGTTTCTCCCTTAGAACAGTCCTTCCTCCCTAGGCCATCATGTCCAACCCTCTCCTATCTCATCTGACTTCCCTTCCCACTCTCTATACCCCCCTCTCCTTCCCACCCCACTTGCCAGGCCATGCCTACAGTACTTATCAAAGGACTCTTACATCTCAATCTCCTTTGCACTTTGACGCTGGAGGAACTGCCACCCTGCTCACTATGACTCCTCCAATGATGTTTACTGTATAAACTTTAGCTCATTACCTTACGTCCATATATCTGTATCTGTGCAATTGTATTTAAATGGCACTACCTCCTGCTGAACCTGTTGCTATGTTCTGGTGGAAGTATCTTATTACATGTGATGATTATATGTTATTATGTTGTTATTATTACTATGTAATTGTTATGTACGTTCACTCAACCTGTTATGTTGTTAACCCTGTTGGCAATTGTTTTGCCCCAGGTCCATCTTGTAAATGAGCTTGTCTCAATGATGTTCCACCTGGCAAAATAAATTTTGATTGATTGATTGAACAGAAAGGCAGTGGGCACAATGTGCAATATGACTATCAGCAGGGGGAATCTCTGGCAAATTTAACAACCACCTCCTTAATGTACCACCAAACTATAAAGCTTCCCCAGGTTTTTAAAGTACAAGGGTATGTGACTTGGTTCCATCAGATCCATCCCACGGTGATGATACAGGCAGTATTGCTGGCAGCAATGCCACAGGCAAGTCTACCTCTGAAAAAACACTGCTGCTACCACTCCTTCCCCTTCAACATCAAAGAGCCCCTGTACCTCCAGCACTCCCACCAGGCACCAGTGCCCTACTATTTCCACACCATCTGACAAGTGTGGAACATTCCCCATCCACAGTCAGTGCCACAAATGGAGGTGTTCCAGATTAGAACTAGGTACCAGTCATCCCATCCAACAGCTCAACACATCAAACAGCTCATAGGTGAAATGATAGCATTGGAACTGCAATCTTTGTCACTTGGAGAAGACATTGGCTTTCAGAGACTTGTGCAGCACTTGTAGCTATGGGTCCAGCACCCACCACATTCCACTTTTTCATGGACTGCAGTGCCAAAGATATATGATATGTGAGACTGTCAAATGCCACACTTCTTTAGTAGGCTTTTTTTGGTGGGGAAGGGTTTACTGCACCTCAGACATTTGGAGTAGTACAAACTCTATGCATGCATGTCTCCCTTGACCATGCACTGGTGTGTGCAAAGCCTATGTTTCCTGTTGCTGATTTCTCCTTCTGTCCCTGTGTCACTGGCTCTCCTTCATTCCACAAATCTGGCATTCACTCCAGGTCAACTCTTCTAAATGAAGGGCTAGTGGAGAAAGACCACGCATCACCGAATATCCTTGCATTCATACAAGATATGCTTCATCATGGGCAGTTGGTACCAGTCTACATGTTGTTTCTTTTTTGTCTGGGATTACAAAGCAAATATGATGAAAGCAGTTGATGATTGGAATTTTATCAGCATTCATTGCTTTATCAACACCTTAAATTTAGTGGTTGTTAAATATTTTGATGATACAAAATGTAGCTCCCAAGAACAAATAAGTACAATCCAGTCTGACCAAGATATAATAATAAAGTGGGCATATATTTAGGATATGTCTTTAAATATGGATACAAGTTGTATTCTACATATAGGTAAAAAGAACTCCTTAAATAAATATGTGTTAAGTAATACGATACTAAAGGACATAAATAAAGCAACATATCTGGGAATCATTGTTGTTGATAACCTGAACTTTAGAGAACAGTGTACAGCTGCAGTAGCTAAGGCAAACAAGGTTATTGGAGCCATCAGAAGGAATATTTAAAGTCACAATGTTGATGTGTTAATGCCTCTTTAATTCCCTACGAAAGACCATTACTTGATTATGAAGGACAGATTTGGTGTCCTTACTGGGAAACAGAGATCAAAATAGTTGAGAAAGTTCAGCATAAAATTACCAAGGTAGTGAAGAATATAGCATAGTCCATATGAAGAGAGATTAAACAAACTTAAGATGCTTTCTTTGGAGATCAGAAGAAAGCGAGGAAACTTGCTGTCACTCTTTGACATTGTAATTGATAACAAATTAAATGACCTTTTAAAGTTGGAATTTAAAAATAAGAACACATTTACGGGAGGACGTCCATTACACATGAAGGTCATCAAGTGTAGGAATAGAAGAGGGAAATATTTTTTGACTCAAGGTTACTCTGTGGAATAGCTTACCAGCAAAAATAATAATAAGCAAGACTAAAAACCTCTTCAAAAAAAGCTGGATAGTTACATAGACAGTGGAGCAGTACTGAAATATATACACAGAAGATTAAGGAGCTAATTGTGGGCCCTTTCTGCCCCCTTTCAATAGTGACAATCATGACAATTATAGAGTTGATAGTTTTTGGAATTCCTTAATGTTATCCATAAAAACACTAGCTAATTACAAATTTTTTGTTAAAGTTTCTTTTTATCATGTCATATTTTAGCCCTTGCAGCAACTGACCTGCCTTAATCCAGCCACCGCTCCAGCTCCACCTCCTATCCCAATGTTGCACACCCAGATGGCATATGCAGCTCTTGCCTTCAAGAGGGCACCCCTTTTGCCCGTGCAGGCGAGGCACCATTACCGGCATGGCCATCAGCTGCCATGGTCTGTGCTGCTCCATTTTCTGGTCTTTTCTAGCCCCAGGAGTGCAAGCGTGCAATGATGTTGGGGCACGGATGTGCCGACGTCTGCCACACTCCATCCTTCTAGGCCAGCTCTAGCAGTGACCCTGGTCATCACCTGGGGCTGCTGCAGAGCGATGGCTCCCTGGATCCCTCCTCGGGGATAGGAGAGCAGTCCGCCAGATGCTCAATCCTTATCCCCCCCACTGACCCCTGACAGCTCAGGATCACATCTGAACCCGGGTCACAAGCGTGGCACAAGATGTGGCATCCGGCGCCTCAACCCTCAGCACCACCGGGCTGGCCCTTTTGTTACAGTTTTAAGAAATGTTATTGGTGCTATGGACTTTTGTAATGGGTACTAATGATGTTAAACTATTGTATGAAAATGTAATTCTTGTACTATGTATTTTCTTGTCTGCATATGTAGTCTTGTGCAGTATTGTATACTCTCTGTTATTTGTACCATGACTATAGTTGCCTTTAAAAATGGGTATTTATTGTCCATAGGCTCATGTTTTAAATAAAAATGGGTGAATGAATCAATCAATCAATCAATGAATCATTCAATAAATGAATGAATGAATCAATCAATCAATCAATGAAACTTGATGCACTGCATAGTGCACTCACCACTCTGCTTTTGCATAAAGCCTACAAAAACAACATTCCACAAATCTTCTTGTTTTATTTAAAGACCAACATAGTCCCAATGTTTCATCAATAGGGCTTGTTTATGGGACTGTTTTACTATTTTCATCATTTTCCTATTAATTTCTTGCTTGCAATTATTTATCTCACAATAAAAAAGACTGCTTGCTTTTATGGGCTTGAAAGATCCTGTCATTTAATTTATTTTTACACATCTACTTTGCTGACACCCAGCTTATACTAGGTGATACAGCAGTCCCACAGATGGACACTCTGTGAGCCCCCACTTCCTGAAAGGAGAGCCATACAAGGGAATACTTAAACCCCGCTCCCCTGGCTAGCCCCCAAGCTACCAAGGTCTATTCAGAAACTCAGGTTGTCAGAGCTGTTTGCAGTACTAATGTTACTGTTGCACTACAAGGCTCACTCTTCCTTTTCATTTTAAGAAACAAAACATTTTTTTTATCTATTATTTTCTCCACCTGCTGTCCACCAAGAATATACCCTGCAATCATATAGGGATCTATCCTCAAATGAGACACTGATGTACCTTGGCCTGTAATCAGACAGGGAAAGGAATATATCTTGTTCAGGCTCTCGAAACCATCACTGAGATAGCACAGATTTTTTTTTAATTTTTTCAGAAAGGCCCATTCTCTGATCCAGTACCTGCCCAGTTCTGCTCCTTAATCTGGCCTATTGGGGTGGGGGGGGGCACACAACAAAAACTTTTTGATAGTGCCATGTTGTTCTCCTCGTGGGTTAGGAATCTCTACAAGGAGATCACCATGGTGTTTTATAAAAAACTGTTCTGTGAGGTCTTGCCCTTGGGCCCTCCTTGAAAATGAAATGAAAAGATTTGAAAAGAGCCTTAAAGGGGCGTGGTCTGGCACCAACATGATGGCTGCCTAATTCCAGCGCTCTCTCCATGCTGACGACAATCTTAGCTCATACGCCATGATCTCGGGATATCATAAACCCTAAAACAATTTCCATGTTTGGGTGATCTCACTCCTACCGTCTGGTGATCGTAGTAGCTGATTCCAACACAATTTACAGTCTCTGTAGCGCTGGTTTCTTCTAACCCACGCCGCAGCCATTAGGCCACATAGACCCATCTCCAGTTGCCTGATTCATGTGGCCCCCTTCCAGTGAATCTCTGCCTCTGTGACCCATCCGCTCTAGTGCGGTCACAAGGGGTCTCTCTGGTGTTAGCACTCAGCTGGTATTATTTAGTCTATCCACAGCATGGCTGCTCAAGGCCTCACAACCAGTTGCCTCCCGGGCCTTCTTCTCCCTCCTTGGCTATGTCAGTAGGCAACTCCCTGCAGTATATTACCCAAATGCTGGAGATCCCACTCACCAGGGTAGATAATATCAGCCTCTCTCTCTCTCTCTGGTGCAGTTGCTGAAGTCAGACAGCTGCAGAACAAAATGAATGTGGCTGAGCAAAGGGTGGACTCCTGCGAGCAACAGCAAGCAAGCTCTTGCATACGGTCCACTCCCACGAGAAGCAGCTCTCAATCTTGTGGTCCAGGATTGAGGACCAGGAAAATAGGAGACTGTTCAATAATTTGCACATTATTGGGCTTCCAGAAGGGACTGAGGGGCAGTCCATTGAGCGCTTCCTTAATGAAGCCATCCCGGAGATGTTGGGGGAACGTTGGAGGGGCCCTGTTGATGTTGAAAGGGCTCATTAAGAATCTGGCAGGAAAGACAGAGTGAATCACACCCCCAGATCCATTGTAGCATACTTCTTCAGATTTTCCATGAAGGATTGAATTCTGAGAGCTGCCATAGATCTGGGGGAAGTTAAATGCTGGGGTGCACAAATCTCTTTTTATCAAGATTTTGTCAAGGAAACAGCAGCCAGAAGAAGAGCTTTTGGGTCCCTTAAATGTTTTTTGTACCAACATGACTTTAGCTTTAAATTTAAGGGACTCACCAATTTGCTGGCATCAGAAGAAGGGAGGGAACTGCTCGCTGAACATCCTAATGAAGTGGAATGCTGGCTCTGCAAATTTTGTCCTAATCTTCAGCTTCCAACTATAAGTCCCAGGAAGCTTTGGGAACCAAGTAGAGCCCTGCCTCCTCCAGGAACCATAGTACAAACCACCGTATCCCAAGGGACAGAGTTTCCATAGGACTAGTAACATCTGCTTTAAATTCCCCCACGGCTTCTCGGCTGGCCGAGGATTCCCAGCTTGCCCAGAAACCTGCTGCACCTGTTTCTGGCTCTGATTTGCCTCAGCTGCCCCAGCAGTTGCCCACCTCCTCTCCCAGGCCCTGACAATGTGCCAGGAGTGGTTTGACCCCAACTCCGGACTTTTGCCTAAATGTACCTCCTGCCAAAATCTCCAGGAAAGTTGAGATCTCCTCTCCTGTCACACCGACGGATACCCCGGATGAATCTTCAGTTATGGACATTGCTCCATCTGCTGAATGGGATGATTACCCCAATTCCTTGCTGTTGGAGGCTGTGGATCTGTCTGTCCCAGTGTGACCTGTCCTACTAAGTTATGCAGCAGCTGCTGCCTTGAAGGTGTCCACGCCTGCTGAAGACCCCCAAGACTCTCCCAGGCTGGCCGAAGGGCTCCCTACCTAATTTCTGAACATTTACACCTCCCTTAGATGTCTGGTGTTCTGTATGTGGGGATGTTTGCTGTGGGCTGTGTGTCACCGGTTTAACGGGGGTTATTTGTGGGCAGAAGTGCACAAGTTGGGACTTATGCAACTCATCCCTCCTGCCCCCTTTCCTCTAGATCAGGGACCTCGCTAATTCTTGGGCTTTGTTGCATCCTATAGGGCTAATCTGCCTATACTTTTAATCATATCCCCTGGCTAGTTGGCCTCAGGAGGGCAGATGCCTCTTATGTGTATACCCCGCTCCTATTAGATGGGCTACATCCCTATTTGTGTGTTTTCCCTTACTTGCGCTGGCACTGGATAGCTATACCCAAGCTGGTAGGAGGATTTCCCCTCTACCTTTCCTATCACCTGATCCTGCTCCCCCCTGTACACTCCCTCTTTCCCATTACTACCCCTTCCCCTACCGTCTCCCCTTCCCACCCCTACTACATCCCCTGACCTTCCCCTTCCTGTTGTCCCGGTGCCAGACCTGGGTTATGTACCCAGCTGAGGAGGACTTGCACTTTTTTGGTTGCTGTACTCCCATCCTTGGGGTTTTCGAGCTTGTGTAGCTGAGGATAACTGCTTGCAGCTACTTTCTTTCACCTTGGCTCTGACCCTTCAGCGTGTTTATGCTTGAGTTACCATTTTTTCCGAATACCTTGAGTAGTGTATTCTAGTTTAATTCTTATCATAAATAAGCTGTTCCTGCATCAGAATTGTGCATATCATGTGTTCCTGCATTGTACTGATACAATTTCTTGTTTTTGCCTTCTCCAGTTCTTGCTGTGTGTGCTGGTAGCAGTCTCGAAAGCTGTTGTGGCTTATACCTTCTCTTTGTGATTGCTGTAACTTGTAGAAGTACTTCCGGGTTAGACCTCCTTTTGTTTGTGACCCCTTCCTGGCCAGTGTTCTTTTTCTGTGACCTGAGTAAGTACCCATCCTATCTTACATATTCTAAGTTGACGACATGGCAAGCCCATCTATTTGCGGTATGCAGTTTGTATCTTGGAATGTGAAAAGGCTCAATTATTGCCCTATCAAGAGAGCTAAGGTGCTGCAGTATCTTCGATCAATCCATGCAGATATTGCACTCTTACAGAAAATGCACCTTTTACAAAGATCAGAGCTATGGTTGAAGAAGTCTTGGGTGGGGGCTGTCTTAGCTAGCTTGACCATGTCCAAAACTAAGGGGGTTGCCATCTTTATCTGGAAGTTCTCTCCTTGGGTAGCAGAGGAAGTGAAGAAGGATTCACATGGCAGGTAGGTGGTGGCCAAGCTCTCATCTCCGCATGGTCAACTGCTCCTTGGCAATGTATACACCCCCAACGAGGACCATGCTGACTTTTTTCCAGCCCTGATCCAAAGTGTATCCACTCTATCTCCGGTGGGTTCCTAAATTCCGATACTGATTGGGGAAGACTTTAACCTGGCGCAGGATATGTTCTTGGAAAATCTCGAACTACCCCCCCCCCCACACATGTCCCAAAGCTCATATGGCTCATCAGGACATGCAAGACAAGTGGGGCCTTGTGGATGTCTGGAGGAGAGACCACCACTCGAGGGGCGACTACACATTCTTCTCCCTGGTTCACTCAACCTATAGCCGGATTGACTTTTGGCTGGCTAACGTGGCAGCTGCTCAGGGAGTTTCAGACAACAAGATAGGGCAGATTGTGATCTCTGATCATGCCCCTGTGTCACTCACCTACACCCTGCTTGGGCAGCAACCCTCTGGTACCCAATGGAGGTGCAATCCCTTGTACCTTTGGGACCCCGAATTCTGTCAGATGATCACCTGCATGGCCAGGGACTACTTTTTCCTTAACTCTGGGTGTGGAGTTCGGGATGCCTTTAAGGTTGTGCTCCTTGGATGCATCATTGCCTATGCAGTGGCCAAAAACAAAGCCCATAAAGAGACTCTGGTGACTTTGCTTGCAGACCTCATTATTCTTGAGAACTGGTTCAAGGACACCCGGCGCCGCGCAGAGATCCCTCTCTTGTTAGATGGATAACGGGCCTGAAATATCAAATTAATTCCATCTTGCATCAGAACGCAGAATGGTTGCTTCTTAGATCCAAGCATACCTACTGGGATGGAGGCGAAAAAAGTGGAAGACTTCTGGCTTTTCAGTTGCGCAAATAGCAAGCTTCGGTTTGCATCCATGCCCTTCACACCCCTTCAGGGAGAACAGTCTCTGACCCTTTGGAAGTTAATAAGACCATGACACAGTTCTATGAAGCTTCATATCAACCCCAATTGACTCTTTCCCCTCCTCAGTTAGAGCAAATGTTTGCTGAATTCTCTCAGGGGTTCACCAAGTCTGCTCTTACCCCAGCCCAGATTGCCAGTCTGGATGCTCCGATCTCTGCTGCAGAACTATGCCTGGCCCTAGCCCATATGGCCAAGGGGAAAACACCAAGCCCTGATGGTATGTCAGTGGAACTGTACCAGGCATTAGGGGACGACATTGTTCAACCATTGCTGCTGGCCTTTCAGGAGGCCCACTCCTCTAGCATTCTCTCTCCCACTATGAGGGAGGCCTTTATTACTCTATTACCAAAAAAGTCAGATGATCCACTAAATTGCATTAATTTTCATCCAGTCTCTTTATGATCTGTAGACACTAAGCTGTTAGCGAAAGCTTTGGCTACTAGGATGCTGGCTGTACTACCCTATATAATTCACCCAGTGCAGGTCAGCTTCATGCAGGGCAAATCTGGGGTGGATAACACCAGGCTGCTTTTAAATCTTAAATCAATCAATCAATCAATCAATCAATCAATCAAAATCGTTATTTATCCAGGCGAACATCATTGAGCAGGTCTCTTTTACAAGATTGACCTGGTTAGAACAGGGTCGGGTAACATTCATCATAAAAACATATAAATACATGTAAATAAGTATATAAACACAAACACAATGGTGCAGTAATAGGGGAGTCAAATGATAAAAGGAAAACAAGGCAAGCCATAACAAAGGAGGTTTCAAATAAAACAGGGCAGCATCAAAAGGGGTAGCATCTAGGTCCTCCCTCCCCATGGCCACACTGCCATTGACTTCACCAAAGCTTTTGACTCGATTGATTGGAACTATTTACATGAGGTACTCCACTCCTATGGCTTTGGTCCCCAATTCTGGCAGTGAGTGACTACTTTATATAGTTCCCCGATGGCGAAGATCTTGACTAACACTATAATCTCTCCCCCTTTCTTCCTTCACAGGGGGAACCAGCAGGGTTGCCCTCTGTACTCTCTGTTGTTCCTGGTGGTACTTGACCCTCTGATCCGGGCTTTCATTGTCTCGACGAGGTCACAGGCATTGCGGTAGCTGGTGCACCCTACTTGGTTGCAATGTATGCCGATGACCTTCTTCTCACCCTGACCCAGACTCAACAGGCATTACCAGCTGTGTTGTTGCTTCTCTGCCAGTTCTCCATGGTGTCTGGCCTCCAGGTGAATCAAAAGAAGACTACATTGACCCCCCTTAAAGGGGCTTGCTCGAAAGATTGTCTTCAGGGTACAGAGTTATCTTGGGCCCCCAAAAGGTTCTCCTATATGGGCTTAGTCATCCCCTTTAGATGGGTCGAGCTGGAGTCGGACAACTTCTCCTCCCTTCTGTCTCAGCTTTCCACTGAAGTGGCAAGGTGGCGGAAACTTCAATTGTCCCTGCCAGGGAAAATGGCTGCAGTACACATGCTTCTGTTGACTCACCTTATGTATTTGTTTAATAATCTCCCTATTCATTTATCTCTCAAGCTTTTCACCTCTTTAGAGAAACTGCTGTCCAATTTCTTTTGGGAGGGGAGACCCCCTAGGTGGAGTATATACAAGTTAAGAGTGCATTGATTGAAGAGGGATTTGGGAGTCCCTTGGCTACAAGGCTACCACATGTCTTGCATGGAGGCGCATGCCTCCAAATGGTTTGTTCTGACACCCTCTCCCTCTCCGCTCTGGGTTCAACTTGAAACCGCCTTGGTGAGTGGACCTGCTCTGGGTGCGTTTCTTGGTTCTAAACCCCATACATGGAAGGACTTGTCCCCAGTACTGGATGAGACCAGGAGGGCTTGGCACCATCTCATGTCTGTTTCATTGAATCCTCACTGGTTACGGGTCCCTCCGGTCCGATACTCCTCCCTGTGGCACAAGCAGTGGATTGCTGTAGGGGGTAGGCCTCTGTATTGGTCCTCTTGGGAAGCCCAGGGCATCCTTCAAGTCCAGGACCTATACCTACCAGACTCTGACACTCTGCCATCTTTCTAACAGTTTAAAGAAAAGTTCAACCTCCCCAGTAAAGATTTTTGGTGATACCTGCAAATCCACAGTGCTATTAGAGATCTCTCCAACACATGTAGGCCAGATAACAAATGGGTCTTAACACTCTACACAAATCCTCAACCTCCAGAGGCCTGATTGGCATATTTTACAGGATGTGGAGGGATTCCCAACCAGATTCACTGCCCCCTGTAGGTTGAAATGATGTGAGCTGTTGAATTCTAATATCTTCAAGAGTTGATGGGCGCATTATCTTAGAGATGCTCACTGTATTTATAAAAATACTAAGAGCCGCTTCCTTCAATTGAAGCTGCTGCTTTTCCAGCACCACACTCCAGTGACCTTGCACTCTAAGGGTCTGCTGGGCCGCTCCAATTGTTGGTGCTGCCACATGCCTAATGCACATCTATTACATGTGTTATGGTCTTCCCCGCAGCTTATTTCCTTTCTGGCCACTGTGGCTGCTGATTGTGCAGGTGTGGTAGGCACCCCAATTTCTGTTGCAGATCCTAAGCTGTTTCTGGGGGACAGTTCATCCCTGCACGTTGTGCCTAAGCCCTAGTGAGAATGGGTTGCTCTTGCATTATTGGAAGCCAAAAGATTATTGTTAATGTATTGGCACCAAGCAGGCACACCTCCTAAGGCCTCCTGACATGTAGCCTTGGCCCAGCTCTCTTTACTTGAACGTTTGTCCTATGCCCATGGTGGACAACTGGATGTGTACTTGGCTAGGTGGAACTCATATCTTCACTATTTTTTGTGTAAAACCCCTACTCCCCCTAGAAACCCCCTTCCTACTACTTAGGTTAAGATCTGTGGGTCACTCCGCACTTGCCACTCCCAGTTTTCTCAGGGAAAGTGTAAGCCCGCAACTCCAGGTGGTGTAGGTTACTACATCTAGTTCTTTTATTGCTTGGTTAGTGTATACTGTTTTTTTTGTACATTTTATTTAAGTCAGCAATAAAAAGGAATTACAGCTTATAATCATAAGGCACATTGCATACAAGACATGCCATCTTAAATCAGATACAGTCGAGAGTTTTTGCAGACAGAACTTCATCAATACATTAGAGTGTAACATGGAACTTCTGAGCTCTAAAAATCTAAGTCACAGGTTGGAGTCTTATGTTATCATGTAAGTGCTATATCAGTATCTTAACCCTCAATTTCCAACTATAGTACTGATATGGGACATAAGTAAAAGTAGGTTCTTGGATCAATTTTACCCAAATGAGTAGAAGGGGGGCCAGAGCCTCCTCCACTGGAGACCACATATCTATAAATTTACTCAGCTGACCCCTAACATAATATTGTATTCTTTAATATGTCATGCAATCCAGGAGGGTGTTGACCCATTCAGATATCATAGGAATAGAAGTGAGACTCCAGTGGGTGGCTAATACTTTCAGACCCATAACATTGCCTAATCTCCACAGGGCTAGACGAGGAATATTCTGTTTTAACATCATTCCCAGTTCACTTGGGGGAAGGCCTAACAGTAATTCCACTGGATCCAGCCTGTGGGGGACTTCCACTAGTCTGGAAAGAATTTCATGAACCCCTGTCCAGAAATTCTGAACTCGTTTACATTGCCATATCATATGATAAAATGTGCCATTATGAACCTGGCACTTAGGACAGAGTGGGGAGTCACCGGGTTTATTATGTGTGCCAACCAAGGAGTATGATAAGTTCTATGGAGGACTTTATACTGAATTGTCTTAACCCTGTTGTTAACCAAGTCTTTAGTACTGTTATTCAAAATGGCTATCCAGTCCCCTCCAGTCAATCCATCAGGATGTATCTCAGCCTCCCACTTGTCTTTTGTTGCTCTCATGTGATCCGGCAGGGCTCCTATCAACAGTTTATACATTCTTCTCAGTGGTTTGAAAGAGCAGTCACTAGATTGTCCCCAAAACATCTCCTTCAAAGGGGATTGTGACACCTCCCACCCTTGACCTTCTCTGTCATATGACCTCTTGAGTGCTTTTCTTAGTTTAGTATAGAAGGGGAAGTGAAAGCTGCTAAGATTATTGTTTATCACCAGATCATTAAACAAGCAGAGATTCCCATCCTTTAATATACGTTGTACTAAGGAGACCCCTTTAGTAGTCTAACATTTTAATATGGGCATATCCCAAAGGGAAAGTCCACCTTTGTGTTGTGCTAACCAGTGAATAGAGCTTTCAGGGGATAAACCCCATCCACCCCAATCATATCATGAGCCAACTTCCAAGCCTTCACCATGGTCCCTGTACAAGGGTTAGGAGGGACACTCAATGAATCCATTCTCCCACAGAACACTAAATTGCCATGGTATAAAGAGGATCCTGTGGACTCCTCCATCTTCACCCAAACCGGTTGCCTGCAGGACTTTTTAATATGTCTTGAATATGAGCTACCTGAACCGCCACCCAGTAGTGTCGCATACTAGGGAGTCCCAGACCACCCCTCCTCTGAGGCAACTACAAAAAGGGATTTTTTAATCCTGGGTCTCTTATTATTCCAAAGCAACTGGGTAATAGCTCCTTCAATACTTTTAAAGTATTTAAGTGGGATTCTCAAAGGCACTGCCAGAAAAAGATTTAAAAATTGAGGCAACACAGACATTTTGATCAAATTCACTCTCCCCAAAAGAGTCAGTGGCATAGCCTTCCAAGTTGTAAGATTATCCTTTATTTTAGATATCAAGCCCTTCATATTAGTTTCAACCAAGGAGGAAAGTTTAGATGGAATCTGGATGCCCAGGTATTTTAAAGATTTATTTGGTTGGACTAAAGTCTGAGCAATCTAATACTTTGTGCCAGAGTATCAATTGTGAGAACATATATTAAAGGGGAGAGGGGGCAACGCAGTCTTTTATCTCTTTTCAAGGCAAAGGGGGGAAGAAATTGTATTATTAGTAAGGATTTGAGCATGAGGTGACCAATACAGTACCTCCAACCAGTTCATCATAAGTGGGCTAAGACCGAACTTCCACAAGATGGCCATCATAAAGGGCCATTCGAAGTGGTTGAAGGCCTTCTCTGCATCTAATGTCAGGAGGCTCCCCCCCCAGACCAATTGTGTATGATGTCCAACACATGCCTAATGTTGTGTTTAACCTGCCTACTCCACACAAAGTCTCCCTGATCTGGATGAACAAGTTTGGGGAGAAGACATTCCAACCTATTCGCCAATAATTTAGCTAACATTTTATAATCTGAATTGAGTAGAGAAATTGGACGATAGGATGAGCACTGAAGAGGGTTCTTCCCCACCTTTGGCAAAACTGTAATGGTGGCAAGGCACGGAGGGGGGGGGCCAAGCACCTTCTTCCAAGGCCTCCACTATCATATCCAACATCAATTGCCCCAACTCCTCCCAAAGCAATTTATAGATTTCAGCTGGGATACTGTTGGGGCCCGGGGCTTTCCCTCTCTTAATTTTCCACACAGCTGTCTTTAATTCCTCCTTGGTAATAGGGGAGTCAAGCTTCTCCAAATCCTGTACCTCAACCTTAGGTAGAGGAACCTCTTTTAAAAATTCTTCTGGATTGGCCCCTTGTGGGAACTCAGTGGAATACAAGTGGGAATAATAAGCTCTAAACACATCATTAATTTTTTGCTGGTCATAAGTCACCTCTCTAACCTCCAACTCCACTCCTAAAATTGTCCTCTCCGCCCTTTGCCATTTAACCATGCCTGCCAACCATTTTCCTCCTTTATCCCCTTCAAAATAGGAGAGGGATTTAGTAAGAATAGGAGCACTTTCTATATTATGGTTGGAGATTTGGTTCAACTCACCTTTAAGGACTTTTAGCTCTGATAACTTGGACCTATCTTGCCTATTCGTAAGAATGGGTAGACTGGATGGGCCTTGCAGTTCTTATCTGCCGTCAACTTCTATGTTTCTATATTCTTTTTCTAATTTTTGGATCTGACATTCCTGGGCTTGTTTCCTTTTAAGACAAGACTTCTTTTTGTAAGAGGAATAGGAAATGGTCTTGTCCTGAATGAACGCCTTAAGGAAATCCCAGATAGTCCTAATGTCCGTATACCCAGCCCTGTTCAAGATGAGAAAGTCAGCAATATGTTGTTTTAGTTGCAGGAGGAATTTTTGATCCACCAAAAGGTTGGGGGTCCATACGCCAGAGTGGGTTCATCCTAGGCTTCTCCTTCCCCTCCAACACCACCTGTAAATGAGCATGGTTTGAAAAAAGTATAGGTCCATAAGTGGCCTCAGTTGTGTCTCCCAACCTAGATTTTGTAAGGAATAAAAAATCCAATCTGGTATATAGCTTATGGGCATGGTAGTAGAATGAGTATTCTCTGGTGAAGGGGTGACAAAATCTCCAAGCTTTCTGAAGGGTTCTACCTTCTGCCATATGACAGAGCATTTTAACACTCCTAGGGACTGAAATCCTCCTCACCCCAGAGTGATCTAACTGTGGATCCCAATAAGTGTTCATATCTCCCCCCATTATAATATCGTCTGGGAGGGGTGCCAACGTGGTTTTCAAATGGATGAAAAATTACGGTGAGTCTGTATTAGGCCCATAGACTGTAACGAATGTTGTGGGAGTACCCCCCATCTCAACCACTGCTATGACGTACCACTCTTGGGGATCCGTCACGGAGGAGAGACCCTTATGAGAGAACTTGGGCCTGATCCAAATAGCAATGCCATAGGCTTTTGAGGTAATGGGAGATGCCACCAATGTGTGCCCCCATGAGTTACACAACCCTTCTAGTTCCTCCCTGGTAGAGTGAAGCTCCTGCAGAAATACAATGTCCCCTTTCATTTTATTTTTTATCTGGGTCAACACCTGCTTTCTTTTGACCACAGTTTGAAGCTCATTAATGTTCCATGTAACCAATATAACCTTAGCCATATTTACCAAACATAGCATTATTGTATGACATGTCTAGTCCAACGTAGTACCAGAATTTCAAAGCTTCCCCCACTGCTGAAAAGGTTTTTTCATTTTTTGCAAAACTCTTGGAATAAACATCCTTTCCTTTCCACCCCCAACATGATCCAACCATCTAACTGTCTCATGGACATTAAAAGAAAACTCCAACCCCCCAACCCCTTCCCTCTAATCTACGTAACATTAACTTAACAACCTTATGTCCCCCCTCCTCCCAATTAACGGACTGTATAAATGCAAATAAAAGAAAAGTTCCCTCTTCTTTTCGTGGATTGAGCATCCATCCTTAGGAACAACTATATAACAAAAATTGCAATAAGCAAAGTATATTTTCCCTTCAAAGATGAAAACTGCATTTTGTACTGGAGAGAGCAAACACTTAGGAGGTTACTTCACTATTCCTACTGCTCTAGGGCTGCACTTCAGAAATCTCTAAAGAGCGATAAACAAAGATTAAAAAACCTGTGCCCCGTGGAGGCTTCTTCAAAGTTCCTGCCCCCTACTGCAGCATATTTAGGAGTAGGTCATCCCATTGAAATGGGTGGTACAGCTTTAACTCAAGTACTCTTACTATATTAGTAATTAATTGAAAGCCCCCAAGTATGGCCCTTTAATAATAAAATAAAATAATCATATATCTTCGCAGCCCAGCTCTCCCCCACTTGAGTAATAATACCCTGACCCCTTAAGACAGTCACTTTAGGCTGCCAGCTGTTATAATCCCCCTCTTCATCACATAGCCCACTTAGGTTTCAAACAGCTTGAACTCTAAATAACAGGAAACACAAAAGATTATTGCCCAAAGTCAATGCAGAGTCCCAAATAGTTGTCCAGCTGTTTTGATTACTTCAACCAAAATCTGTCCCAAAACTGATGCCACAAAGGAATAGACAGGGAGACAGGGGAGGAGTGGGCCCCTGGAATCCAGCCCTTATAGGCCCCATATGGAGTCGCGGATCAGAGAATACATGCACTCCCCACCCCCCGCCTACAGCAAACAGTACCTTCATGTTAGGCCTTCATGCTTGGATCAGGCCGCTTTTTGGTGTTCCAAATCCCAGGCATACTTCAAAGCTGCTGCTGTGTCTGTAAAGGCCTTTGTGTTCCCTTCCAGAGGTCTAATAATTAACCGGGCTGGATAGGAGAGTGTAAAGGGGCAGTTAATTGTATGTAGCAGGTGGTGAACATCAGCAAATGCTTGCCTCTAGAATTGGAGCTGATGAGAATAATCCGGGTATAAGCTCAATCACCTCTGTTGTTCCGTGATGACACCAGTCTTCCTCTCCGCATCCAAGGCCTGAACCCTGTCCTAATACCAAAGGAACATAACAATTATATGCCTGGGTTTCTGATCCAGGGATGGCTTTGGCCCGGGAAAAAGATGCGCCCACTGGATCTCTAAGGTAGTGTCCTGAGGCATCTATAAGGTTATTTTGAACCAATGTTGCAGATTTTTAATGCAGTCTTTCCCCTTCAGACCTTCGGGAAGGCCTATTATTCTAATGTTACTGTGGCACTCCCGATTTTCATGGTCATCAATAACCTGCTTTAGATATTTGATTTCTCTGAGGGATTTTGGCTAAGTCAGTCATTTGGGAGTTTGATCTATCTTCTTGGTCACTGATGCACTATTCCATTTCCCCCCAAGCACCGCTCATGGGATTCGACTTGCTCCAATGTGGAATTCACTGCCTGTTGTAAATGCTGAATTTAGGTTGCGACATTGTCAAATCCGGCTTCCATCCTGGTGCCCAGGTCATACTTAATCTTGTATCAGTCTCTCCAAGTTTTGATAGCCCTCTGCCATTGTCTGACTGGGTATCAACTCAAAATTATGACTCCCGGCGACGACTTCGGATGGTTGTTGGCCCTTTTCTGGCTGAGTTAGTAGTGAAGTTCTAGTAGAGTGTTCAGGCCTAGCCAGGCCTTTTGTGGATGCTTCTCACTGCGAGGTTTTAAATGATAATTTTGCTTGTTTTTTCCCCGATTTTAGTGAGAATGGCATCATCACAGTATGTTGTGCCTGATGTAGCTGATAAATAGGACACCATGTCGTTTCTTAGAGGAGATTGCAAGGGATGGTAACAGAGCTCTCGATTCAAGCTGCCATCTTGCTTTGATGCTAGGCCTTGCCCCTGGTTAGTGTATACTTGAGTGTGGAATTGCTGGTGTACTGTTATCCTCTCAGTGAGACTGGATCCAATTCTATATGCTGTTAACCATTGTATACTTTGGTAGAAATGCTATGTGCAATATACTGTGCCTTTCTGGAATCATTCAATAAAACTTTCAATGATAAAAAAGAAAACCACCTCATCCATTTTATCTGTTTGATAAACAATTGCAAGAAAGAAATGGATATCAAAATGATGACAACAGTAAAAACACTCACTTAAGCAAGTAAGGAATAACTCCCACCGAGGTGTCCTGGCATGCTATGATATATGGACTCCACAGGTGCATTTTGAGGTACAAGACATATAATGAATGTCTTCAGCAACCCAAGAAACATGCCTGGATACCACGAAGGGTGGTATTCATCTTATAAAATAGGCCCTTAATGGATTTGTGATGCATAAATAGTCATTTAGCTCTGAACTGTTTGGGCATGCTCTGATAACTGGACAGTCAGGTGATGCTCTTCACTAATCAAATTGACTACTTACTGTAACCTGATTGGCCGAGGCTCTCTACCAAAGCACACGATTGGCTGCTTCGCACAGAGCTGCCGCCCTGATTGGCTGCCAACTAAGTCTCCTCTCTGCTAGCTAGAAGAATACATTTTTAACCTGTATTTATTTTTAACTTCTCAAATTTTCTCCCGTCTCCCGTCCCCCACCACCGGCGCACTTTAAATACAGTTTCTGCCCTAGCTCCACACCCAATCACAGGGTAGGAGGAGCTCTCCCTTCACTAGCTTGTGCTCCTTCCACTCCTCTTATAGTGACTTTCCCTGCCAAAAATGATTACTCTCTGTTGTTCTCTCTCCCTTAGTTGCCACTACTAGCACCATGCATACCTGCTCTTGGCAGAAGCTGCAAGGTCCATCTATGATCCTGTGGCTGCTAGTGCCCTTACTCTGACCTACTCTTGGCAGTCTGCCTGAGGAAGGACCCAATGTATCCCCAATTACTCCCCTGCCATTAGTCACTTTTCTACCCTTGCAGCTGTCTGGTACCATGGGGGGTCAGGAAGACACACATGCTAGTGCCCCACTGGTCAGTCTCCTAATGCAACCAATAGGATCCACCCCACTCACACCAGCACTCATTGCTGCTCTGATGTGTACCCACCCCTAACAAAAATGCCAACAAACTCATCCAATTTAAATGCAGGCACCTTCTCAGTCTAATGACTGGCTGGAAATACCAACTTAAAAGACTGATTGTCATCCTACTTCTACTATCAATGAATGTGCACCCCAATCCTGGCCCACCAGGCTGTATGAACCCTAAAGGCCAAGGGAACATCAAAATTGCCTCAATTAACATAAGCAGTCTACTACCTAAATGTACCTAGTTCCAGGCATGGGTAACACTACACAGGCCTGATATCACTGAGCTCACAGAAACCTGGCTCTCCAGCAAGATCCCTGACACCGCTGTATCCCTTAATGGTTATACCATGTTCCACCATGATAGACTGGCAAAATGTGGGGGTGGGTGTCTAGTATACCTGAGCAGTAACATCAAAGCCAAGTGATGTCAAATAATCCCAATACCAAAGAAGAGTAAATACTATCCCTCCAAATCAAAACAGGGCACCATTGTAAAACCATTCTGCTAACTACTGTCTATATCCACCCAAGAAACTGAGGTCTAGGACTAGAGCAATTTTTAACCACCTTATCCAGGCCAGGCCAAATTGTCAACAGATAATACTTGGGGACTTCTACACTAACTGGCTAGCCCATGATTCTGTAGCCATCAGAGACAGAGTCAGCAGATTGTATCTCAACCAAATGGTCACTCAAGTGACAAGAAGAGACTACTGCACAGGCACCAGTACACTCATTGACTGACCCTTCTCCTCTTGCCCCAAACATATAACCAACCTCTCCATGCTATCCAGTACCCTAAGCTACCACTCCCCAGTTGTCTGCCAATTGACAAATAAAAGTCCAAAAGACTCCCCCACACTACTCTTAAAAAGTTGGGTACTATAAAAAGGGCAGTTGGACTGGTTTAAAGTATTCCTGGGCAACTTGGATTGGTCTCCCCTGGATGCCATGTATGATGCCAACCAGGCACTGAACTACTTCTGTGCAATCTTCAACAAACCTGTGGCATGTCTGCCACAGACAAATCCCACAAAGTCAAAGGCTTCTTGGTTCTATGTGATAATGGCGAAAGCCTAAAGGCGATCAGCATTATCACGCAGTCAGAGTGCCGAAAATATTTTTGGTACTCTGACACCCCAGCGCACAGAATAACAGTGCCAGGGAAATAAATTTAGATGCTTTCTTTGAGGGGGCTACATCCCCCACCCCATGCAGGGGGCTTCGCCCCCCTGCACACCCTACCAAAGGATTCTCAACTCCAGCGGACTGCATGTTGGGGGGTGAAAACTTGTAAAATTAAAGGTTCAGGCCTGGAGAAATAAAATTGCACCAGTGCCTGGACCTGAACTCAGAACCTCACCCACCCCAAACACAGGCCAACACCTGATGCAATGCCACAGCTCAGCAACCCACCACAGAATCACCCCTACAGCTCCTCTGCCTCCCAGCCAATGCTCGCAATGCTCGCTCACTCCTGCACATGTATATATAGTGACATCCTGTCACCCATTTCACCCACCCCCCATGCGGTCACCCTACCCTCCCATCACTGTGACAGATTTCTCAGGGAACAACTCACCGTTATAGACAGAGCCCTTCTCCATGCACCAACCTCAGGGGATACCAGGTTCCTTTCACCCTTTGCTTACTGGATCCCTCATTGAACAAATGAACATGTGAGATAATCTTTGGCACAAAGCTAGAGCAACAGGTTGGCAATCTGACTATATTGCCTACAAAATAGCTAAGAACAAATGCATGAGATTAGTAAGGGGAGCAAAGGCCTCTTACTATAAAAAGGCAATGACTAGAAGCTATGGTAATGGAAGGGAGTTCTGAAATAACATCAAGTCACACAGTGGCAGGGAGTCCTGGGCATCACCCAGCCTCATAGTCACCCCCTCTGGCTTCAACAACTCAAGGACTTGGCCAATGCATTCAACAATATAGTCATGGATCTGAGCAAGAAACTTCCTCCTGAGTACCTAAAAACACAGCCCAGTTCCAGATACACTGACTCCTACCACACCCTTGCTGGTAAGTGTTTGCACACTCCATTTTACTTCAAGCTGATTACTAGGGCTCAAACAATAAAGTATATTTGTAGAGTCCTGGGCAAAACTTGATTGGGCAGTGATGAGACTGACATGAAGCTGGTCACCCTTACCCTAAATGAAATAGCTCTCCCCCTCACAAAAATATACAATATCTCCCTAAGAACAGGGGTTTTCCCAGATAAGTGGAAAACTGCACTGGTTATCCCAGTCTTCAAAAACAGGGACAGAACAAACTTAGGAAACTAAAGACCAATATCCCACTGTCAAAGGCCCTTGAAAGAATTGTAGCTGACCAACTTACTGATTACCTTAACAAATATATTCTTCTCTGCCTCAACAGCACCAAAGCAGTCATTGACTTTACCAAACATCTGTACAATGCTTCAGACTCTGGGAAGTGTGTGGGGTGTAGCTTTATAGACCTCACCAAAGCATTTGACACTGTTAATCACAGTATCCTACTAGACAACCTCCAAACTGTAGGGCTGTCATGAGACAACGTCACCTGGTTTGGCAGCTACTTGTCCCACAGGACAGTGCATGAGGATAAGAGGGGTGGCATCTGAGCATAGAGATATGACTCTGGGAGTCCCCCAGGGATCAATCTTGGGATCTCTACTCTTCAGCATATTTATTAACACACTACCTCATGCTTGTCCAGCCAAAATGCTACTTTACACAGATGAACATGCCAGACGTTAACTGGAGCACCTTTGCTGCAGCCACATCCAAGAACAGGGTAATTCTTGATGCCCTACAGGTGGCATGCCTCATACAGCTAATTTTAGAACCCACTCATGAGGGAGCAATCTTAGACCTTGTACTCTCAGTTGGGGGCAGTGAGAGGATCTTGGATCTAGAAGTAGGTAACCATCTGGGAACAAGTGACCACCAAACAGTGTTGATTCACGATAAACTGAGCTACAGAGTCAAGCCATACAAAAGTGAGGGTACTGGACTTCAAGAGGGCTGACTTTGGCAAGATGGGAGAGTGCCTTAGAAAAGCACTAGCAAACAGGCTAGAAGGATGGGTGGAGCAACAATGGGGAAACATCAAAATTGCCATCACAGAGGCAACAAACCTTTGTGTGAAGCAAATAAACAAATCAAAATGAAATAAAAAGCCACTATGGTTCTCAAAAGAGGTGGCAGGGAAGGTTAGGGAGAAAAAGATAGCATTTAGGAAGTATAAAGAAACACAGAAGGAGCATGACAGAGAACTGTACCAGTTAAGGAAGAAGGAAGCAGAGAGGGAATTCAGAGTAGCGAAGGACAAAACTGAGGAAAAGATAGCCAACTCGGTTAAGAAGAGGGATAAAACCTTTTATAGGTACATCAGCAAGTGTAGAAAAACAAAGGGAGGGATAGTGAGGCTGAACAGAATGAACGGTGGGTGGGCAGATAGGGACAGTGAAAAAGCAGGGATACTTAATGAATACTTCTGCTCAGTATTCACAACAGAGGAGGTGGGGAGGTGCCTAATCCAATTAACAGAAGCACTTTGGATCGAGGGGTTGATCCCAGTCCTTTCACAGAAGAAAGGGTTCTGAAAGAACTCCTAAAACTGAAGGTGGACAAAGCAATGGGGCCTGACAGAATTCACCCCAGAATTCTAAAAGAATTAAGAGGAGAACTAGGGACACCACTGACTAGCCTTTTTAACAAATCATGGGAGGATGATGTTGTACCTGAGGACTGGAGGAAGGCAGATGTGATTCCCCTTCACAAAAGTGGGAACAAGACAGAGGTAGGAAACTACAGACCTGTCAGATTGACATCTGTGGTAAGGAAAGTAATGGAATGACTTCAGAAGGAAAGAATTGTTGAGTACCTAGAGGCCAGTTGGACACAGGACCCAAGACAGCATGGGTTCACAGTGGGAAGATCATGTCAGATGAATCTAATTGATTTCTTTGACTGGGTGACCAAAGTAGTAGACCAGGGAGGGGATGTGGGCATGGCCTACCTAGACTTTAGCAAGGCATTTGACACAGTCCCACACAAAAGATTAATAATTAAATTAACCAGCCTGGGAGTGGGTCCTAGGGTGGTAGCCTGGGTAAAACATTGGCTGAACAACAGGATACAGAAGGTAATTGTAAATGGAGTCCACTCTGAAGAAAGAGGGGTTACTAGTGGGGTACTGCAGGGTTCAGTACTGGGTCCAGTCCTTTTTAATGTCTTTATAAGTGACATTGCAGAGGGACTGGAAGGAAAAGTACGCCTCATTGCAGGTGATGCAAAGATCTGCAACAGGGTTGATACACAAAAAGGCATGGAAAGGATGAGAAGGGACTTGTAAGATTGGAGGAATGGTCAGAAGTATGGCAGCTTGGATTCAATGCAAAGAAGCGCAAAATAATGCACCTGGGAAACAAAATCCCAGGGGAAGATTACACAATGGGGTGAGGTAGTAACAACAACAAAAATGGAAAGGGACCTGGGGGTAATCATATCAGATGACCTTAAGGTTGGCAAGCAATGTGAGAAGGCAGTAGGGATGGCTGGGGGGATACTGGGATGTATAGGGAGAGGCATCACAAGCAGAAAACAGGAAGTTGTTATCCCTCTGTACAGACAGTTGGTGAGACCCCATCTGGAGTACTGTGCCCAGTTCTGGAGACCCCATCTCCACAAGGACATAAACAGGATGGAGGCAGTCCAGAGGAGGGCAATTAAAATGGTGCAGGGTCTGCAAGAGAAGCCATATGAGGAGAGACTAATGGAGCTTATTATGCATACCCTTGAGGAAAGGAGGGAGAGGGGAAAATTGCAGAAACTTTTAAGTACCTCAGTGAAATCAACAAAGTCCAAGAGGGTAGGATCTTTCAGAAAAAGAGATGTGCAAGAACAAGGGGACACAATTTGAAGACAGAGGGAGGATGGATCTGGGCAATGTGAGGAAGTATTGTTTCACAGAGAGGGTAGTGAATGCATAGAACAGCCTTGCTGAGGAGGTTGTGAGGTCTAAAACTGTAGGAGAATTCAAGAATGCATGGGATGGACATAAGGCAATTCTTGTGGAGGGTAGGAAGAAATAGGCTGTTGGTTAACTAGGATCTGCAGCTTATCCTCTAGGTAGGGAAATGGGCAGACTAGCTGGGCCAAGCGATCCTTATCTGTCATCAAAGTCTATGTTTCTATGACACGGTAATCTCGGTACCAGGCAATCATCCTGCTGAAATAGCTGCTGCGTTACAGGACAGTCTTAAATAACTTGAAACGTGGTTTTCCCAAAATAGGCTTCTCCTGAACTACAAAAAAACTAATGTAATGAACTGCACAACACCCAACTTAAAGAAAAAATCAGCCCCTCTGATCATTGTGAGCCAGAAGGGTGACATAATTGAACAAGTAACCACCTTTAAATATCTTAGCATCCACCTGGATGACACCCTCTCCTTTGGACCAAACATTGGCCATGTAATTAAAACTGCCAACATCAAGCTGGATGTCCTCTACAGACATCAGCAAGCTATGACCTCCGAAACTCTAAACCTGGTCACCCAGAGCTCTGTTCTATCTACTATAGACTACGGGCTAGTCATCTGTAGCACTGCATCAGATACTGTGTTAAAGAGGGTAAAACTGCTCCTCATCAAGCCCGGTAGACTGATCCTAGGAACTCAGTTCATCACCCAGACCTGTAACCTTTACGCTAAAACAGGATGGCTCCCTCTGCAACTTAGGGTTAAGTACCAGGCATGTGTTTTAGGGAAAAAAGCCCTCCTAGGTCTAACACAGGAATCTACCATTCACCTATTCCGGCAGAAGACAACCCCAAAACTGACTCAAAATACAGTGAAGGGTGCACTCCAGGTCCCCTTCATGCTTACCTCCTTGGCCCAGCGAACCCTAGCGTACAAGGAGCCCCAATGGTTGAATGACCTCCCTGCATCCCTTCAGGAGTACTGTAAGATTGGCCCTTTTAAAATTGGACCCCTGTCTCCACCATACCCAAGCAAACCTCTGTGACTGCTACTTCTAAGAGCATCCTCTCCCAGCATCCTTTCCACCACCCTCCTCCCTATGAACCTCTCTCTCTACCTCCCATTCCATTTTCCACCCCCTCCGCTTTTTCCCTCCCCCCATCTGACAATGCCAACTGGCTGCTTTAGCCTCAACCTAGCACTTAGCAACTGACTAACCCATGAACTTTATATGTTTAGAAGTCATCTTTGAACTAGCTAGACATTCTTGTACAAATTGTACCTAGAATTGTACTGTTTGTTCTTTGCATTTTTTATACCCTGAGTGCATTGTATTGTCTTGTTTTCTTTAAACTGTGACTTGGAACCTTTGTAAATGAGCCTTCTGACTCAAAGGTGTTAATCCAAATCTGAAATAAATAATCAAATAAATAAATAAAATTGCTGTTTTATCACCTATTTTATAAGTCCTGTCACTGAAATGTTAGAGTTATTATGTGTGGTTTTAATGGAAAAGTGTATCAACTTTATATTGGAAATGTTCTATAATTTTTGGCTTTATGCAAGTTGCAACTGCTAAGTGAGTGGCCTCGCTATGCCACAGTACCTAATACGATCTTCTTTATTGTTATGCCAAAATGGATGATTTGCAAACCTAGCTTGTTGTATTTACAGTGGTATTTTACTTCTTCATGTTCTATGTCTCATTAAATCATATTCAAGTAGTCTTTTCTTATGCCGCCTGACCCTTTAATTTCACTGCAGCTAGGCATTATTATATTATTGTAAAGTAAAATGCCTTTTTGACACAGGACAGCCTGGCCTGTTATACACATCATTGTCATTGTGCACATTTTTGTGTATTATTTATTTTATTTATTTATATTATTTATGTCTTAGATAACCAGGTACATGAGCCGATCCAAAATGACCATTTTTTTGTCATGACTCGAGCCATACGGGGGCACAAATCAAGCAATACAGTGCAGATAAAATACACAGTGATAATCAGACCTTGATAGTAGGTGAGGTAGCAAGAAATACAAATAGGTTAAACAGTAGAATAGCAGCAGAGGCACTACATGAGAATACAAGAAGCCCATTTTTGGGTAAACTTCAGGTAAACAGTGAAAAAAGATCAAACAGTATAGAATATTGGATACTAGGTCTGTTACACCAACCAAGCGATCAGGCAGAACTGTAGCTGAGATTCATAAGGTGCCAAAAGTGCATTACATTATATACTAGAAAGCCTAGGGCATAAGTCAGAGAGGCGTAGCCCTTACAGTGCAACACCACTCAGATCAAGATGGAGGGTCAAGAGGAGAAACACAAGGTGGGGGGGTTACGACAGATATCAACCCCAGAGTGGTATTCGGGAGAGCAGTGACACATGGCTTCCAATAGGAGCCAATCCTTTATGGTTTTCTCGAAGGAAAGGTGGAAGGAGAACAAGCAGACAGATAAAGGGAGTCTGTTCCATAGGGAGAGGGCAGAGACAGAGAAAGCTTTGCTACCCATGGATGTGGAGATGCACAAGATTACCAGCAGAGGGACAGAGGATACTCAGAGGTTCCTGGAGGCCACGCTGCCTCTTAGGGATGAGTAAGGAGACAGGTGGCTACCCCTAAGTGTATTTTCCACTAGGTAGTCCAGGGCATAATCAAAACAGCCTTGTAATTGGAGCCTCCCTAATGATTGATAGTGTGCAATGATGAGTGGAGTATGGAGCTTGAAGAACAAAGCGATATATGCTGTTATATGTTGTGTGCAGTCAAGATCACAGCTTAGAGGACATGAGGGTGAAGACAAGGGAGCAATATTCAAGAAGATGTAGCAGGTTACCTTGAACTATAGTGAGATGCACTTCAACAGACCAAAATAATGTGTGTCAGTAGGTAGCACCTAGCTTCTGGTTGACTTGTTGCTGAGTTATTTAAATGTGCAGAGAAACTAAGGGAGAGGTCAAGCTCAAGCTGTGGACCCTGCAATATGAGCAGACTTGATAGACCAAATGACCTTTTTCTGCTGGCTTCTTCGTATGTTTGTATGACAAGGGTAATGCCTAGGTATTTGAAAAATGGTACATTTATGGGGGGTGGCTGGGGTGAGTACAAGGAGTGAGGCATTAGTTTTGGTGACCTTGGCAAGTAATGGTTTGGATTCAAAGAGCATAGACTTTGTCTTCTTTTCAGTGACCAGGAGTTTACTGGACTGGAGAGAACCCACTGATAGGCAGCAACATAGTTTAGAGTAAGGGTAGATGAAATGTTTTCTAGTGACTTGCCACTGTGGTAGAGGACTAGGTTATTAGCGTAGAGGAGTTCCTCACAGATGAGGCTTTCAACCGAAAGTGCATTAATAAATATAGAAAAGAGGAAAGGGCCACGTATGGAGCCTTGGGAGAGGAGGAGGAGAGGGTGGTCAACAAAGTCAAAGCCTTTGAGAAGTCCATGAATACCACCCCTGTAGCCTTGCCCATGTCCATGTTTCTTAGAACATGGTTGGACAAAAGGGCCAAAGCTCAGATGTACTCTGGTGCTTGTTGAAACCATGCTGAAGGGGGCATACTGTATGAGGTTGCACTTGTCCAGGTGTTCTGAGAACTAGAAATGTGCCCAGGGGCTGGACAAGAGAATATAAACAGCAATTCTGAAAGGCTACCATTGGTGGGAAAGGCTTAATACATATGATGTCCTAACAGCAAAGGTAAGAATTCAAGGCTACTTTTTTTTACTGGAGGAGAGTTGGGGGACAGGATCTAGCAGTGGGAAAAGTTTACTTTAACTGTACAGCCTGCATGTCAACCTCTTATATATATTTGTTCACCAGTATCTTATCTTATTCTTGCAGGTACAGATCACATGGTAATGACAGATCCTATTTCTGTGTAGTTCTGGCCTAGATCAGAACTGATGTGGTACATAGCCCAATATCATGAAGAAGGCAATCAGCAGAACTGCAGCATACTGAAACAGAACCAAATACAAACAACACACTAAAAGGAAGCATAGAGAGAGAACTCAAGAATGACAACAACAGACAGCAGGTGATGTCAAATTGCAACCACCTGCCCGGTTTGGTTTCAAAAATGCAACAAATATAGAATTTGGTCAATAGAAGAAAGCCAAACTGGCAGTTTCAGGCCTGTCTTGGGATCACAGTGCAGTAAAGTGACTTGCTCTGCCCAGGATCATACAGTGTGCATGTTTTTACCATACTACATCATTATGCTTCCATACCAACACCTTACTGGTGACCCTTCCCTACCCACTCCTGTCTGCTTCTCCTTATCCCTGCCCCCAGCTGACTGTATCTGCTCGACCTTGTATACTTCTCTATAGGGAGAAAATTGTGTAATTTGAGGAAAGTTTTCTCCTCAGCAAGCTCTTGCATACCAACACAGCTGGCCAGTGGCCACCCACCATATATTAGTTATTTATTTATTTAAAACAATTTTGGAATTACAACCTTTGAGTCAGAGACTCATTTCCAAAGGCTCCACGTCAGAGTCACAATACAGATATACACAATACAGTAGAACAAGAGATACAGAGGATGTAGTTCACAGTTTATAATATTGACATAGGTAACACAGTGTATCAATAAAGCATATACTGTACACAGTTCATAATACAGACTTAGGTAACACAGTGTATCAGTAATGCACAGGGTACCATGTCAGGTTTACACAAAGCAGTGAGGGAAGGCAGGTAGTGTGAGTTATTGGAGCAGTCTGTAGGGAGACTTTGTCAAGGTTACAGCAGAAAGGGAAGGCAGGTAGTACAAGATTTAGGGCACTCAGTAGGGAGACTTTGTCAGAGTGTCTGAGTGCAGTTGTGTGCCATTGACTTGGAGAAGGTTGGGTGGCAGGTCTGTGCAACTGCTAAAGACTCGGGTGGGGGTCTAGTGCATGCAGGTGCAGGTGCGGGTGTCAAGGAGGTGGGTCTTGAGAGCCTTCTTAAAAGGGCCAAGTTTTTGCTGGTTAGAGACCCATTGGGTAGGGTGTTGAAGAAGGAGAATGCCTGACCAGATAAAATATCTCTGTGCGAGTGTGGTTCTGACTCTGGGGATGGCCATTGCAGATTTGGTTAAGCTGCATGTATTCATTGTGGGGGTAGAGGATGTTTGTGTGGCAGAAAGACCTGATGGGGTCAAACCCAGTAGGGATTTTTTGGTCAAGAGGAAGGACTGGTACTGGATTCTCTTGTGAAGGTTTAGGATCTGGGCGAGGAAGTAGAGAGTGCATGTGTGCGTTAAGCGGTCAGCAGCAGTTAGGAGCCTGCTGGCTTTTTTAATGATCACTTTTATTTTACCAATAGCTGTGGTATCTGTGACAGCATAGACCAGCAACCCATAGTCAACCAGGACATTACTGAGGAGGTTATTGCTAGTCTTAGGGCTTCTGGCAGAAGGCAGTCCTTATATGGCAATATAGGAGACCAGTGCGAGCACTGGTTGCAGATGTGAGGGTGCCAATGTGCACATGGAAAGAGATGGCTGAGTCAAAGACTACCCCTAGATATTTATAGGATGATACCTGCTCCAGGGTGTAGAGAGTCTTTACTTGAATATGCAGTTGTGCATTTTTTGATTTGCTCTGGTGGTGTGTAAATGGAAGGGTTTTTGGTTTTTTTAGGTTCATGATTAGTCTATACTTAGCAAACCAGAGTTCAGCTGGGCTGAAAGCATTCTGGAGTGAGTCCTGAAGGATGGTCAGGTTGGTGTGGGAGGCACATATGATGGTATCATCCATGTAGAGGAGGATTTTTGGGGGACAGGTGGTGGGAATTGCATTTAAGAACATACTAAATAACGGGGGCCCTAGTATTGATCCCTGAAGGACTTCCAAGTGGATGGGGTGTGAGCATGAGACTGTGTCATTTATCCACACACATTGGGATCTGGATGAGAGGTAACTAGTAAACCAGTCTAAGGGCCCTTATGAGAACCCCAATTAGTAGGAGGGAGTTTAGGAGGAGGGGTGACTGACTGTGTCAAAGGCCTTGGATAGGTCTATGAACACATTCCTATGATGTGCCCTTTGTCAAGATCAGTATGTATGTAGTTTGAGAATTCTAGGAGGGATGTGGTGGTACTATGCCCAGCACGGAAACCATGCTGTTCTTCGCAGAGCAGGTTATGTTTTTTAAGAGAGGCTGTTAGTTGGTCTGCCACAAATTTTTCTAATGCTTTGGACAGTGGGGGGAGAATGGAAATTGGATGGTAGTTTCTGGGTGTTAGGGGGTCACAGCCTTGGTGGATCGGTGTAACAACTGCATTCTTCCAGGTTGTGGGGAACTGACCGAGGCATAGCGAGCAGTTCAGGATGCCGGTGAGCAGGGTGATCAGCACATCCAGTGCTAGACAAAGGAGTTAAATGTCAATTGAGTCATTCAGGGGGCTAGTACCATTTAGGGCTTTGGTTAGGTATGGCCTTGCTTCTGCAGTGGAGATGGTCTGGAGATAGAATGGTGGCTGTAGGAGGTAAGGGTCAGTCAGGGGTGAGTACTGGGTCAAGGAAGTTTGGGGGAGAATGCAGTTGAGGTCAGTGAAGCTGTCATTGAGTATGTTTGCAATTTCCTTCAGGTCAGTGGTGACCATTCCAATAGATGCAATTTTGGATGGGAGTGGTGTGTGCAACTTTCCATTTAGGGACTTTATGTTGTCACAGAAATTGCATGACAAGCCCCAGGAGGTGGTTAGGGTGGCTCTGTAGTGTTTGGCTTTCACCTTATGAATAGCTCAGGTGCAGCTATTCCAAGCAGATCTATAGGCCTGCCTGTCAATAGATTTTCCTGAGTCATTGGCCCTGTGCCATAGGTTATCATGGCATTTGAGAAGCTGGAGGAGGGATGGTATTATCCAGGATGTGCTCTGTTTTTTTAATTTTTAATTTTTTTATGGGGCAAAGATGTCACAGGCCTGGGTGAAGGAGGTCTGGAAATAGCTGAGCACTGCATCTATGCTATGGGCCAGGTATATTGGGGACCAGTCCCCAGCAAGGTGTTGTTTAAAGTTGGGGAGTTTGCCAGGTCTCAGTTTGCGTTGGAGTGTTGTGGTCAGGGGTGGTGGAAGTTGCTGGCCTGACCAGGAGTGGATGATATATATATAATGGTCCTGAATAACTATAGTGTATGTAAGACTGTGAGAATGTCAGTGATGGGGCTGTGTGGAGGAGTGTGGTGCTACCAGACATCAAAAAGGGGAGAAAAAAAGTGCTATAAAATAAAACAATTCTTTATGCTGCTGAATGTATCACACAAAAGTCTGACAAAAAGTGGCCTATCATGTTTATTTCTAAACTCTAGCTTGGAATGTGACTCTTAAAAGGAAAGCACACAAAATCTTTGTTTTTTTTTGTGCACCTGTGACACATTGCTTGCGGAAAAGTACACAAAATAAAACTGTCAAAATCTGTGTTCTTTTAATGTACACATGTAACTGATTGATTGCAGAAAAGACACAGGCCTAGTAATGCTATTTTTTTTTCACTTTTAGGAAAAGAAAATACTCCTAGAAATTCTCCTGAGAAACACAGAAAATTAGTACACAAAATGAAAAAAAATATCCTTTGCAACTTGGGATTTAGAAAGGAAAAATAACTGTCAAGATTTCTGTTTTCTGGCTAAATTTAACAAGTGAATGGAAGCAGACTGCTTTTTCTCAGAAGCTCAGATGTCTGTTTCTCTTACCAGTAGCTTCTGTGGTTGTTGGGTCATATAGGCAGCCTTCAGTGGGCTTCCAAAGAAGACTCTGATAAGACAGGAAGCCCAAGAAGATCTTGAAGTCTACACCCTGTTTCAGCAGCTGAATAAGGAATAATGAATAATTGTGCACTAAATACAAATACTGAGTGAATATTGAAAATGAGATATTCACACACCCCTAGAAAATACTGTTATGGTACTTAAAGGATGTGGCCACAGTGATAAAGGAAACAAACTCTGGCAATAGCCAATAGGGCTGCAGCTGAGAAATTTAGGATAAAAATATTCTCCCTGGAGGAAAATAAGTATTGGCAAGTGTAATGCAATGCCCACACTGTGTACCAGTAGCAATAACATACCTTCCCCTGCATTTACCTCATCATGCTGGATTTCAAATGGAAGGCCCCAGAGAAAAGTGTCAGCTTACCTCTTCTATGTCCAGACCAATGAGAAGAAAAGAAAATCAGTTAAAACCTAACTGAAGATATTTTCTATGTTCCTCCTTGACAGATGAGTTTCTTGAATAGAGATGTACGAAACTGCGAAATTTTGTTATACAAAATATTGTGCGAAATCTGTGCATTTCGCAAAATATTTCACGGGTGTGAAATGCAAAATTTAGCCAGAAAAACATGAAATTTTGCCCATGAAATGCAAAATTTTTCCCATGGAATGGTGAAAGTTTACCCACAAGCAGGCAAAATGTTCCAGTTTCAGATAAGATTATGCATTTTGTTGCAAAGTGTCATAATCTGTGGGAAAAGTTTGCAACTTCGCACACCATGAAAAGGTTTTTCGTAACGGCAGAATTTTGTGAAATGTTTCATGAAGTGAAATTGCTGATTTTGCAGCAATTTTGCTGGTGAAATTTAATTTTGCAACATCTCTATTCTTGAAGAAGAACAATGTCTGCCTGTTGTTGCTGAAAATATTGATGAAGGGAACACCTCTTGATTGGGGTGCGTAATCCATTAATAATTATATGACAAGACTATTGGATAAGATGTCACAGATATAAAAGAGACATCATCCCAGAAAAGCCAAACAGTTGCTCCCCCCCAAAAAAAAACATGTAACCCTCTAAGCAGATGGAATCACATTGCCTCACATTGCAGTCCATATAAGACATAAACAGTACTAGACTAGCACACTCAAAAAAAATAATAGGAAGAAAAATGAAAGCTGCCTCACAAATCAACAGATATTAGCTAACAATAATATCCATATCTGCTGCCACTGCAATAAAAGTACATGGAAAACTACTTGCCCTGCCAATGTAAAGACATAAAACTGTATGAACTGTACTACACCTTGGGCCTTTGGAAAATCTAAATGCAATAAAAAACAGCCAGAAACTACAGTATTCAAAGAAAAAGATAAACCATGTAGATACCACGCAAAATACCTAGAAGACCCACCCTAGTTGTCTGGAAGGTAATAATAAGAAAAAGAAGAGGAAGGCCTTAAAAAACCTAACAACTGGAACAAATAAAGCACACCAACAGGGCAGGTAGAGAGGAAAAGAAGGAACAACAATAATCTAGTTGTTCAACCATTTCTATATGAACTTCCAATGGTGGGAGCATTGTAAACAATGCATCTCCTTGGAAGCATCAAAAGATGACTAGACTTTTTGGGGGAAAACATTAGGCCTAGCCCACCACCCCCAGGATCCAAAGGGAGTCAGTGGCAAACCATATGGCCAAAATGAGCCAAACACCAAGAAGGTGCAACAGTCCTGATCCTATCTGATCAATTCCACCTGCACAGTCATGGGTATAGCATAGTGGAAAACCAATTAAGAATAGAAGCAAAGAATAGAATCACATATGAACTAAAGCACCCAGCCTTAAGTAAGAGGATTGAGAATCCTAATAAGAAATAACACACAGACACACACACACACACACACACACACACACACACACACACACACAGAAAAACAAAAACAAAAAGGGGGACATCAAATTAAACATTCAAGCTGATGTCCTGAGTATAATGATGCTCCAATGGTCTACTCCCAATCCATGTGCCAAAAGTAGTTACAGCAAATAAATATATATGTAGAAGAAAAATAGGAGGAGGGATCTAACATGCTACATACATATCTATTCTCTCCACCTCTCAAAAACAGGAACTACAAAAATTATAAAATGTATGGAAACTAAAGCACTAGAGAACCACCCTCGGACTGAATTATATTAAATTAAATGTAATGAAGAGACAAAGCAGAGACATCTGTACAAAACAAAAAAAAAGACAATGCTGAAGATATCCAATCTAAAAATAACCAGATATACTATACCTTAAGAAGAAATCTGCAAAGTATCCAAACTAAGACATGCACACAAACAAAGAACAACAATAATAAATCCCCTGCTGTCACTATTTCCAAAAAAAAAACTGGTGTAGGTAATAATGATGCAGCATTAAAAGAGATAGCATAGACACAAGAAATAAGCTAAGATAAGTAGTCCAAAATATTATCCACAGCATTAAGACTAAAATGCTTCCCCCATAATAAGAAAAGCAAGACAGCAAAATCAGTTATGCAGACAAGGAAGAAATGGGGGTTGGGGGCATGGTGTATAGAAGAAAGATAAGAAAGAAAAACAAAAAATCAAAACAAGCACATACAGTAACTATTGTATGTATATATAGATATATAGATAGTTAGCTATATCTATATCACAGAATAGAAGCCAAAAAATAATTGATCATGGCCTGTCAGCATATAGGAAACCAAAACCGAATAGAAGGAAGAGAAAAAAAACAGATAACCTATATGAGCACTGTAACCAACACAATGAACATTCTCAAAGCTGGAAAAGGGAACAACAAACAGAGGGGAAGGAGTGTATTACAAAACAGAGTCCCACTAAAAAACAAACAACTTCAGCCCTCAGGGAAGAAAGCATAAAGCACTCGTAGAAAGGAACCAAAACAATACCTAAACTAAAAAAAAAAAGATCCAACACGATAAAACCAAAAACAAAATTAACCAGAACCTCATTGGGCAACTGCGACTCACTCTCCATGCCCATACACGGCAAGCCACTCACACAGACAGCAATGATCTACAGAAAAAAAACAAATAATATAAAAAACAAACAAAGGGAAGGGAAAAAGAACAAGCAATGTGCTCACATTGAAGTTTCCCTGACCTCAAACCACCTCTTCAAGCAATAGGTTTGCAGCCAACACTTTTCAGCCAAATGTGAAAAAAATGTTTTTGTACCAGTCATTTAACTTACCAGTCATTTCAATTATAGGAACTCACTATCCCTACTGAGAACTGATTTTAAAGAGTCACTATCAAGGGGTAGAATTGTGCGTGTATATTTGTGTGTGTGGTGGGGGGGTACAGCAAAGAAACCGATTTTGTTAGGGGGTGGTGGTTCTGATGCTACTATTACCAGTTACCAGACTGGAGATCATGACTGCAGTACAGACCCACATTCCATCAATTTTGATTCCTCAGTGGCAAAGGAAATGTGCCTTCACATTAAAGTCCCCCCAACCACAAATCCTTATTTGGAGTGGCAGGAGTGCAGCAAACCCTTTTCAACCAATTGATAAAATACTTTGTTATACTTGTCATTTAAATCGCCATGATTCACATTCCCTTGAATTACCCAGGCTTACACCAGATTTTGAAAGGACACTGTTTCAACAGTGCATATTGTTTATAGGTGGTTCTGCTGGAGAGAAAAACAATTTTTCCTACACATTGCGGCTGTATATGTCACTTTAGTTTTTTTTTCTCAAATATAACATTTTAGTGTCAGTGTGACTTTCACATTCCCTCCACTCACATCCTTATCTGGCCACCTTATCAATGATTTTGCAAAATTATAATCCTGTCATAAGAACAGTTGTTGATACACCCAGATCATGATTGTTCAAAATCATTTACAGGACAACTGGCCAATTTAGCAGATGGAGGAAATGTTCCATTTATACTGAGGTTGAAATATTATTTGAAAAACTTAGAGGTCATATTTACACTGCTGTGGTGTGTGTGTGGGGGGGGGAGGGGTACATGCTGTAAAATGATGGCAATTGACAGAGTGTCCCTGCAGTTTTCTAACCTGGCTTGCTAGGGTGAATTACAGCAATTAATTTTTATGTGTACTACCATGGAATGATGTAAAAATTAAATAACTATGACAATCTATGTTTCTCATCAATACAGGTCCATTATATTTGTCCCAATGCATTAGGTACTCCGTCTTGGCAATAATAGTCTTTTCCTCTTATTTGGCTCTTTAGTTATGAGTAGCTCCATTTCATTAGAAGTAGCACTATCACTGAGCTGCCAAAGTGACCTTTTCCATTTTAATTGGTAAGGAGTCCCCGTTCAATTATTTAAGATTTAACCTACTGCATGTTGTTACTAAACAAATAGGAGCTCATTATGATTGAAAAAAAAAGTTTTGTTTTTGCATATGCTGGCAGTCCAATTTATATGGTTTGGGGCATTTTCTTCATTAGGAGTTGAGTATGAAGTAATAAAGATTAATTTTATAGGCAGGAACTGCTAAAGAGCTGAAGTTGTGTCACACTTACTTGAATCATTTAAATCCAGACATCCAGTACAAATTACAGTTTGATGAAAAGTGTATTCCCTTACTTGGATTTAAAAATGTATGAGGAAGGTCAGAAATTAGAAAGCAGATTATGTAGAAAGCCATGTGATAAAATCTTATACCATTGCTACAGCAACGGTAAAACAGTGAAGACCAGTACAGCAACAGAATCAAATGTTCACTGTACTGTTCCCCTGTGTTACTAACACCACTGTCTCCTGGGTGTTCGCTCCCTTCCGGAAACAACTCCAACTAGGAGTAGGAAATTCATAGTTCAGGGGGTGCAGGAGGCAGAGCTCCCCACATAGGATTTGTGTGGGGAAAAGCTCCTTTCAATAAAACACTTGTGCCACTTGTGTGGCACAATGGTGGCTGTTGGCCTTGTGCCATCACTGTAACTGCTGTCAACAGAATTCCTGTCTCTGTGGCATGGTGGAATCTGATAAAAGTACTCATTTGAGCTCAGACAGACACAGCCCTAAAAGTGTAATCAATAACCTCCTGTATAGACAATTTTAAAGAATTAAAAGAAATTGTTCTGACATTTCAGAATATGAAGAAGCATCAGATGTCTTATGTCATAGGTTCTCTGTGAGAGGTTATGATAAAGCCACAGTCAAAAAGGCAAAAAATAGAGCTGCTGTGGTCCCAAGGTATGCACTTTTACAATCTCCCTTTTAAATACCACACCATTCAGCATTGTTTTTCTGCTCTAAAGGAGAGAGAAAGGCAACTGCATGATGTGCTGCTAGGCGGCAGAAGCAGGGTGCTTGAACACTTTTTTTTAATCTCTAAAAGGTATGCCACCATTGTCTAAACTATTTTGTGTCAGCTATCTGGCTGATGCAATAAACTAACCATAGTGTGTTCAATCAATCAATCAATCATTCATCTTTATTTTACCTGGTGAAACATCGAGACAGACTAATTTGCAAGGTGGACCTGGGTAGGTCATAACAAAAATACATAAGTTAAATGTTGCTATAATACAATGAGACAATAGTCAATGTAGAGCAAATATGAGCTAGGCATAAATAACAGTGCATGTGATGTGGCTAACAGAACAGTAGATCTCAAAAACTCAAAGACAACATTGATAGGACAAGAACAAAAAGTATTTACAGAATAATACAAATCAGTATTTACAATATAACAATACCTGCCAGTTGCAACAAGACCTATGGGATAGATGGGGTGCTGGTTGTCAGGTAAGAAGAAGTCAAGGGGGGGAAGGTGTGAAGGGTAGGACAAGGTGAGGGCTAAGATGTCAGAGATGAGGGGAAGTCAAGGAGGATAGTAAAGGGAGGACAATATAATGTTTAAGAAGAGGAGGGTACTGGGTTGGCAGCAGGGTGGACAAAGGAAGACTAACAGGGTGTGAGGTGTTGAAGATGCACAAGGGGCCTCTACAGCCATGTTGCCATGCAGGATAGGTAAAAGGTTTGTAGGTTCATCACAGGACAACCATCAGGTTGCATACAAGAAGGGGTATCAGCCTTCAACAATGTAAGCAGGCAAACAGGAGGGCTGGCACTCCAGAAGAACAAAAATGTAGCAACTCCAGTAGGATAATATCAAATATTTATTCCATCTGTAAATGAAGCACAAGATATATACGGTACATACCAACATCCCAGCATTTTGGCTCCATGATTTAAGGACCTTATTTCCTTAAATCTGGGTTCCAGTACCTAACTGCACTTATCCTGCACAGGTTCAATTTGTCCAATTGTTCATGTATCGTATCAGAAATCTGGATAGTTGCACATGTACTACCTTTATTCAAATTAGGGGACACTATGGACCTGAACAAGTATTGCCCAATTTCTCTCTCCCACCCCTACTCTCCAAACTCCTTGAGAAGCTAGTTAACCCTTACACTGCCAAGGTTTTTCTGAAAATTGCATATACCTGCTGCCAGAGGTTTTTTCACTGGGTTTGTACACTTATCGGTTATGACATTATTACATAATTTTTCTTGATTCCTTGGTAAACTATTTTTGTCAGGGTAGTAAGAAACTAACACAACTATAATTCAAAGTGAAAATATAACTTTTCCAACAAAGACATTTGGAGATATATATGTTTATTTAGTGAAATTTCGATTGTTTTTGCGAATTTGTATTTGCAAAAAATATTGAAGTTTGTAAAACGTTAAAATCGGTTGCATCACTGATAAAATTGTTGTCTAAAATGTAACTAATTTTCATTTCAGGCTACAAATTCTTTATATAAACACAAATTTCACATTGGTTTCTCACCTACAGATTATGAGAGTGACCAGAGCGGACCACCTATGGTAGGGCCATGCTGGTCTATGGGGTACCTATTGGATTATGGGGTACACGTCAAAAAATCCATTAAGAAAAAGTAAGAAGTAGCCTGTTTCACATGATAGGGAAGTGAATGAGTAAATCAAGGGTCAGATTGCACCTTTAGCTACCTACCCAGGGTCACGTGACCAAAAACAAGATGGCTGACACCATTCAGCCATTTTCTGTGTCAAACTGCTTGTGACTCATTTATTGAGATCACTAGATCATAAAAGTGGTAAATGTCAATGGATTACACCCTTTCTTATGGCAGCAGTGGCTTGGATGAAATTTCTGATCCCTAATTTCACATTATAGACCCACTAGTAGATAGCCGGGGTGCCATACCCAACCACCCCTGGTATGTCCATGCTGGCCAATGGGTGACCACCTATTACATTATGGGGTGCCTGCCAATAAATTCAAAAAGGAAAAGTAAAAAGTAGCTTGTTTTACATGGCGGGGAAGGGAATGAGTAAATCAAGGCCCAGATTGTACCCATAGCTACATCCCCTGGGTCACATGACCAAAAACAAGATGGCAGCTAGCGTTTTATCATTTTCTGTATCAAACTGCTTCTCTTACACATTTATTGTAATAACTACATTATAAAAGTAGTAAATGTCAATGGATTACACCTTTTCTTACATCTGCTTGGGCTTGGATGAAATTTATGATCACTAATTTTACTTTATAGACCCACCAGCATATAGTTTGGGTGCCATACCTAACCACCCCTGGTATACCCATGCTGACCAATGGGGTGTCCACCTATTCCATTATGGGTTACATACCAATAAATTGAGAAATAAAAAGTAAGATGTTGCCTGTTTTACATGACGGGGAAGTGAATGAGTAAATCAAGGTACAGACTGTACCCATTGCTACATCCCCTGGGTCACATGACCAAAAACAAGATGGCAGCTACCATTTGATCATTTTCTGTATCAAACTGCTTCTGTTACATGTTTGTAGGGATAACTACATTATAAAAGTGATAAATGTCAATGGATTACACCTTTTCTTACATCTGTTGGGGCTTGGATAAATTTTCTGATCCCTAATTTCACATTACAGACCCACCTGCAGATAGCCAGGTTGCCATACCCAACCACCCATGGTATGCCCATGCAGGCCAATAGAGTATCCACATATTGCATTATAGGGTGCATGCCAATAAATTCAAAAAGTAAAAGTAAAAAGTAGTCTGTTTTACATGACAGCGAAGTGAATGAGTAAATCAAGGCCCAGAGTGTACCCATAACTACATCCCCTGAGTCACAGGACCAAATACAAGATGGGGGCTACCATTTGATAATTTTCTGTATCAAACTGCTCCTGTTACATGTTTGTAGGGATAACTACATTATAAAAGTGGTAAATGTCAATGGATTACAACTTTTCTTACATCTGCCGGGGCTTGGATGAAATTTGTGATCACTAATTTCACATTATAGACCCACCAGCACATAGCTGGGGTGCCATACCCAACCACCCCTGGTATACCCATGCTGACCAATGGGGTGTCCACCTATTGCATTATGGGTTACATACCAATAAAATGAGAAAGGAAAAGTAAGATGTATCCTGTTTTACATGAAGGGGAAGTGAATGAGTAAATCAAAGACCAGACTGTACCCATAGCTACATCCCCTTGGTCACATGACCAAAAACAAGATGGGGGATACCGTTCAATCATTTTCTGCATCAAACTGCTTCTGCTACACATTTATTGTGATAATTACATTATAAAAGTGGTAAATGTCAATGGATTACACCTTTTCTTACATCTGCAGGGGCTTGGATGAATTTTCTGATCCCTAATTTCACATTACACACCCATTTGCAAATAGCCAGGATGCCATACCCAACCACCCCTGGTATGTCCATGCTGGCCAATGGGGTGTCCACCTATTGCATTATGAGGTGCATGCCAATAAATTCAAAAAGCAAAAGTAAAAAGTAACCCATTTTACATGACAGGGAAATGAATGAGTAAATCAATGCTCAGAATGTACCCATAGCTACATCCACTGGGTCACATGATCAAAAACAAGATGGTGGCTACCATTCAATCACTTTCTGTATCAAACTGCTTCTGTTACACGTTTGTAGGGATAGCTACATTATAACAGTGGTAAATGTCAATGGATTACACATTTTCTTACATCTGCAGGGGCTTGGATGACATTTATGATCACTAATTTCTCATTATAGACCCACCTGCAGATAGCCAGGGTGCCATACCCAACCACCCATGGTATGCCCATGCTGGCCTAAGGGGTGTCCACCTATTGCATTATGGGGTGCTTGCCAATAAATTCAAAAATTAAAAGTAAAAAGTAGCCCGTTTTACATGACAGGGAAGAGAATGAGTAAATTAAGGCCCAGACTGTACCCATAGCTACATCCCCTGGGTCACATGACCAAAAATAAGATGGCGGCTTCTGTTCCATCATTTCCTGTATCAAACTGCTTCTGTTACACATGTATTGTGATAACTACATTATAAAAGAGGTAAATCTCAATGGATTACAACTTTTCTTACATCTGCAGGGGCTTGGATGATTTTTCTGATCCTTAATTTTTCATTACAGACCCACATGCAGATAGCCGGGGTGCTATACCCAACCTCCCACGGTATGTCCATGCTGGCCAATGGGGTGTCCACCTATTGCATTATGGAGCGGATGCCAATAAATTCAAAAAATAAAAGTAAAAAGTAGCCTGTTTTACATGACAGGGAAGTGAATGAGTAAATCAATGCTCAGAATGTAACCATAGCTACATCCACTGGGTCACATGACCAAAAACAAGATGGTGGCTACCGTTCAATCATTTTCTGTATCAAACTGCTTCTGTTACACATTTGTAGGGATAGCTACATTATAAAAGTGGTAAATGTCAATGGATTACACATTTTCTTACATCTGCAGGGGCTTGGATGAAATTTATGATCACTAATTTTGCATTATAGACCCACCTGCAGATAGCCAGGGTGCCATACCCAACCACCCATGGTATGCCCATGCTGGCCTATGGGGTGTCCACCTATTGCATTATGGGGTGCATTCCAATAAATTCAAAAAGTAAAAGTAAAAAGTAGCCCGTTTTACATGACAGGGAAGAGAATGAGTAAATGAAGGCCCAGACTGTACCCATAGCTACATCCCCTGCATCACATGACCAAAAACAAGATGACAGCTACCATTTGATCATTTTCTTTATCAAACTGCTTCTGTTACACATTTATTGTGATAACTACATTATAAAAGTAGTAAATGTCAATGGATTACACATTTTCTTACATCTGCAGGGGCTTGGATGAAATTTATGATCAATAATTTCACATTATGGACCCACCACCATATAGCTGGGGTGCCATACCCAACCACCTAAGGAAGGCCATGCTGGCACATGAGGGGCACACCTATTGCATTATGGGTTACATACAAATAAATTCAGAAAGGAAAAGTAAGATGTAGCCTGTTTTACATGACTGGGAAGCGAATGAGTAAATCAAGGCCCAGACTGTACCCATATCTACATCCCTTTGGTCACATGACCAAAAATAAGATGGCGGCTACCGTTCAATCATTTTCTGTCAAATTGCTTCTGTTACACATTTGTAAGCATAACTATATTATAAAAGGGGTAAATGTCAAGGCATTACACCTTTTCTTACATCTGCACGGACTTGGATGAAATTTCTACTCCTAATTTCTTATTACAGACCCAACTGCAGATAGAAGGGGTGCCATACCCAACCACCCATGGTATGTCCATTCATGTCAATGGGGTATCCACCTATTGCATTATGCGGTACAAGCCAATAAATTCAAAAAGGAAAAGTAAAAAGCAGCTTGTTTTACATGTTAGGGAAGTGAATGAGTAAATGAAGGCCCAGACTGTACCCATATCTACATCCCCTGGGTCACATGACCAAAAATAAGATGGTGGCCACCGTTCAATCATTTTCTGTATCAAACTGCTTCTATTCTAAAACCTGTGGAGAAAAACCCTACTCTTTCCCTATTCAAAATACCTGTGGTGAAAAACCCTATCCTTTCCCTATCCTAAAACCTGTGGTGAAAAACCCTACCCTTTCTCTATTCTAAAACATGTGGTGAAAAACCCTACCCTTTCCCTGTTCTAAAATCTGTGGACAAAAAGCCTATCCTTTCCATATTATATAACACATCATGAAGTCCACTATCCTTGACAGGACGGTGTCTAAAGTCCGGTAGGGAAACGTCCTGCTGAGTCTTCTCCAAGACATTGACAGTTGCAAGATAGCTGATCAGGGAAGGAGACATAGGAATCTGTGGTTGCAGGAGCCTAGTTTCCAGATCTGAAACCAGTTCTGACCTGGCCCCCTGCCACCAAGAGTGAATCAGGGTCTTGAAATCTAAAGTAGCCAGGGGTTTGGGAGGTGGATCCTGTTGAGACTGGGGGGAGGAGGAGGAGGGGTGTCCAGTGGAGGATAATACCCTTGAAACCCCATGTAGTTGGAGTAAGGCCGAAATCCAGGGTAGAACTGCCCCAAATGACTCTAATCTGGAGAACAGCACCCTGGGTAGGGATCCCTTGGATACCCAAAAGAGTAATGTGGGACAGTTCAGGGTCGATTATAAGCCCCCCAATGTCAGACCTAGCATCAAAGGAATCCACATTGGACCGGCCGTTGTGTAGATGGGGGAAGGTCCGGCATCGAGACAGCGCACGGCAGGGTCACCGATGTCGTAACCGGTGCAACCTGACCTGGCACTGGAAGGGGTTCTGTTGGTTACGTGACATTGGGTGGGTGGTCCCCCTTCAGGTATTGCTAGAAAAGTCTGCCGTGCTGCCCGATGCCAGGTGGTGCAAGTCCTATATGTGATGACCTACTGATGGAACCCTCTTGAAGTAAGATCTGTCTTTTCCTATATCTGTCTCCAGCCTTTATGCATGTGAACAGTGCAAAAACCTATGTAGTATTACCTTATACTATTATGTTTTAGGTCACTGTATTGCCCTTGGATAATTAACACATTTTTCCTATGTTACCCTATCCTACTATGCCTTAGTCCCATGTTTTGTGATCTTTTTTCCCCATACATTATATAAAATAGTTGGTGGTTGTCAATACACAGCAATGATATACCTTCACCCTAAGGTTCACAGATGAAATACAAGATATACGTCACCCATGAGTTTTATATAATTATAAAAAGGGTCTGAGAAATGGAGCTTTCTGATTGGCTGTAAACATTCTAATAGCCTTATGTTAATCTTTTAATAACATACAGTACATGTAGAGCTTAACCATATGCTGAACAAGGTTTAACACTTTTTAAAAACATTTTTTATTATAATAGCAATAAGGCACTCCCAGGGATTATGTTAATGGTCAGTTAATCACCCTCTAGGGACATGTGGCACTCATCTGCACCTCATACCACAGTACACCCCTAGAAGGTGATTAACAGACCATTAACATAACCCTTGGTCTTGCTTTATTGCTTAATTAATAGAAAATGGACCTAGTTTCTTCAGTATCTCACGGTTACAGTGAGAACAGCAAATTAAGTAAGGTGTTAACGAAAGTGGTGTGTATTTAGGCCACCATACAGTATCTTATATAGTGTACTATACAGTAGGAAAGAAACCAAAATAGTTTACTTTTTTTTATTGCCATTAGCATTTACCATCAGTTGTCCACATTTCACCGATCATCACACACAAAGAGCATTCCATCAGACATGGTAATGCCAGAAATATGTGGCAAAAAAACCCTCTCCATTCCCTATTCTAAAACCTGTGGAGAAAATCCCTATTCTTTCCCTATTCTGAAACCTGTGGAGAAAAACCCTATCTTTTCCCTATTCAAAAATGTTTGGAGAACACCCCTATCATTTCCCTGTACTAAAACCTGTGGAGAAAAATCCTATCCTTTCCCTTTTCAAAAACCTGTGGAGAAAAACCCTATCCTTTCCCTATTCTAAAATCTGTGGAGAAAAACCCTAACATTTCCCTATTCAAAAAACCTGTGGAGAAAAACCCTATCCTTTCCCTGTTCTAAAACCTGTGTAGAAAAACACTACCATTTCTCTATTCTAAAACCTGTGTAGAAAAATCATATCCTTTCCCTATTCTAAAACCTGTGGAGAAAAACCCTACCCTTTCCCTATTCAAAAACCTGTGGAGAAAAACCCTATCCTTTCCCTATTCTAAAACCTGTGGAGAAAAATCCTATCCTTTCCCTCTTCAAAAACCTGTGGAGAAAAATCCTATCCTTTCCCTTTTCAAAAACCTGTGGAGAAAAACCCTATTCTTTTCCTATTCTAAAACTGCGCCTACCTTGGTATCATCAGCAAACAGACTGATTTTGCTCTTGATGTCCCATGATACCACCTTCCACTCCCCCCCAATCCTGCCCTCCTTTCCTAGCATCACCAACAGTACTTGCCATTTGTCCTTTGTCACTGTTATGGGGGGGTAAGCTCATATGGTTTCCCAAACTGTCGTCTCTGCATATCTCTTCCCCAACTGCCACCACCCACTCCTAGTTTAAATTTCCAACTTCCTCTATGTACTCCTCCATCCTCTGTTTCACTTAGGATGTATAGGGAAAGGAATTGCCTATAGAAAACAGGAAGTTAGTATCCCTCTGTACAGACAGTTGGTTGTACCCCATCTGGAGTACTGTGTGAAGTTCTGGAGACAATGTCTCTGCAATGACATAAACAGGATGGAGGCTGTCAGTTATGACCAGTGTAATTCAACCACTGAACTGGTATCACCCTTCAACCAGGCACCACCCCAGGTTAAGCATTATTTGGTGTCCAATGGCCCACAACAAGTCCTCCCATATCAGACCCCACCACAAAAGCATTCCCAGGACACTAATGGCCCCCCACCAACCATTCCGTATCAGGCGCTACCAACAAAAGCACATTCCCTTTTGTCCAGTAGTTCCCCAACTCCATCCCATGTCAGGCATCACCACAAGTGAATACTTAACCTGATGTGTCCTCTGAAATGGTAGGTAATTTGTAGTCCACTGAACAACATGGAATGCATTTTAGGTGGTGGTGGCTGACATGTGAGGGATTGCTGGATCCTTAACATGTTATGGTGCCTTATATGGGAGAGAATTATGGTCCATTTAAGAAAACTTAATCTTTTTTTTTTGGTGGTGTGGCCTGGTATGGGAGGGCTTGTGAGGGGCCATTGTACACCAGGGAACACTTAACATGTTGTAGCTCCTTATATGGGAGGGAATTGTGGTTCCATTTAGCAGCTTTAAAGACAGGCAAGACCCCCCCCAATTGGTTACCAACTGTGTTACAGTCTGTTTGAAAAAAAAGTCAAAAAATACTTTTTTTAAACTGGTGAGGACTGGTACCTCACACTGAGAAGCAGCAGTCCACTGTTCTACTGGATACCATCTCTTGCCAGCAATGCACTCCACCCAGCTACCACTCTCTGTCCTGCTAGTTCCCTAACTCTTCTGTCTGAGAGGGCGGACTGTACACCACTCCCATTTCGAGAGACCTATTCTTGGAATCCTGGATTTGCATCAAAAGTGACTCTGTGCTACCTCCTCCCCTTCCTCCATTACACCTCATATACCATGACCAACCCATCAAAAAGCATACCCAATTTGCCAATTGCAACTCAAATCCCTTCAAAACCAGGCACTGAATGAAAGTACAGTTACATAAGAACTCACCGTAACAGTATATCTTCAAGAGAGGCTCTTGCAGTAGGTAATTACATACAGGACTGATGCTGGCAGGCAGCAGGACCCTATGGAAAAGGGGTCGACATCCACCGACGATGGTACCTGATGTTAGTCGAAAAAAACAAAGTATTTCAGTAGAAACGAGGAAGACTGGGCTGACAAAGAACTGACTTTTCTGCGAGGCACTGCACAAGCTAACGTCAGGAAAGAACTGGAAGGCGGATGTCAGGGACCACCCCTTTATACCGACGTCTCCTGATGCCGGTCACCTGACTTGGTGACGGTCCCTTGCCAGGGACTGCTAGGTAGAAATTTTTCCATGGGGTCCTGCCGCCTGCCAGTGTCAGTTCTATAAGTAATTACCTACAGCAAGATCCCTCTCGAAGTAAGATCTAGGATTATAGGACACATATCCCATGCAACCCCTCCCATACCAGACACAACCAAGTAATTTGTGGAGACCGTCTTACCAGGATACTGTGGAGTCAAAAGCAGGAATCTTGAAGGGACGATGTCCGTCAGTACTGAAAAATAAAATACAGGAATGGGGTCACAAAGGATCCATAGTTCTTAATAAATTATTAATATATGACATGTTCACAGTAGAGCAATACTTATCTGATGGTGAAGGAGTCCTCATCCATTCAGGCATGTGAAAGAGAAACAACAATAGGTTGACATGAAAAAGACACAGTAATGAGATAAGAAACCGATAGTGAATAGATACTGCTGGTGCATTGGACTAAATTAGAGTGTAATGGTGCATAAGAAAAAATTACTGTTAAAGCCGTATTATAATAATAATATTAATAGTGACATAAAGGAATAAAATTAGTTAACAGATAGAAGAAAATTTGTTTTTAGTAAAGATGATTAGAAAGACCAGTGCTCTCTGCCTAGATGGCCAATTTTCAAGTGACTGTAGTATCCCGGTTGGGATAGGTGATATTCCTTTTTGGTTATCTATCCCATTGTTGCCTGGGCAATCAGTTGAGTTCATTCACTGACCCTTTTAATGGAATTCCTTCTTTGCACCTCTTCTGTAAATGAAGCATCTAGTTCACTTTGTCAGTCAAATTGGCACAACATGCACCTTGATAACATGCGCTATCATGAATTTTCACTTAGACCATCAAATTGGCACAACATGCACCTTGGTAACATGTGCTATCACAAATTTTCCATGCAACTGACAAATTGGCACAACATGCACCTTGATAACATGCGCTATCACAAATTTTCACTTAGACCATCTAATTGGCACATGCAACTTGATAACATGCAACTGTCAAACTGGCACAACATGCACCTTCATAATTTGTGCCATCACAGATTCAAATTTGACTGTCAAATTGTCCAAACATGCACTTTGTTAACATGTGCTATCATTAATTTAGCTCCCTAATATAGCATGGTGGTTAATCTCACTCTCTCAAAACTCCCCCACACTGGGATCCAGTGATCACAACATAGTTTAGTTTAGCATAAGGATAGGTACTAACTCAAGTCATACTAGGACAAAGGTTTTGGATTTCAAAAATACTGACTTTGATGAAATGGGGACAGGTATAAAAAGAGCTCTGGAGAGAATGGGGGCAGGAGGGGGAAGTGGAAGAACAGTGTAAGCATCTAAAGGACGCCTTAATGGAAGTAACAAACCAGTGCATCAGATTGGTATTCAAAGGCAAGAGAACAAGAAAGTTACTATGGTTCTCCACTCCACATACTCCTAATCTGAATACATTCCCCCTAGTTGACTGTCTTCAATGCTGTCACTTGCCCTCTTCTGACCCCTCTTCCTGGCACTGGACCCCCACCCAGACCAATAGCCAACCCCTAAATCTTCATACCCTAACTCGACCACCCTACATTCATGTCGCCACCCCTTTACTAACCAGGACGGAGAAGTGGCGGTGGAGGCTAAGAGACAGCACAAGTAGGAGAGAGGGGTTTGGAGAGGGACATCACAGAGATAGGAAACAGGACAAGGCAGGAGCAGGGAAGTGGGGGGAGGGACCAATGCCGAAGCAAACAAAAGGAGCAACAAGTGAGCCGGAAAGCAGCAGAAGGGGGCAATCCACGGAGGAAAGGGGACCGGGGACATAGACTCTAGATCCAGGTGCTCCATGAGCCTCTGCCGCATAGGGTCCCGATCCTCAGACTCCCAACTGAAGTACTCCTTCACGGGAACAAGAATGCCTGAAAAAGCAGGGTCTGGAATACATCCCCATCATCAGATCCAGCATCGAGGGAATCAAGGTCAGACCCACCATCATTATAGATTTGCTGGGGGTTCGGCATCATGACATCCTACGGAGGGGATGGCAGCTGAAAAGAACAAAGGGGCCTTGGCGCCGGGACCTGATACAGCACTGGGGCCAAAGGCAAAGGCCGGTCAATAGGTCCAGGTTGTAAGACTGCCATCGGGACATCCAGTGTCCCACCCGAAATGGGAGAAAGTTCCTCCAGGTTAAGGCCTGCAGGCTGAGGTGGGGCCTCCATCTCCTTTATCCAAATGGATAAATAAGGTTGATTAGGAAATTCTCTTTAAGCTCAGTGGCAACCACAGCATGAGGGGGCACAGTCTTAAGCTGGAGGGTGGGAGGTTTAGGAGGGAGTTCAGGAAGCACTTCTTCACAGAGAAGGTAGTGGACACTTGGAATGTGCTGCCATGAGCTCAGGCTGCGTAACTGTGCAGGCAGGGGTAGTGACGCTCAGGGTAGCGCCACCTAGTGGTTAAAGAAATAATCCCCCCCGACATCTGGAAGGGAAATGTCCTGATGGATCTTCCCTGAGACATGGATGGTAGCAATAGAAGAACTGCTCTGGGAAAGGGGACCTTGGAGACCTCAGCATTTGGAGTCTGCTCTCCAGGTCCGAAACCAACTCCGACCAAGCCCCATGCCACCAAGACTGAATTAAAGTCTTGCAATCTGGATCCATCAAAGGAAGGGGATGGGGTGGTGGGGTTGGTAGAGGCTAAAGGGTGGGAGGGGGAAGAGAAAGAATCACCAGTGGGGGGGTAGTATCCCTGAAACACTGGGTACAGGGAATAGGGGCTAACCCACGTGTAGAACTGCTCAAAATGACTCAGCCATGCAGTGGTCCCCAGGAAATCCCTGTGGGTAGTGTGGGATAGTTCGGGGTCTGGAATACATCCCCATCATCAGATACGGCAGTGAGGGAATCCACGTCAGACTTGCCATTGTATAGATTGGCTGGGAGTCCATGTCGGGACAGCCCATGAAGGTGCCAGCGTCTAAGCAGAACAAAGGGGCCTTGGAGCTGGGACCTGATCCGGCGTCTGGGCCAAAGGCAAAGGCCTGTCAATAGGTCCAGGTTGTTAGACTGTCATCAGGACATCTGGCATTGGGACAAGCTCCGGAGTCCCGCCAAAGGGGGAGAAAGGGCATCCATGTTAAGGCCTGCAGGCTGAGGAGGGGCCTCCATCTCCTTGACCCCAAGAGGGGAATGCAGAGTTTACCCCATAGACCCAACAACATTGAGGGGTGCACCACAGTTTTAGCTGGAGGTACCAGCTGGAGATGTGGAGGAAGAGGAGGGAGAGAGGCCTTCTTCCTCTGGTCCAGTCGTACGTCCAGCAAGGCACCGATAGGCCCCAACGGGGTGAACCACAGCAGTGTGACCATCACCGACGGCTGTCTTGCCAGGTGGAGGCAGGTGGGGGAGGAGCCACTGACCACCTTGCACTCCAGCTCATTAGATTTCTCCTTATGCTTCTTGGAAGGAGTAGATTTTTCAACCGAGGACTCTCTAAGGTGGTCCTTCTTTTCCAGTGAAACCAGTCGAACCTTCAAAAGATGGGCCTTTTACAGGGAGGAACATTTAATGGAGCTTTCTGCTGGCACCCTGTGCACACTGGCAACACAGTCACTCCAGGGTACTCAGACAGGCACAGAACACAGTTGGAAATGGTGGATTTTTCAATCACATCCCACATCCACCTAAACATGGAAGAGAGAAAGAGTGCAGAGGAAGGCTACAAAGATACTAGCAGGTCAGCAGAGCAAGGCATACAAGGATAGGTTGAGGGCACTGAACATGTACTCCCTGGAAGACAGGGAAGAGAGGGGGAGAGAGAGGAGGGACATGATTGGGAGCTTCAAGTACTTGAAAGGGATAAATAAGGTGATGGCGGGAAAGAACTGGATGACAGGCAAGGGACTTCCCCCTTTACAGTCACGCTGATGTCACATCACCCGACGATGGGGCACGGCCCCTGCTGACGATTGCCAGCTTCAAGTTTGCCGTGCAGTTCTGACGCCAGAAGATGCAGACCTATACGTGAATACCTACTGCAGGAACCCTCTCAAAGTAAGGTCAGTTGTTTTCTGTCCTTTCTATGGTCCTTAGTGGTTGTCATGTACCAGGTAAGAGATCTCTTGACATCCAGTCTCTTTCTCCCTCACCCCCCGGATGTTGCAAGTCAAATATGTTTTTTAATCAGCCTGCCATTGCCTGGCTTGTACACAAAAACCCACATTAATGCTAGAATACAGTTTACTTGTGATTTATGTGACAGTAAAATATATGTGTACCTTATTCTTATGTTATATATGTGCCTGAACCAAGATGTATGTTAACCCTGTATATGCCTGATGATCATTTTTGCTTAAAAACCCACATTTTGTCCAAGAACACATTTTGTGATTCATGTAACTGAAACATCTCTTTTGTGCCCTGTAGTACCCCCCCCCCCACACACACACGGTACAAGTCAAAAGAGTATGTTGCCAGTTTGCTTTTCCCCAGTCTGTGTACACACACACACACACACACACGCACACTGAGGCCAGAAATACACTTTATTATTGACTTTTATGCCTGTATAAATGTATCTTTGGTCCCCTGCTGTCTCTGTCTCTTAACTCTTTCTATCTCCCACTACCTGTATATCTATCACCCTTTCCCTGCCTGCACACAGTGTAACAACCTCACTTTGCCACATCAATGGCCTCCCAGTACCTCATAAACCAAGCACTGCCACAATTGTATCATACCCTGTTGTTCTGTTGTACCCCAATTCCCTCCCATATCACGAGCAACATGTAATGCATAGAACTAACCTTGACAAATGAGGAAACTGATGTTCGACAATCTCTGGAAAGCTTGAACCAGGACAGATGTTCTTGTCGATCAGTAAGATGTCCAATCAAGAGCTTTCCTGCTGGAAGACAAAGTGTGATAGTAAAAACATCCCATCTCATATCAGGTGCCACCACAAATGAAACATTCACTGGTATACAATGTCAACTCGCACAAACCCTCCCAAACCAGGCCCCACCGTAAAACAAAAAAACAAACAAAAAAGACTTTTCCAGCATACCCCATCCCCTATTCCTGTCCAACTCATCCTGAACCCCTTCACAGTCTCTGCCTCCAATAGTCCTCCGGGCAGCACAATCCCTAGTTCCACCACCCTTTCGGCATAGGTTGTGGGACCATGGCCACTGATCCCATCTTTACCTACCACCGATGCAGGGGTTCTTAGTTTTAATTGCGAACGGAGAGCCTTTTGGCTGGTACAGTGGAATTTCTTTCCATGTGAATGTGTTGTGAGCTTATAGTGGGTCATGATTTGGTTCCCCACTGTAGTTTGAACTGTATTGTGGAGTAGCTAAGAACTGCCAAGTGTAAGGAATGCTGCACTAGACTGACCTGGAGACCTGCAGGAATGCGAGATACTGGCTCTGTAGGCAAGGACACTGACACTTGGATTGTTGAAAAAAGGTAACATTTTTCTGAAAAGGTTAAATAAATATCTGAAACAGCCATGAATGGCACAACACATCTTTTGCATAAATGGCAAATGAATACACATGAAATGAAGTTTGATTATACACTTCACTTCTTTCCCAGCAGAGCACACCACCCTACTAACCTTCTTGTTTCTCTTTCCCAGCAGGGCACACCAACCCATCAACCTTCTAGTTACCCTTCCCCAGAGACTGCAGGCACTCACCACCCACCAACCCGCAGCAAGCCTGGCAGTCTGGACAACGAGATGCTGGAAAACGCCAAGGCGTAGATGCGATTTGTAAAATTGTTGAGTCCTTGCAAAAGCAGTCCCAGCCAAACACCTGGTCACCTAACAGACTGAACTGAGTAAAGTTTGAGATGATTTGGCCCGTCTGGAGGAATTTATAGAGAGGGAGCCATAGCTCTATTTTCCGGAACTTGATTACCTCAAGCATGGGAATTCTACTGCCCAAGCACTCTGGACATTTTTAATGCTGCAGTTGAACTACTCAAAATGCCTGTTTTTGTCTACTAATCACTTCAGATAAGTCTGTTTACTAATTATTAAATATCTGTAGTGTCATTTATTCCCTATTCCTGCTTATATTACCACTGACTGCTTTGTCCAGCATCGCTAACACTCTCTACTTCTGTGCAGTGATTATGGAATCTGACTCTGGCTTCTGTGGAATGGCATGCAAAGCGGGAAAGGGTAAGAGTAAACTACATTGGTCTGGCCCTTCCTATCTCCATACTAGCGAACAACAGACAATTCGCCGGAGGCTTGGTAATACCTCTAGAGTGGCGTTGGTGGTTTGGGAGGGCAGTTATTTTATTTTTTTTATTTTTGCATGCAAAGCTGTCATTTTCTCGAGTGATGGGGTGGGCAGTGAGTAGTCAGCAAGACCGATGAAACTGCATAGCGAAGAGGGGGTTCGGGTTTAGCAATCTGAAATCAGCCTGAGGTTATTACACTAAGCAGCGATCTGCGAGTTTGCTCACTGGGGGGGGGGTCAGGGGCCTTGTTGTTGCAGGGGGCATAGGCGGATTCTGATGCCTTAATGGCGCAGGTATTTACATGTCTAACATTCTAGCACATTGCTCCTGGGAAATTCAGCATGCAGTGAGGCTTGAGGGGCCCTGCCCCCCCCCATCTCCAGAGCTTGTGGTGGGTACTTGTTTCCCCTCCCCTCCCAGATTGTTCAGACCTCCACTACTGAGACCGGTTACAGGAAGATACTGCAGTTTGTCCTCTAGTGATCTACACAATTCATGGACAAGCAAAAAAAGTATCCTATGATGTCCTTTAGGAGACACGCTTAGAGCCACTGACAGCAAATGCACCACTTATTTCTTACACCCAGATTTTTCTCCCCGTGACACCACACACTTTATTAGGTGGCTAATTGGCTGAAGTGTGGCTAACCAACTCCCTCCCCCCCTTATTATACCTTACTCAAGTAAGTGAAGGTATTCCGAGTTCAGGGTCCATCTGAAACACCTAGGCCCGTCATGGACAATGAACTCTGGCCTCCCTTGTATTAAGCCTTAATAGTATTATGAGCATACTGTGTACTGTGACCAAATGGATCTCTGTAAGTACCTCTTCTTGATTACTTCTGCTCCTATTGATGGACACAATTGACTGTAAGTGAAAATGAAATAAAGATGATATTAACAACAAAAAAAAAAAAGATATGCCCTACCAGAGAGGGCACATCATGCAAAATGGTGGGTAGGTTTAAAAGGTCATGGGACAGAGAACAGGGGAGAGTACAGGTAGGTGAGACTGAGAATGGCCGAGTGTGGACGAAAGGGGAGGGGGTGGGCAGCTGTGACCGAGGGCGCTAGCTGCACACTCAAGCAGATGTTCACAGACCAGGAGGTCTGTTTCAGCTGGCACATTCATATGTTTGTATGTTCTTATGTAATCCAGGATTGCAGCAGCCTGTGCTAGTTGTCTTTGGACTTATGACACTGTATGAACCTGACATAATCCCATTCCCTGGCTCTAGTGGTCCCCCCACTCCCAATTCGACAGTGTAAACATGTCAATCCTATTCCTAGACCTCTGACAAAAGAAACTTAGGGGTCATCATCATTGACTCCCTAAAACAATCAAGCCAACCTAACAAGGTCAGCAATAAGACAAACAGGATGTTGGGGTGTATACGAAGGGGTAGTGACAACAGAAGAAAGGAGGTAGTGCTACCTTCCTATATATCACTGATCAGGTCTCACCTGGAGTACCTGTGCCCAGTTCTGGAGTCCACACTTAAGGAAAGATAATGACAGGCTGGAGACAGTGTAACATAAGGTGACCAAAAGGATTCAGGGCCAGGAGGGCAGATCTTATGAGGATATGAGGAGATAAAGACTGGCACAGCTCCTCCACTTACCACCTTGGTCAGCCACCATCTGAATGATAGTGAGTGAGCATACAACTGCTATAGGAAAGCTAATTTTACAGCAGCTACTAACATGGCCTGGACCCTATGTTATGGTAATTGGGGGGGGGGGGATTTAAGCTAGCAAAGTCTGAGAGCTCCTGTCAGCTCGCTACTCACACTTGACCAAGTGGGGTGTTCATTCACCACTGTACACTGCAATTAGAATAGCGTTTAGAAAGTGCTGCAACAGAGGCTGTTAGCACTTTCAAAACCACTGAATGTGCCCTGTAAGCAAGAGGATCCCTAATTTGCAATGGTGCTGCACTCTTTTGTGCATATTTGCACTTTCTGGTAAAAGCCCTGCATCTTTTGTCTTTGATTATGGCCCCATTTTGTCCAACCGTGCTATTCCAAGTTAGCGCCATCACCGACATGGTTAGCACCAAGCTCACCATTTGAATGCCATTTGAATATGAAGGCCTCAATTTATTTGACAAGTATTGTCCACAAGCTGCAAAAACTTGTATTAGCTGATTAACTGCACTAAAAGTAAATTATTTTAGTTAAAAAAAAATACACTTACAGTAATGATTGCCTTTGTTCTTACTGTCTTGGGGCCAAAACACCCAATCACTAGAGTTACTATTTTGTTACTAAAAACAACTTCTGCAGTAAAATACCTTAAAAATAAATTCCTGTTCTCTGACAGTGAAATTATTTTAAATAAATATGTAGAATACATAAGTATATCTGCTAGGCAGGATTTTTAGCAATTTATGTAGTTTTAAAATGGACTCTCATTCACTCTGATCCCTGCTCACACATACACTGACACACCTAACACATAGGCTGTGCCTCCTCTGGATATAATGGGCACTGGATATAACAGACTAAGATTGTGTGCATGGATATGTGTGTTATAACAGGCTTGCACTAATTGCCAGAGGTTTCACATTAAACTATTTGTAAGACATAGACATGTTACTGCCTGTATCACTTATTGCACATGCTCCTCCTGCTGCTTCTCCTTTAACCTAATGAAGCCATATATATATTCTGTTACACCCTTTGCAAACTGTGTGAGAGGCCTTTTGGCACCATGCAATTCTGCTTAAAGTTGGACCAGCATAAGATTCTGTGGTGATTTGCATATGCAGCCCATGATGCTTTGCATTGTGTGGCCATGTGTGATTTTGTATTTTCTTGAAACTTGGCTTCCCAGCCAAATGCCCTTTGGGGTAACCCTTGCCTCAGTGTTTGCGCACAGAGGTTCTTTGTCTTTTAAATAGTTTTTTATTTTAATGGGTTCACCACAACATATCCAAGACACACTGTCTTAGGGTAGCTGGTCCATTCCACTGGGGTGTCAAACAGACGAGGCATACTGATGAGTCCTGGTAGGACGAAACACGTCTATGTCTTCTGTTAGCACCCTTTGCAAACTGTGTGAGTGGCCTTTCGGCACCATGCAATTCTGCTTAAAGTTGGACCAGCATAACATTCTGTGGTGATTTGCATATGCAGCCCATGATGCTTTGCATTGTGTGGCCATGTGTGATTTTGTATTTTCTTGAAACTTGGCTTCCCAGCCAAATGCCCTTTGGGGTAACCCTTGCCTCAGTGTTTGCGCACAGAGGTTCTTTGTCATATATATATATATATATATATAGAGAGAGAGAGAGAGAGAGAGGTGTTCTGACTCGATCCACCATGTCTATAACTGTGTGCCATGAATTGGTGGATAGAATCCAACCACAACTACTGGTCCCCAGTCTGGGCTCCCAGTATGTCATTGAACAAGTCACTTGACCTCCACTCTCAGTCCATTTCAGTAAGAAATAAAGGTAGAAGCAGGACACAACTGAAAATGAGAGGCTGCATCTCAGCTGTGCTATCCATCTAAAACAGATGTGTTTGGGGAGAGAGGCAGCAGCCAGCCCAGGTCCATACAAGCCTTTGAGCGTGAGCCCATACAGTGTACAGCAAATAATATGAATGCTGAGCAGTACTTCTTGATTGGAGGGGTGCATTCTCATGATTACCACCAGCAAAGTTATGGACCCCTCTGCAAAGCAGGCAGCAGGCTATCACTGTGAGACAGTTTTGAAGAAAAAAAGCTTCAGTACAAAACGTCTATGGAAAGGACATGGTAAATGTTTACACACAGCACCACCACATTTTCAAGAAACCTACAGTGACATGTGTCAGTGGGGGACCTGCTTCATATTTTCACATAGGGAGGGACTGACGTACAGGTAGAGCAAGAGGCTTACAGAAGGTTACTAAGTGAACCAGTAACTGTGGCGGGATTCAAACCTGGGGATCTTGTAGTTCACAGCTCTGTACTCAGTAACCACAGCACAACACTGCCTCTTCAGCTGGTAATAAAGGACAAGATGTAATAAAGACAGCGTTTTAAAGTAGTCATCGCACATGCTGTTCAGCTGAAAGTTTAACTATTGTGACAGGAGTGCAAGGACCACTCCAAGGAGGTCAGTTTTGGTAGGTGAAGGGGGCAACCTCTCAACAAGTCAGTCAGGTTGTGCTATTTTCCACCAGTTATTTTAACACTACAAAACTTGGCTTATGAGTGTAGGACAAGTTATGCACATATCTTAAAGTGAGTATTTTTCTCTCCCTTCTGCGCCTGGTAATGCATTCCATGAGACAAAAGAGAAGACAGAGGGATTTAAAGAGTCAAAATGCTTATCTGCTCTGCTCCTTTTTTCTTCCCCAAAAGGTGCAGCTCCACCTAACAGTCTTCACCCATTTGCAAATCATTACCGGGTGTACTCAGCAATCATCATTAATCCTTACCCTGCTCATATGACACTGCATCTCAACAGGAATGTCCTCCAATGAACCACATCATGATGATCACATCACCACACCTTCTGAGAATGAACTTCAGCCTCGCTTTTATTTAAACAAGTGAACAATGTATGTAAGTGGCAATTTGTGCAAAACAGGTATGAGACAATGAGCAGAACTGAACCCCTTGTCTGGGGATGGCAAGGTACACTTGGTAGGAAGTGGGTGCATTGTGTCCCCACACTGGAACTGCAGGTAGAGGTGTATGCACCATCAGTAAAAAAGGCAACAGGCAAGGTAGGCAGCTGGGAACTATGTGGCTGTGAGAGACTGGGGTTCTGTTCCCAGCACCACTAGTACAAAATAGCAGCAAGTTAGGCAGTTAACTGTATAGTCTGTGGTTGTAAGAGACTGAGGTTCAATTTGTAGCAGTGCCCATAGAATAGAACAAGAAATTAGGCAGTTAGTGCAAGAGTCTAAGGATCTGAGAGACAGGTTTGATTCCCAGTAGTGCCAGCAGAATAGATCAACAAGTGAGGCAGTAGGCTGGACAGTCTGTGAGAGAGACAGGCTTGAGTTCCAGTACAATAGAGCAGCAAGTGAGGCAGCTGCACTGTCTGTGACTTTGAGACTGGTAATAGACTCTCCAACTAACTCCCTCTCTAATGGCACCACTGTAAATCTAACTCCAGTCTCTCATCGCCACACTCTCCAGCTAACTGCCTCATTTGTTGCTTTATTTTTACTGATGATACAGGGAATCAAACTCCACGCTGTCATAGCCAAAGTCTCTAAAGCTGACTGGCTTACTTGTTGCTGTGTTGTACTGCTGGGGCAGGGAATCAAACCCCACTCTCCTACAGCTACACTTTCTCCAGCTAGCTGCCATAATTGTTGTTCTATCCTACTATTCTACTGCCACTGCTGGGAATCAAACCCCAGTCTCTCACAGCCACATAGTCTCCTGCAAACTGCCTCATATTTTACTCCATTTTACCAATGGTGCTAGGAATCGTACCCCAGTCTTTCATAGCCATGAACTCTCCAACCTGGGTTGCAGGCATAGCACAAGGTGTGGCATCCAGCACCTTAACCCTCAGCACCACCGGGTCCTCACTTCTTGTTCTATCCTACTGGCACTGATGGGAATTGAACATCAGTCTTTCAGAGTCACAGACTCTCCAGCTAACTACCTCACATGTTGCTCTATTTTACTGATGGTGCAGGGAATCAAACCCTATTCTTTCACAGTCACAGACTGTACAGCTAGCTGCCTCACTTTTTTTTTTTTCATATTTTTTCCTCCTTGCTTTGGGCCAGGTTGTGAACTCCTTCTGTCCACTGCCAATGCCATGATACCATGTGACTGAGATCCTGCCAGCTAGCTATCGGGACTACTAGCCCACCCGTGACACACCTCAGTGCTACCCTCCTGGCTTAACCACCAGTGCTAGGTGTGCCTTCAGCTCCTTTGGCATTTCTACCCCATGGACATCTGAAAACCCACAGCGGAGATGAACACTGTTGGTGTCACCGCAATATGGTAGCGTGGATCCGGTGGTGCATGTGGTGGGCTGACAGAGGCTTCACCTGCCCAATCCTGCACCTCAAGTTTTCCATGTTCTATTTCCCTGCCCCCCCCCCGGCAGGAGCATGCAGCTGGATAAGCTGCAGGGATGCCCAAAACTGTCAATCCAAGACCATGCTCCCAGAGAGCCTTCCTGAAGCTGCAGATCCCCTGCTAATGCTATCTAATGCTTGTCTCTGTGCAGTTCAGTGGTCCAGTCTTCCAGCATTGCCGCTGCCTCCAACAACAAACCTCTCTGTGTTTGAATCCACAGATCGAACAGCACCTGGCAGTGCAGAGTGGGTTTATTCACTTGGATGGTGGAGACATTGGCAGATTAGCCTTGGCTCAGGGGGATTTGGGAAGTACTGGAAAAGAGAAGAAAAAAAAATTAAAACTGGGCCCGAGACTTGACTGCCAGTGGTCACTTTTCTCAGCTGAGATCACTCAGAGCAGAGAGAAGTTAGTTCCGCTGCTAAACTTCGTGTTTACTGAAATTTTTTTTCATTCTTATTGAGAGTTACGGGGGAGGCCAGGAGGGGCCCACTTCACAGGAGGCAGGGTGCCCACTTCACAGTCTCGCACCAGGGCCCAGTAAATCCTTGTGCCAGTCCTGACCGAGTTGGGGGGTCGGCTGGGAAGGAGAAGGAATGAGCACCAAAGGACTTCACACCATCTCCAGGGAGTGGGGTCTACAGCAGTCAGTGCGTGGTTACCTCCTGACAGAGGCTGGGAGACTATGCGCTCCGTTGCACAGGGGTGGAGCTGAGTGCATCCAAGCATCCTGTTGACCTTTGCCATTGCCCTCCAACATGTTGTGCACCCCTTGATCTAGTTCTTTAGCTCCTAGAATTAGTATCGTGAAAATCAGTGGCTACCTCACTGAGTTCAGCCACTCTCTCCCTATTGTCATTGGTATCTCTGACTAAAGATGCTACCAATTTGCTATTATTGGGTGTTGAAAGGGAAATATAATTTTGGGACAAGCTTTCTACACTTTCCACAGGTTTGTTACACCCTGTAACATATAGCCTGTCCCTATCCCTTTTACCACTGAGCTTCACACCATCCTTATCCTCACTTTAATGTCTTCAATCACCCTCACTGCTATCCCCTGCTTAGTCCTTACCATATCTCAGTACCCTCACTCAGTCCTTACTTGGTTCACCCCCCACACAGTAATTCACATGTACACCCCTGCATCCTGACTTCTCACCCTCATTAGTCAAATTACTTCACAATCATATTGCTTACCCCATATCCTGACTCAGCTTACTCTCACTATATTTTCCCCAACTCACCTTCTCCCCTTACCATTTTAACCCTGCTGCCTTCACCCTAACAATACTTACAGTTTGCCCTGCACATCACCATACCGCACTCCACCTGTGTCTTTTGTCCCATCTTTACCCTATTCAACTCTACACACTTGCCTAAATCATAAACATCTTTACTCTTGTCTCATTCTCACACTGATCACCCATTATTCTAGCCCCATTCTCCCTCTTGCTCTTACTCCATTTTTGCCTCAGTGCTTTTTTACCCTATTTCTATACCCACAGTGCTCTTTCTCTCTATCCTTTAATCAATCCTAGTACTTTCACCCTTGCATTTAGCCTTATGTGTGTCCTGCATCGCCTACTTCACCAGTGTGTTGCCCTTACTTTGCTAACTTGGTGCTTTCCCATGTCTCTCACACTTCTCACACTGCTGTTCTAATCCCTTCTACAGCTTTATTGCTTTTCATACCACCTTGCTGTCATTGTCCATTTGCCTCATATATCTGTGCCACTCCCTGGCTCACTCCCCAGCACCCTAATGATTCTTCACCTAGTTGACCCTTCCTCTACGCTGTCATTGCCATGCTTCCTTCCTTCCATTTACCCCCTTCCTCTTTTGTTTTTACCTCTAGCATCCTTGCCAGATCCCCTCAGCCTTAGCCATCTTCACTCACATTTGCCCACGTTTAGTTCTTTCAGATTACCGCATCACTCACCACCTTCCCGCTCCCCCCAACACACACACCATCCGTTACTATCACTGAAAAGAGGTGAGAATAAAAACAAGAAGGCAGTCCCAGAAGGGCGTGAAATAATTACACAAGTAAAGAAAATGCACCTGAGACAAACAAGACAAAGAATCCTTGACTGGCAACAGGAAAAAACTCATAATCTCGCCTCTGATCATTGCAAGTAGTACCTACCATGCAGAAGAACTACATCGTACTGGTCCATCACCGGCATTGAAGAAAGGGAACATAATTTTTATCACATTGCAGGCAATAAAAAGAGAGAGGGAACCCACCCCCGGCAGGGACAAGAACAAATAATCAGTGATCACGATGACGGACCGGAAGAGTCCCGATGTTCCATCTCGCGCCCGACAATGACATCACGAGTACAGACCACAGTAGCTGAAGACTCTCTCTCTCTTACTGGGCAACCCATGTGCAAAATCGTGGTTTGGCATTCACTTTCAGATTAGTCTGAGTGAGCAGCGGGTGGGAAAAACTACTGCTAGTGGTCCGAGTGCTTTGCCGGGTGCCAACATTTTCCAGTGCTAGTCTGTCTGACTTGGAGTGGAGTCTGCAACTGTCACCCCCCCACCCTCTCCCATGCCAAAGACTGGAAGACCAGGTTTAGGATTTTGGGACCAACATAAGAAAAAGGATTGTTGCTGCATTTTTCCTGTACGCATGTGCGTACAATAAGTATGCATGGTTACGCCACTGCTTGTTAGATGTATAATAATGTAGCTGTTGTTCTCAACATACAGTATGGTTATTATTCTAGAAGTCTCAAAGACTGTAACTCAGCTGTTTCCCTAAAGAGGTGTTTGTGCTAAATTACACTGGTTATGGAAGAAACCAGTTTACCAAAATACTATTACATTTGTAGAGTGATTTAAATAATAAATTTACCATATGTTAAAAACTGGCCTGTTGCCTTTGAATTTTCTGTGATCCTCAAAGTGTGCACAGTTTTTATTGCTTTAGAAATGTTGCTATTTGGCAGGTTCTGGCTCACCTGAGTTGTGCGATGGGTTATGAATGGCTTAGTCCATGAGACACAGTGAACATATATGCTACAGGCAGACTCTAACAACATAACTACAGAGTGAGGTGCACTGGGTTATAATCTGATTCTGCTGAATTGACCTTTGTTGAGGTAAAAAGCAGGTCTGACTATCTGAGTGTCATTTTTTACTTCCACAACATATTTGTTCCCGACTTGCAATCCCCCGCCCCAGCACTGGTGCCTGTACACAAAGTGGCCGCCTCCACGTGGAATCCCAAGATGGTGTCCAGTCCCCAGTATGCACTTACCCTTGCTAAAATTCCTAATTGTGCCCCAGCGATGGGAAGAGTCAGTATTTGAAATGACAAACCTTTGGTTTTCCACCTAGGGTTCTACCGCCAAGCTGCAAGGGTAGCTAATTGTTAGATACTCCCTCCCCCCTCCACCTCAGGCACACCCAGCACTGGATTCTCAACCCACCCATGCTGGTCTAGCACCACCAGACCAATGTTGTATATGCTGCCCTTGCGGGTGAAACTAGGTGCAGCATTATTTTTATTTATTTATTTATTTATTTATTTTCAACAAGCTGCTTACCCTCCTTCGCAGTGACTCAGTCTCATAATAGGAGTCTCCTGGATGTGCTCCACAAAACACAAGTCCAAAAATTGTAAATCGCAAAAAACAAAAGGCAGTTCACAGATCGCAACTTGCATGCAGATGGCAAAAACAAAACACAGCTCGCAGATCACAAGTTGCAAATCTCAGTAAATTGCAATTTGTAACCAAGGCAAAGGAACTCAAGTGCGAAAGTTAACTTTTTAAATTGCAAAGCTATTAAAGTGTTTCTTTTTAGGCCAGTTTTAACTGCTTCAGGTTGATTTTACTGCTCTGTTTTGAGTGCAGCAAAAGCCAATGTAATATCATCAGGTATTGTTTAGGCTGTTCCCCCATTAGCTAAGGGTTCTTTTGTGAACTGTCTAAATTAAACATAAGTAGCCAAAATGAAGATTAATTATTTATCATCAGTTAGACTGCTTCAGTAGAGAAAAATCAGTAATCTATAAGATATGATGCTCACCTGCTTTTCATTGTATGAGGAACTATTCTCTTATTCTTTTAGTTGCAGTACTTGCAGTTGTTATTTTTACAGAATTTTGTTAACATTCAGCAACATTTGCCAATGTTGTACCTACAGTATAAGACCTTCAGTATTTACATTACATGTCGTTCCTATTTTTTAAATAAGTGATGCTCAATTTGTCTTTGATGATCCGCATGATTCGGGTAAGATGAGAGCAAGATCTGGTCCTTATTTGCATAAAAATTAATCACGGAAAAATGTAAATTGATAAAATTTTGCCTTGCTCTTTCCCCGTTTGGGAGACTGCGGATGGCTCCCAGCAGCAATCATCACAGTGTGGTGCCACATTGGATGCTGTACAAATGATCACATTTGTGTTGAACACTCACTCATTTAAATGTCAGCAATGATGGGGTGGTACATCAGCAAAAAAAAGCATGAAAAATAAACACACAGCAGCTGAAGACTATCAAATCTGTATGTACTGTACACTGCCTCGCTAATCTGTTTAAAGCAGCAGTACTTGTTGATGGCTTGAACTACTGACCTTTGGTTGGTTTTGTTATGTCTGTGAAGATCTGGCATTCCGATTTCATTCTGCCCATATTTCCAGCATTATTTTTGAATTTTTAACGTGAGTCACAAAATCTAGTTGTCTTTCTCAACCACGCGGTAGCACAGCTGCGAGTGTTCTATGTGGATCTGCACATTCCTGACTGCTGACTGACAGCTGGAAGTTGTGCTTCTGTGCTGTAAAGACTGCATTAAATAGTTATTCATGCTTGTGAATGGAGTCATTTAGTTTTCTTGCTTAATTTTTTTTTTTTTTTTACGTTGCAGGTATCCGGTGGGCTGATTGAAATGCTGAGGAGCTGCGGGTGTCTATAGCAGTCCACTGTGGTCAGAAGTCTTGAATAACATGATTACTTTGATCTGGATCAGATAGATTTTGTTATCCACCCCCACAGTAACATTTAACCATTTTGCCTCATAGTCATAATGTGAAGCACACTGGCTGCACTAGCCTAGCATATGTAATATCCTCTGTTGGGTTTTCGATAGGTATGTTTGCCGGACTCCAGGATTACATTGGTTGTGTTGGGATTTTGTCATTTGGTCTCACTTGCACTGGTATTTTGATCGTATCGGGAGACGGGCTTATGATTGTCGCGATTCTCAGACTTGGGCATTCGTACGGATCCCTTACCCTAGGCACAAGAAAAGTTATTTTTAAAGTTATTTTAAACAATTGGCATGCAAAAATAGCTGAAAATAGGGACTTCTGGTGATGTCACTATGGGACTCACAGCTTAACCCATGCACCGAATGACTGCATTACAGTAGCACAATTCAAATCGCGCGCCAAATAAGTAAAAGCCAACCAATCAAAAAAATGCATTACAAACTATACTAATCTGCATACTATAATAAAAACAAATAAAGTAAGATATTTATGATGATCAAAAAAATTATATCCTGCATCCATGAGTACACCCAAATTGTTTAATTACACAGATCAAATTTTATATCTAAAATAAGTAAACCAGAGACTCCTGCAGTAAATATCGATTAAAACAAATCTAACTTGATCAGGGAGAGCACAATCTTTCATTTACTTATGTTCAGATCTACCGCATCATATACTGTAATTCACTTGGGGAGAAAAAGACACGGCAAAACTCAACATGAACTGATGTGACTGAAAAAAATTATCCCAATACACAGTAGCCCTTTCCTTATCTATTTACATCATAAGCAGTAGAAAATGAACAAGACCAGGGTCCAATTTCTAAAATATTGATGTTCTGAATAATGTATTTTACTGTAGTTACGAGTGCCCATAGTACACCATTGGAAAAAAAAAAATCTGAGGATGCCATTTTTTTGCCAAAATCATAAATAAATACTGACCAAACAAAGCTTGATTGCTGACTTCACAAAGCTGTAGATCAATTTCAAAGCTTCTGTCAGATCTGGCAGATTTCTGTTTGCTGAGAAACAATAGACGACGTTCTAGCAAGAACTGCGGTCTGCACAGGAAACATGCAAGTGCGAGCAGGAACAGCAGGATGTAGTATGAAAACTGCCTCCTGAACAAACAGGATCATTGATTGGATGATTTGCTTGCCAATGCAAGTAAGCCACTACTCTCTGCCTTGCATATCACTGGGCAGATTTCTCACACAGGCATTTATGCAAATAGTATAGAGCGCAGGAAAAAAAGTGTACAGATGGACGAGATAACTCGTCGGTGGTGCCAGTGACTGCATTTTGGAGGACAAGATAACTCGTCAGTGGCAGGATGGGGGTTAATACACAGGTAAAAAGATTACCTCAATAGGACAGACTTAATAAGCCCAACCCAATCTGGCTTCAGACCTGTGCACAGTAGCACCACAGCCCTTGCATCAGTTACAAAGGATTGGTTTCTGCCATGGAGAAGAAACAGATCACAGGAGCTGTATTCCTGGATCTTAGTAAAGCTTTCAACACAGTCAATCATGCTGTACTTCTTGACTCACTAAATTGTCATGGCATTACTGGACCCACATTGAGTTGGTTCACTAGCTATCTGTTGGGAAGACAGCAGCAGATCAAGGAGAAAGATATACTCTCCCCACTCCTCCCCTTACAAGGGGAGGACCACAAGACTCAATCCTTGGACATCTTCTGTTCATGATTTGCATAAACTCCATCAGGGCCAATGTCAGCAAAGCTAAGTTACATCTATTCGTAGATGACACAGTCCTCTGTATCTCCAAATCCTCAGTGAGGGAAGTATGAGTGCAGCTCCAGGATGAATTTGATCTCTTCCAACAAAATCTTTTACAGCCTAAACTTCTACTAAACGTTACAAAAACGAAGGTCATGTGCTTCCACTTCAACCATCTGACCACAGTTCCAAAAGTTCTCTCCTCTTTGCCGCTCATCAAAATCCTTCCTGATAACAACCTTGAAGCTGTCAAAAAGTTTTAACATCTCGGCTGTGAATCAGATCACTAGCTAACCTTCTCGGCCCATATCACTTCACTTTCAAAAAAACTAAGGCAAAGACTCCATCATTGGTCTATATGATTCATCACTAATGCCCACCATCACACACTTCATTGTGATTTATATGCCTCTCTGGGCTGGACTCCCCTGTCCACACGATAGCTCATCCACTCACTCACATGGCTGTACAAAACCCTCTTGCTAAACCTCCCCTTCTACATATCCGCCTTTTTCAGCAATCTACCAGCCACTATCCGCTATGGGGAAGCTCACTCATTTTGCTGAATGTTCCACACTCCCTCTCCCACTTTGGACAACTGGCTATATCCAGTGCTTTTCCAGCTTCTTGGAATAAAGCACAAGCTACCCACAAACTTCAAAATCTTGTATCACTAAATATTTTAAAAAATCTTGTCAACAGCAAATTGCATGCCTCCTGTGCATGCTGCTCTCAAAAATAACTTTATAATATACTTCTCCTTCTAGTTATGTCACTGTCACACCTTCTTCTCATTCAAGATGGCTATAGCATCAACTTATTACAAAGAAGTTAAGTACGCACCCCATACTTGTGCCTTCTATCCTTCTGTCTATTCCCTCTGTCGTGTAACCTATCTTTATGTCTATCTCATGCCGAAACACCTACCTGAACATACCTATCTCCCTTGCCTGCTCTAGCTGTAAAATTTCACATTATTCAGACACTTACCTCTGAAAGCCTAATACTTATACCCCTGCACTTGTAGCCAATCTCATAATGACTATTGTGACTGTTTCAATTGTATAAATGATGAAAAAAAAGCATTTTCCTCTATTGTTCCTCCATGTTTCTAACCTGGCCCCTGTCAGGACATGACTACTATGGGGGTAGGGGTGTATCCTCAGGCATCCGCTACTGAGGGTGGCTTTTCAGCTGAGCTCAAGGAATTGACTGCCACCCTAAAGGAACTTTTAAGACATGGCACAGTATCAGCAGGAGTCAGATCACAATCTCCCATCAGTGCTCCAGCATCCCCTGCAATGCTCTCTCCAAGGATGCCCCAAGAGCCTATCATTCATCACAATTGTGGCAAGGATGGTCACATGAAGAGGGAATGCCATTCTCAGAGGGACTTAGAGAGAGTGGTGAACCATTTTGAAGAGGAGTTTTCGGAAACTGAATCAGTGGTCAAGGGGTGCACAAAATGATCGCAGTGAAGGCTTTGGACTTCCTAACCCAAACTTCTTTGTGGCTATATCATCTGTCCAGTCCCCTGCTGCTGTCCCTCCCGACTGGTCCAAAATAGTGGGCCCTTCAATGGAGATTACTGTGGCTGTGAATGGTATTCCAACTTGGGCTGTGGTTGACAGTGGGTCTCAAGTGACCATTATATTTCAGGACTGGCATGACAAATACTTATCTGATATGCCATTACAATCCCTGGAAGTTCTACATGTGTGGGGGCTAAGCGACAAGTCTTATCCATACTTAGGATATGTCCACCTTTGGTCGTCTTTTCCTGCAACTGTAACTGGTGTGGAGGAGCAAGTAGAGACACTGGCCCTAGTGTGTCCCCCCACCGAACTGTATGATGGGGTTCCCCTGTTAATTGGAACAAACTCCCACTTGTTTGGGAGGCTAGCACAGCTCTGTCACAAGAAACAAGCGTTACAGACTGGAAGGGCTCTAAGAATTCTGGATCTGATCAAGAGGGCCTATGAATTGCAACAGAAACCCAAGGAAGTAGACCAGGATGAACTGGTGGGTATCATGTGGAAGAAGTATCCTGGTTCAATGGTACTGGCTCCTAACGCCCAGTGTACCACTCAAGGGGAGGTTCACCTCCGGAAAGATACCAAGAACAAAATTTTGATAAGGGATGTGCCAGGCAATGGAAAATTGCCAGAAGGATCTTGCCTGCTCTTGCCCATGACTACGCATGATGAGTGATGATCCAGATTCACAATGTGTCAGATCAGGAGATTTGGGTGAACAGAGGGAGCACCCTAGCTACAGTACACTGCACCAACACTGCAGTGTTGCCCAACAACGATCACCCTGGCAAGAAGGAGAGGGTGACCCCAGACTTGTTTGACTTTGGTGGCTCCCCATTGCCAACTGAATGGAAGGCTAGAATTAGCAAGGGACTTACCCAGAGAGACCAAGCTTTTTGTTGAAGGAATGGGCTGTGGGATTTGTCCAGGGTGCAGAGCATCACATATACCTGCATGATGAATGCCCATTTTGAGAGAGGTCTTGACGCCTAGCCCCAGCAGATATCGATGATGTGAGAAGATACTGGCAGGAAATGCTCACTGCTGGCATGATACAAGAATCCAGGAGCCCATACATCTCTCCCATTGTGGTTGTACGTAAGAAGAATGGGTCTGTGAGGATGTGTGTTGATTATTGAACCCTGAACTGGTGGACCATCCCAGACCAATACACTATGCCTCATATACAAGATGCTCTGGACTGCTTGAATGGGAGCAAATGGTTCTCATTGTTGGATCTTCCCAGTGGATACTACCAGATCCCGATGCTCAGAAGACCATGAGAAAACAGCCTTCATCTGTCCATTGGAGTTCTATGAATTTCTGAGGATGCCACAGGGGATATCGGGATCCCCGGACACCTTTCAGCAACTGATGGAATGTGCGGTAGGAGATGTGAATTTGCTGGAATGCCTGGTGTACTTGGACAATGTCATTGTGTTTGGGAGCACCTTAGAGCAGCATGAGAATTGACTGTTTTAAGTTCTAGACAGATTAGAAGACTTCGGCCTCAAGCTGTCCATTGACAAAGGCCAGTTTTTCCAAGCCTCTGTGAAGTGTGTGGGACACATAGTATCTACAAAAGGGAAAGAGACTGATCCCATTAAGGTTAAAGCACTGACTACTTGGCCCCAGCCCCATAATCTGAAAGAACTACAACATTTCCTGGGGTTCTGTGGCTACTACCGCAGGTTCATTAAAAGACTTTTACAAGGTGATTCACCCACTCTTGAACCATATCCAGGGTTACCCTCCTACCAATAGTAAATTCAAAAAAGGGGCCATTAACGAACCAGAAAAAGTATACTTCCACCCAGGTGAACTCTTTGGGCCCCGCTGGACAACCGACTGTGAAGCAGCCTTCCATGAAATCATATACCAGCTCACCCATGCCCCCATCCTCACCTGTGCTGACCCCACCAAACCCTATGTGCTGCATACTGTTGCTAGTCTGCAGGGTCTCGGAGTGGTGCTGTATCAAGATCATGAGGATGGCCTGAGACCAGTAGCTTTTGCCAGTAGGAGCTTGACCTCATCTGAACAAAACTACCCCGTGCATAAGTTGGAGTTCCTTGCACTAAAATGGGCCATTGTTGACTAGTTTCATGAATACCTCTATGGGGCAATGATATTGGTGAAGACTGATGATAACCCATTGACCTATGTACAGACTTCAGCTAAGTTAGATGCCACTGGGCACCAGTGGCTTTGTGCATTATCAACCTATGATTATGCTGTCGAATACAGACTGGACCTGAACCATATTGATGCTGATGCCCTAACATGAAGGCCCATTTCCAAGAGTGATTGAGTCAGGCAGTCTGAACCTGACATTCAAGCATTGTGCTGAAAGTTTGATAGAGTTGAACAAATGTCTGCAGACACAGTGGACTGTTCAGTAGATTGCTTAGGTCCTTCTGACACCTGCATACCAGCTGATTATTGTCACTTCTCTGCTTTAGATACTAGTGCACTACCTCAATTTGGCAATGACAGCATTCAGTGGGCTCAATCCCAAGATCCTATGATTCAGCCAGCAATTGATGCCCTGCGTGCGGGGAAAGATGTATCTAAGTTATGTTCCACTGACTTGCGAACTGCTTTATTGTTTAAAGAAGGCCCCAGATTGAAGTTGCTCAATTAGTTGTTGTACAGAGAGACAGTAGATCATAGTGGCAAAGTAGACAGGCAACAATTGGTCCTGCCTATGGTCTTTAAAGATTTGGTACTGAGGTCCCTCAACAATCACATGGGGCACCTCTGTATTGACAGAACCCTTGAACTGGTATGATCTCGCTTCTACTGGCCCAAAATGGGGGTCAATGTTGAGCACCATGTAAAGACTAGTAGTCGCTGCCTGCAAAGAAAAGCCCTGCTTCAGAGGGCTGCCCCCTTGTTAATATTACTACCAGCACCCCATGGCACTAGTCTGTATAAATTTCTTGTGTTTAGAACCTGATCAGTGGAACATTGGCAATGTGTTAGTGGTTACAGATCATTCCACATGGTATGTACAAGCTTTCCCCACCAAAGATCAAAAGACATCTACTGTGGCCAAGGTGCTGGTGGAAAATTTCTTCTTCCACTATGGTGCCCCCCAAGTGGATTCATTCTGATCAAGGCAGAGACTTCGAGAGTTGGCTAATCAAAGAAATGCTCTCTCTAGGGGGGGGGTGCAAAAGTCAAGAACCACCCCTTATCACCCACAGGGGAACCCTCAACCAGAATGCTTTAACTGCACCCTGCTAGACATGCTAGGCACCCTCCACCCAAAAGGCAAGCATAAATGAAGCCAGCAGATTAGTAGCTTGGTACACGCATACAATTGCATGAAAAATGATGCTATTGGGTTCTCTCCCTACCGCCTCATGTTCGGGAGAGAGGCCTGGCTGCCTGTTGATGTCTGTTTTGGGGTCTCTCCAGATGGGGTCCAAGCCAAAAACTACTTGCAATATGTACAAAAACTGAACTCTTAATTGAACTGTGCCTATCAACTGGCCCAGAAAATGGCCACCAAGAGAAATCTAGTCAACAAAGAGAGGCATGATAAAAAAGTAAAGGCTCAAGAGCTTCGACCTGGAGACCGTGTGTTGTTACTCAATTTGGGACTGCATGGTAAACACAAAATTGCTGATCAGTGGCACCATCTTCCCCATGTAGTAGTTGGAAAGTTGGATGATTTACCTGTGAACAAGGTGCACCCAGAGAACAACTCCAAAGCTGTCCAGACCATGCACCATAACTACTTGCTACCTACTGGCCAAGTCATAACTGAGGCTGAATAATCAGAGATAGATTCCCCTGGGCCGGTGACTCATGCTGCTGCAAGGAAGAGACAGAGTCATCCTACCCCAGTGGATACAGATTTAAGGGTCCTCCCCCAGCAGGTCCAGACTGATCGTTATTGTCAGTCAGATTCTGATGATAGTGAGTGTGACAATGCCTACTACCCCTCCTATGAATTGAGTCAGTTGTTTCGAGGAAATCTTATGACTAATTGCGGGGATGAAATGGGCATTCTGGACTGTCTTATCCTCCAGCTTATTCCTTGGAGCCAATACTCCCTGAAAGTGAAGTGTAAAGTATCACGTCTGAAGATGCTGATTCCCTGTGTATTGTGGAACTGTATGATTTGCCTGAAGGAGGGTCTGATGGTTTGAGTCTTTCTGGTAACATACCAGAATCTGAAGAACACTATGAGAGTGCTGACAACCCTCCTTCCATGCCTCAAAGTTTGATTGTGCCTGAGCCTTCGCAAAATGAGTCAAGTGTTATAGAAACAGAGCCTGCAGAGCAAGGAGCCAACAGTGCTTCAAGTTTGGACATTCCCATCCAGGCACAGGCACCCCTCACAAGTGATGAAAGCCCCAAGACTGTTGCTGAAAGTACAGAGACTGTGGTTGTTCCCCCCAGAAAGACTGGCCAAGCTGTCGAGCCAGTATTGCATTCCAGCTATGATTCTCTGTGGAGGCCTGTGGACTTGCCTCTCCATGTGGTTCACAAAGGTGCTTATGTTTCGCCAAGCTCACTGCCCAAATTGAGCTTGATAGCCCATTCCAGGTTACTTGTTCTGTCCTTTCACCATGGTGCCCCTGACCCATTCAGCCCCAAGTCAGCTTATAGGGAAGGGCCCCCTCTTGCATTGTTCAAGGCACAAGAAGTTATTACCTAATTAGTATAGTAATGTTCAACTGACTTGTGCAAAATATGCCTAATGTATTATCAGAATGGACAAAATATTGGGAAATGTAGTGAATATGTACAGTAAAGTAATAAGTTTATATTAACTTATGCATGATGGTGCAGACTTGATGTGGAGGCCAAGTTTTATCTAGGCAGGGAAGGGTGTAACCTCCCTACAAATGAGGGTTCCTGAAAAGTCTTCCTTGAGCTTGCCTAAATGCTCACTGTCAGGCTGGTGTCCTGCATTTTAGCAGTTAAACGTTACTGCCAGAGAATGCCTGTGTACTGTCTCTTTAAGGGCTGCCTAGATTTGCAGTGGTGATTAATCAGAGAGGGGGCTGAGTGTTGTCATGCTCAAGTCCCGCCCAGGCTGTCTGGTAATTGCACCATTTCTGCCATCGCTAATTGCGCAGAGGGAGCTCTGTTAGAAGATGTAACTGTTTGCTGAAAACCTATTAGAGTGATGATAATGTAGTTTGTCTAACCTGCCTTCTTTGCAGCAAGGACTGTTTTGTTTATCTACACCATTTGGCCCGGGACTGCGAATTAGACCAATCAGTACTGGTGGGACCTAAAATGGAGCCGAACTACAGGAGCTGTCCGGAGGCAAAATCTGTAGGAATTGTAGTTTGGGGCTTTTGGCACCTTTTTACACCTGATGGGGGAGCCTTTGTTGTGACTGACAGACAGAACAGCCAACCGAACCTTTTGGGATTCTGGTGAAAGTCCCAGGCTTGCTGGCAGTTGAGTCAGATCTAAGTTGGGAGCTGAGGAAGCAACAGCTTGAGACAGACAAGTAGCCATCTGTGTAGTTTCGCACGGGGGAACTGTGGAAAGGCCTGAGTTGTGGCCTGCATGTCTGCCTGCTGCCCCTGAGAGGGAGAGAAGAGAATTATTTCAGACTAAACACAAGTTTGTGAGAACGAAGTAAGCCACTGATTTTTTACCAGGCTCATACCTGAAGAAGATCGAAGATTTTTCTGACTGCGATCGGCCTGTCAGGATTTCCAGCTGCTTTTGAATCCCCAGTTTGTGCAGAGACTTTGCGAACGTGACCAGAGAGTAGTTTGCCTGGTACAGTAGAATTTCCTTACATGTAAATGTGCTGTGTATTGAAAGTGGGTTGTGATTTGGTTCCCCACTTTGTGATCTATGTTCTGCTTGCTGGTACCGTAGAATCCTTTACATGTAAATGTACGGTGTATTGAAAGTGGGTTGTGATTTGGTTCCCCACTGTGTGAACTGTGTTCTGCTTGCTGGAAGCTTTATCCAGCCTAATCGGACTGAATCCATGTTCATCTCCATTTGGCCTGGACCATGCCACGCTGGCCCTGCCAGACTACCCCACTGCACAGAGAAAGCCACCAACAAGAAACCTGCCTGGGGATCAGCCCCCTGCTCCACGCTTGAACAGGAATGATGCCTTGGTGAATTGTGTGGGACCTGCTTCTCCTAGCACTCCAGATCAACCACCTGCTGTCTTGATTTTCATCCCGCCTGTGTCCAGTATTGGGTATAGTGAGTAAATATCAGGGTAGCTCCCTGCAACAACAGCTTAATATAAATGTGTCTTCTGATTGTCTTGTTGTTCCTTTTTCTTCATGAACTGAGCCCTCTGGCACTGGATTACAAATAGTGTGTACTGTGCATGTTATCTTTTCCATCACAGGGCCCCAACCAGCTGCAATGCCGGCCTACCCCGGGCAATGGTCCTGGCCAGCCCATCTCCTCTCCACCTGGGTACCCAGAGGTTGTGACTGTTTAGGGCATCTGAAGTGCATGCATAACTGTTTGATTGATAGAGCATTTAAGCAAATCAAGCTGATTATTCCCCTCCCTTGTTCAAGTCCCCTGAATAAATCAGATCTATCCTTTTCTGCATTTAATCTGAATGTGGTTCCAGTTTGCGCTAAGAGTATTGTACTGTTGCTACCAACCCTGACCTCCAGGTGGAAGCACCCATTACAGAATCTAGGCCCCTTAGCCTGCTACTAGCCAAGCAGGCAGGGGTATTAACCCTTGGGATAGTGCCACCTAGGGGTTACAGATACATTAGTGAAAGGAGAAATTCCAGACTGGGTATTGCTAAGATCAAAGGGGAGAAGGGGGCATGTGAGGAGGAGGAGGACCATGTAAAAGCATCCATCCTAAATAGATACTTCTGCCCAGTATTTACTGAAGAGAAGGTATGGCAGGGCCTATAGCTCAGCACCATAGACACAGGGGGGAGGGAGGGAGGCATCCACTAGTCCCTTCACAAAAGAAAGGGTCCTACAAGAGCTCAATAAGCTCAGGGTGGACAAGGCAATGGGACCGGATGGCATACACCCCCAGGGTACTAAAGGAGCTAAGAGTGGAAGAAGGAAAGCCATTATCAGAACTGTTTAATGAGTCTTTGAGTACAGGAGAGGTCCCAGAAGACTGGAGAAGGGCTCATGTGATCCCGCTCCACAAGAGTGGTAGCAGGGACGAGGCAGGGAACTACAGACCTGTCTGTCTTACCTCAGTAGTGGGAAAGATTATGGAGGCACTCCTTAATGAAAGGATAGTGCAACACTTGGAATCCATAGGAGCACAGGATCCAAGACAGCACTGGTTTACAAAAGGAAAGCCCTGTCAAACTAATCTCATAGATTTCTTTGATTGAGTAACCTGAGTGGTGGACCAAGGGGGGACCAGTTGATGTCACCTATCTTGACTTCAGCAAAGCTTTCGATACTGTTTCACATAGAAGATTGATTAATAAGCTGGGTAGGATCAGGGTGGGTCAGAAGTTGCTCAACTGGGTGGCAAACTGGTTAATGGGCAGAAAACAGAGAGTGGTGGTAAATGGTATACAGTTAGAAGAGATGCAAGTCACAAGTGGGGTACCTCATGGATCAGTCCTGGGGCCAGTCCTCTTCAATATCTTCATCAGTTACATTGCAGATGGACTGGAGGGTAAGGTTGGTCTGTTTGCAGATGACACCAAGCTCTGCAACAAAGGGGATGATTCAGATGGGTTGGGCAGAATGAGAAGAGATCTGGATAAACTGGCAAAATGGTCAGAAGAGTGGCAACTGGGGTTTAATGCAAAGAAGTACAAGATCATGTACATAAGGAAGAGAAACACTGAAGCCACCTATAGGTTGGGAGAGGAGTTGCTGGCAGTCACAAGGGAAGAAAGAGACTTTGGCATCATTATCACAGATGACCTGAAATCATCCAAACAGACCACTAAAGCAGTAGGTAAGGCTGGGGGTGTTAGGGTGTACTAGTAGGGGTATCACAAATCATAAGTGGGAGGTACTGTAATAATCCCTCTTTACAAGACACTATTTAGCCCCCATCTGGAGTACTGCATGCAGTACTGGAGGCCACACCTTCACAAGGACATTAACCAAATTGAGGCAGTCCAGAGAAGGGCAACCAAAATGGTGCAAGGACTGCATCAGAAAACATATGAGGACAGATTAACGGAGCTCAAAATGTATACCCTAGAGCAAAGGATGGAGAGAAGTGATATGATCGAAACATTCAAACACCTTAAGGGCATTAACAAGGTGAAAGAGTCTAACATGTTTCAATATAAGAAAAATAGTAGGTCGAGAGGGCACAGCATGAGATTAGATGGAGACCAATTAAGGGGTAATGTGATGAAGTTCTTTTTCACAGAAAGGGTGGTGGATGCATGGAACAGCCTACCTCAGGAAGTGGTGGACATGAATGCAGTGCAGGGCTTCAAACAGGCATGGGACAGGCATAAGGGAGCAATACAGGTGAGTATGAATAGATAGGCCATTGACAGAGCAAAGGCCAGTGGCACATTCATATGGCAGAAAAAGAAATGGGCAGACTGGATGGGCCTTGCGGTCCTTATCTGCCATCAACTTCTATGTTTCTATGTTTCTATAAGTGTCATGTTTGATGCAACAGCATTTGAAATGTTTCAAAAGCAATTCTTCCCTAGTCTACCTTTATCTACATACTATTTTCAAATGCAGTATTGTTTGTGGGGTTGTAGTTCAAGACTGACAGTTTTTTTTAATTTTTTTTTTTAACAACATCAACCAGATTTTGAATATGAACCACTAATAGTATAGTCTGACACATTACCTCTCGACTGCCATTCATTACGAGGAATGACAATCATTTCACCTGTCAGACACACTTTGCCCCAGTTCACCCCCATACGCCTTTACAACCACCAACCAACAGGCATAATAAGTTAAAACATGATGAGAAGAAATAAATTAGAACAGAAAGTGCACAGTAACATCTTTATTTAAAGACAACCTATGAGACAGCAACTACTATAGCAATAACACACAGGCGTGCAGTGAAATTTGCTTAGTGGAATTAGGAAGCGCACATCCATGTCACACACACACAAAGTCAACACATCTATATATAACTGACTAAAAAATTGTTAAATATCTTTAGAAAAATCACTCTGACAAAGAAGAATCACTGATGCTTGGACTGCTACTCATTTTTCTTATAGCATTACTTTCTTCTTGATGTGATAAAATAATAAATACACAGAACTACTGTAATACTGGCTCAGCATTTCACCACATGGCAGTACTTCAAGAAATTGAACAGGCTAACAATCAACCTGATTGACAGCATGTCACAAGAATGCACCACTCGCACACTTAATTCTCAGACACCAGCATGCAATTTAAAGTCATCTTGCAGTGCGTGTCACCTGATTGGACAATACAGGCAACCAGAAATGAGCATACGATGGAGCAGATCAAAAAAGTAAACTTTAAAAATGATGATCCTGGTGGCAGTCTGTGCAGAACTGGAACACATAATAAGAGGTGACTCAGAATATCAGTGTAGTCAGCACAAACAAAAGGTTATTTCCATACTTTGGATTTGTCTTTGATTGGAAATGGATCATTTAATGGACATTGCATTAATTGCATTGCTGCTTTAAAGCATAATACATAATACAAAATACAGCAAACAATGTATTGGCTAGTATATCAAAACTAAAGTACTGGTACAAGAAACCTAATGCTAAGTACAGGAGAATATCATGTCAAAATTAATTATGGCCAGAGTAAGAGCAACAGGGGATAGCAAGTGGTCTGATGAGACAATTGAGGGAGAAAAGTGAAGAACTGAGGTGTAGGGTAGAAGAGAGAGATTGCTCCTGATGGAGGGAAGACATGAGGAGAAAACAGCTTTCCTTGCCGCAGAGTAGGACTGTGAAATGGAGAAAGTGTGAAAGTCATGAAAGCAAAGAGAGTAAGAGGCAAAGGAAACAATGGAAAGGAGAGAGGAGAGATCAGAGAGTAAAGAGTTAAACCAGTACTTAGAAACTAGGGAAGCACAGTGCATGAGGCAACAGAACAGAAGGGGAGGGAAAAAAGGGAAGTATAAAGTGGGCAGTGATGACTTTGAGGAGGACCATTAGTAGCAAAATGGCAGAAGGCACTGCAGAGGGTATCTAGTCTGGAAAAGAATGAGGATGGGATGGTGTCATAAACCACATTCACATAATCAAACGCTTGGCCCACCATCTTAGTGATCAGCACACAGCAGACTAGGGATAAGAATCAATCTTTGCTGAGATTGAAGGCACCGAGTTTAGGACAGAGCTTGTTTTGAATGTCATCGATATGGACAGAGAACTCAATTCTACTATCAAACAACCCACTGAGATATTTGAAACAGTCACTGTGTGAAGGAAGGAAGTGGGGGTTCTGAGAAGTGGAGTCCCCAAGGAAGAAGGAAGACACCCCCTGCCGAGGAGGAAGTAGCTGCTGGTAGGGGACTCTACTGGTAGGGAGATATACTTCAGAATGGGAGGAGGAAGAGAGAGAGAGAGAGACAGAGTTGGAGTGCCTGAGAGGTGCTTCAGCTTGGGGGCACAGAGAGTGTAGCTAGATGATCGCAAGGCAGCAGGAGATGGGAGAAAGCTAAACATCACTGTCCACCTCGAGACAAATGACATGCCAAGGGATAGCGGAGGGGTAGTGCAGGGTAACTTCAGGGAGTTAGCAAGTGGTCTTATGCAGGTAGCACACACAGTGGCTTTTTACAAGGTGTTGCTTGTGTATTGCCAGGGAGGTGCAAGGGTGCTGTACACTAGGGCATTTAATGACTGGTTGAAGGCATGGTACATGGAGGAGGGGTTTGGCTATATTGGGGACTGAGGGCCAGCCTCAGAGTATATGGGTCTCTATAAGGGTGACAGACTGCATCTTTCCAGCAAAGGGAACACAGTCCTTTATGGGAGGTTTAATGTTACTTGGATGAGCATTTAAACTAGCTGGGGGGAGTCATTAAAACAAGGGGAGGCAAAATGTGCCCCCTCTGGATGATGGAGCAGCAGGGAGGGAAGGCCCAGGGGGAAAACTCCCCTAGGGCAGGGATGCAAACAGGCAGGGCTGGAGATAGAAGAAAAGGGGGGATAAAACTAAAATAAGAGAGGGCACAGGATTGAAGAAGACAAATATTGAGAAAAAGGTAGGAGGAAGTCAGGGGAGCTTCAGGGGAAAAAAGTCAGGAATTGGATGGGGAAGCAGGGTGGCAGGCAAGGGGGAAGGAAAGTGTAGAGAGCATTGAATCCCAATGCAAGGAGTCTTGGAAATGAAATTCCAGACTGGAATCCATTATGGAGGAGGCTGACCTGAATTTACTGGCCATTTAGGAGTCATGCTACATTGAGTACGATGACTGGGACATGATTTACCAGGGTACTTTAAGTTCAGGACAGACAGGGCAAGGAGAAGGGGAGGAGGGGTTGTCTTATATGTGAGAGAGGGAATCATGGCAATGGAGGTACTGGGGCAACAGGAGGAAAAGGAAAAGATGAGGTGTTGTGTCATTCTGAAGGCATGCTCTGGGAATGCTAGCTACACATAAGTAGTGTACAGCCACCAGCACATGGGAAAACCGTCACCAGAATTGAAAGTAAGGAGAAGATGCTGCCAGTTGGTGACTTCAGTGTGCCAGATATGGAGTGCAGCCTTCCAGCTGCAGCTTCTGCAAGGAGTAAGACAATCTTGATTCCCTTCAAGGGGCTTTTCTCAGACAGTGAGTCAAACAGCCCACTAGGGACAGGAGATTGCAGAGAGGGACATCTTTGTAGACATCATGGTGGGCAGTCTCCTGTATGACAGTGATCACTGTACAGTGTGGTTTAACATTAAGACAGAAACAGAGGCTAACCACATGACAAGAAGGGCCTGGACTTTAAGAGAGAAGATTTTTAAAGAAATGGAGGATTGCCTTATAAACTACCTTGAAGGGGGGGATTGCCATGTAGTGGTGGAGGCACATTGGGCATAAATAAGTGAAGGTATAACTAAAACAATTAACCTTTGCATGAAGGAAGTGAGTAAAAGTAGAAGGAAAAATAGACTATTACGATTCTCTAAGGAAGTGGCAAAGGTGGTAAAGGCAAAGAAGGGTAGTATTCAGGAGGTATAAGGAAGCACAGATGATGGAGGAGGAGGAGGATGTGTGCCTATTAAAGCAGAGGGAAGCAAGCAAGGCAGTAAGGGGAGCAAAGGCACAAAGGAAAGAATCACCAAAGGGGTCACTAATGGGAGTAAAACTTTCTTCAGATATAAGTGTAAAGAGAAAAGCAAGGGGTGGGAAGTAATAGTTAGGATTAGAAGGATGGGGGGGGGGATTGAGCAAAAGAAGACCAAGAAAAAGCAGACATCCTGAACAGGTACTTCTGCTCAGTCTTCACAGTGGGGTGAGGAGAGGGACTGACCACCAGGGAGTAGTAGGAATGGTGGTTGGGGAGGTGGCATGAGTCCATTTTCAGAAGAATGAGTCCAGAAGGGATGTGCAGCTCTGAAGATGTACACAGCTATACGACTAGATGGGAAACGTTCAAGGGTTCTAAAGGAACACAGGAAAGGGTTGGCTGCTCTACTGACAGCCTTGTTCAGTAGATCACTGACAACAGGTGTGGTTCAGGAGGACTGGAGAAGGACTGATGGGGCCACTGTACAAAAGAGCAGCAGCAGGGAGGAGGCTAGTAACTGTAGGCTGGTCAGTCTTATATCACTGGTAGGGAAATTAATGTAAATCCTGCTAAAGGAAAGACTGAGTATCTTGAATCCAGTGGGCTGTAAGACCACACGTATCACAGTTTCATGGAGAGGGAGGTCATGCCAAACAAATCTGTCAGATTTCTTTGACTGAGTGACCAGAGGAGGCTGATAAAGAAACTGGGCAACAGGGGTGGGGGGGGAGACTAAAGTGGTGAAGTGGGTTAGAAACTGGTTAATGAATTAGGAGACAAAAGGTTTGTGGTAAATGGCACTGACTCAAATGATGGAGGAATGACCATCAGAGTGCCACAGGGCTCAGTACTGGGACTGGTTCTCATCAATGTCTTTATAAGTGACATTGCTGAGAAAATGAAAGGGAAGGTATGCCTCTTTGCAGATGTTACTAAAATCTACAAAAGGGTAAACAATTGGGGGGCATTGAATGAGTAGTGATTTGGGGAAACTTGAGGAATGGACTAAAGCATGGCATTTTGGGGTTCAATGTCAAAAAGGGCAAGATAATGTACCTAGTACTTAGGAACCCAGGCACTGCACATAAAATGGGGGGAGATACTGACTGTCAATGAACAGGAAAAAGACCTTGGGATTTTTATATCTGACAACCACAAGGTGGCAGGGCAGTGTGACAAATCAGTGGGTAAGGCTAGTGGGATGCTTGGTTGCATGGGGGTACTGTATATCCATTATGAGGTGAGAGGTGATGTTGCCACTATATTACTCACTGGTGACACCTCACCTGGAGTACTATGTCCAGTTTTGGAAGCTGCACCTCAGAAAGGACATAGGGTGGAGGCAGTCCACAAGAGGGCAACTAAAATGGTGCCTGGGTTCACAAGAAGCCCTTCGAGGAGAGACTGAGGATTTATCATGTACACCTTAGCGGAAAGGAGAGCAAGTGGTGACATGATAAATACCTACATGTGCCTCACAGGGCTGAACAGGGTGGAGGAGGGCAGTCTCTTTCAAATGAGAAGGAGCACCAGGTCAGATGGCATGTGATGAAGCTTGGGGGGGGGTTAAGCGATATATGAGGAAAGATTTCTTCAATGAAAGGTTGGTAAATATCTGGAAAAGTCTGCCAACAGAAGTGTTGGAGGCAAAAACAGTGTGGGGCTTCAAGTATGCATGAGATGGACATAGGGGTGTATCAGAAAACAGGCAAGAAGGAGGGATGGACACTGAAGACCAGTTAGAATCTATGGAAACAGATAAATCGTGAACATCTGGACATCCTGGGTGGGCCAAATGATCATTTTCTTCTGACAGCATGTGTGTTTCTATGTTCTTTGGGATACTCTCAAGGAGAAAGCAATCCAGGGTGGAGAAAAGAGATGGGGACCAAAAGCCTGATGAGATTTTGCCTGGTGCCCAAGTGCTATCCTAACCCTGAGCTGGATAGAGTGGAACCAGCACTGGACATTGTTAAAGTCATACTAGTCTGTGGTAATGATTCTAAGACTAAAACTTTTGCACCTGAGGCATCCAGTAGAGTGCCATCCACACTCATGTGAATATGCAAGTCAACAGAGTTGGATGGCAAGTCATTGAGAACAATAGGGAACATAAGATGGAACCCAGGATGGAGTTCTGTGGAACTCCAGGCTGGATAGGAAGGGAATAAGACACAGCTGGCCTACATAGAATGGAGACAACTTAAGGGTAGGATCTGAACCAGTCAACTGCAAGTGAAGGAAGACCTGCAGATGTCAAATTCTCCAGAAGGAGAGGATGAGGTACCAAATCAAAGACCTTGGCAAGGTCAATGAAGATGGCATCAGTGATGTATCCTTGATCCATGCAGTCAGGATTGAGTCAGTAACATGCATTATGGAGGATATAGTAGAGTGGGTCTTTTGGAAACCAGTCTGGAAAGGAGAGGGCAAATTAGTGGAGTAGAGGAAGTCAGAGAGGTGGGAGTAGACTAGTTTTTCCTATAGCTTAGCAGGAGTAGGAAAGAGGGAGATAGGAAAATAGTTGCCAGGGGATGTAGGATCACTGCTCTTTTATAGTGGCAGTAACTTGATAAATTTACAGGACAGAGGGACAGTGCAGATGAAAAAGGAAAGATTAACTATAACAAGAGCTGTGCAAAAAGAAAATTCAGAATTTGTTGAATTCCACTAAAATTCTATGAAATTCTGAGGAATTCCATCAACATTTTGAGGAATTTTTGAAATGTATTAATTAGGCAGCAATACCTGTTGATAGGCAATCTAACAGTGTGCCAAATATCATGGCATTAGAAGACATTGTCTCAAAATTATAGGTGCTCAAAGGCTGTCTTTTTATTTTTTGTGAGAAATTTCATGAACTTTTTATTTGCATGTAACTCAGATACCTGTGGAGCTAGAAATCTAAACTAGCTATCTATATATATAAATGTGGCAGGAATCCATAGTCCTGCAAAATGGTATAACATTTTGATGAAAGCTTTCAAAATTATACTAAGATAACTAAAATCTAAATTTTAGTAAAATGGTTGGCTACCTATAGCACAGTCCTTTAAAGCTTGAGACTTAAAACTTTGTGCATGACCTTAGTATTTTAACTACTAAAAGAAAACAACCAAGCATTAATTTATTGCACCAGCCTGAGAAATATGCCAGGAACTCACTACTGAATTCATGCTAGTGAGTTTATTAATCCAAGATAGTGTGCAACATCCAAACAGGAGCACTTGGAGAAAGGATTGCAATCTCAGTGTTTTGGGAGAATTCGCTATGTCAGTCTGTTGACAATTATTACTGTTTCACTTCTTTACTAAAACAGGAACAGCTTACTGTACCTAACTGTATTGTCACCATTGGTAGTCTTATTAAGTTTAAAACTAGATTGGATGTACACATGAGGGAAATGGCATTTAAAGATTATATATATTGAAGAGTAACAGTCAGACTTGAAAAAACATTGTCTTCCATTAATCTGCACTTACCTAGGCTATGAACCTATGGTATCCTGGTTAAAATATAAACATTGTCTTTATTATATTACTGTAGTAGTTTCAATATTTAAACTACTTGTGGTAAAGATTCTACAGTAAGTAAGCAATAACACACAGTGGGTTGTGGATCAGTCTGGATAAATGCACACCTAGGGGCATAGTGAGGCACTAGGCACAGCTGAGTGCTTTACTGCTCCTAGTAGTGGATTTATCCAGACTAACCCACACCCAGGTGTGTGTTATTGCACTAACAAAATGGATATATGTTGAAATATGTTATAGCTTTAATTTATTAGGTATATTGCAAAATATATTGATTAAATTCCAAAAATAGTGAAATAAAGATGGTAAATATATGTTATTGGTATATTGTCACTATATGTATAAACAGAGGCAGTATGGTGCAGTGGTTTAAGGCTCTGAGCTGCAAACCAAGAGATCTGGGTTTGAATCCCACAGCCCCCATTTGCATACTGTGTGACCCTAAGCAAGTCACTTAACTTCCTTGTGCTCCCCAGTGGCACCTGTAAAAAACCTTTCAGCTTAGTGTGTCTCTCCTGGTAAAAAGAAAATATGTATAAATGTATTTTTTTTTTACATTTCAAATGTTGCTTCTTCTATTTACAAATATATATATAATATACATGTGTTATAGATATTGGCCCAGATATTCAGAAATGCACCAAAGGCCAGCACATGTCCAGCACACTGCAAATCTGATGTGCCATGGCACAACAGGAGCCATATTCAGAGGTTGTGCCTGCTGCACTGCACCAGCACAACCCATCTGAATATGACACAGTTGTGCCATGGCACAGAAAGAGAAGCCCCAGCAACTGTGGAAGCAGAGCAGCAGAGCAACATAGGGGGGCACGGCACAGAGAAGAGACCCAGGGACAGAACCAGGGAAGCACGGTGACAGGCCACGGGGAGGCCACCACCAGCAGGGTACAGCAAGGCACACACAGGCACCCAGACCACCCCCAGAACACAACAGTGGCACAGACAGTAGGCAACAGGAGGTACCAATGGAGAGCCACCAAGGGAGCCTCCCCACAGGCTGCAGGCTGTGCCCCCCCACACACCCAGACCAGAGCAGGCCACACCCAGGACCACGCAGCCAAGCACACACACACACACGCCACACATGCGGCACATACAGTAGGCATGGAATGCACTGGGAGCAATGTAGCACAGCAGAGCACATGGTACAGGCAGCACAATGCCAAGCAGTGGCCCCAACACAGCGTGCGGGCCAGTTCCCGACCAAAGACCATGGCCATGTGCCATCACCATGCTCACACACATCACACAAGCCTGACAGCCACCCCATGGGCACCCCAAGGCACAGCCACCAACCAAGGGAAGGGACACCACCACAGCGGGACACACCACAGCACACAGCAGTAAACCACAGAAGCACAGCACATGCCCCAACACATGCACACCACATGGACAGGCACTGAGCCACTGCAGAATGGCTCCTCATGCCACCTGCAAAGCAGATACTGACACATGCAGGTAAGTCAAAATAGATATATTTCAAAGTAACTATATACAGCAACGGGGGGGTGGGAAAAGGTAGGACAGTGAGGGAAGGGGGCAGGGAACAGGGACTGTACAGTGGGATAGGGGACTGTAGAGGGAGGTACAGCAGGGGAAACAGGGGAATGCTATCACCTATTCACTGGCAGCCACAGCCTGCCACCCCTTGATGCCCTTGCCACCTCCTATCATCCAGCAGCATGTGGCATATTTGCAGCACAGCCTCCATAGTCATGGATGTTATCAATATCAGCTGCCGGAGCAGCCTGCAGTACACAAGCCTCCATCTGCGATGCTGGACACCTATGACAAGGGACAGGACAGGTGATCAGTGCAATGTCCCAAGGAACCATGCCCACCTACAGTGCGCAATGGGCAGTGGGAACACCCACGTTGAAGGGCCCATACCGGTCACCAGCAGGGGGTGTGCCAATGCCTGCCAGCAAAGCGGCACACCACGACAGTGCACAGAGGTGGTTCCCAGTGCACAATGGCCACCCGACTGCACAATGACAGTCACATGGAACAGTGCACTGGCAGCACCTCAGCAATGTCAGTGGCAGCCGGGCATACACCCACCCCAACAACAGCTGGCACACGTGTCCAATGGATGCGCCACAGTGGCAAGCACCACACACAGTGTGACACACAGCTACCACAACACACAGCACAGGAGGACATGCCCACACCCACACCCCCGCCACCCCCATGTAGTGTGTGAAGGACCATGACAGTGCCTACCTGCCCTCCATGGCCCCACTGGTGCCAGAGCCACTCCTGTGCCACCTCCGAGTCCCACTGTGGCCTGCTAACCTGTCACTGCTGCTATTGCCCTCCAGTGATTCTCAGGCCCTGGGAATGGAACATAGAAAGGTACACATCAATAAACATCCACAGCAGCTGCCCACCACCCCCACCCCTGTGCACAGGGTGAGCCCCTTCCTGACACGTCCCGCACAGCTGCATCGCAATGCAAGTGGTGGCTGGCAATGCCACCATGTGATGTGTATGATGGCAGTGCACCACTCTGCTGGGCATGCCAGGCAGCCTAGCCAACACCACAGTACAGCACCAGGGCACACATGCAATATGGGCCTACTCATCTGGCTATGGCATAGCCCCACACCTGACATGTACCTCCAGCCTCCTCAGGTACTCTGGGTCCCTCCTCACAAGGTTGCCATATCTGTAGCGGCACTGCTTCCCCATTCTGGCCACCCCAGTTTGCTGCTACAGTGTGGCAGCAATCCCCTGCCACACCACAACCCTAGGCTGCTCCAGGGGCACCTGGCCAAAGAGTTGGGGGGTGTGGGGCTGGACACAGATGACCAGGTTCACAAGCTCGTCATGTGTACAGTTTTGTGCCCTCAGTGTCCTTCACTGTACCATGGTGTGAGATGAAGCCGGTGAGCAAAATGGTGGCATGAAGCGCACATGGCCATGACATGCGCAAGATGCACGATGTGAGGGAACATGTGCAGTGTCCACCCATCACACAGTCTCAGAGATGTGCAGTATGGACATGACTAGGTGGGGTCACCGGATGAGGGGGTGACCCAGGGATCGGGGTCACAATAGGGGTCAGGGGTTGCCTGCCTCTGCGCAGTGTGCACGTGCGCAATAGCAAGCCTGGTGCAGCATGCACCATGCCTCCCATCATGCAGTTGGTGCACCATGCATGACTGACACCATGATACCATTCAGCACATGTGCACTGCGGGCCAGTGCAAAGAGCATGCAAGCGCATTGCACCGTGACTTGCTCCGGAGCAATCTCATTGCACACGGAGCAAAATCGCGATTTTCAGATGCCACATGCAAATGAGCTTATCAGCCAATTCATGGCACACTGGGGGCATTAGCAAGTCATTACAGTTGTGCCAAAGCTCACTTGCATGTGTTGCACTATATATAGAATAGTATATGGGTGACCATACACAACAAGGCTATGCTTCCATCGAGGGGATGTGATGATGTCATACAGACCTCGAGAGCAAAGCTCGAGAGGTCTGTTTGACATCATCACATCCCCGAGATGGAAACAAAGCCTTGTTGTGTCTGGTCACCCATATACTATTTTACATACTATATAGTTCCCTGAAATGTCTACAGTTTAATTTAAATAGAAAGTTTCATACCTTGTGTTCACACACTCGCTTGCTCCCTGTCATCGCTGCAGTCCTGCTTTGCCTCCGGTCCTCGCTACGGTTCCTCTCACCACCCGATATTTCAAAGTGCCGGTTATTTAAAAAAAAAAAAAAGAAAAATGCCAAACTGATAGTTTGGACACACGGAGCCGACAATGGAAGTTTGTGTCCAAACTATCCTAGTGAAATGCTTGCCCCTCTGCTCGCTAAGCGGTGCCACCATTTTACCCTATTTGTTTTTTTGAACACTGAGCTGCTTTAGCCAATCAGGTAACAGCTCAATGGGGAGAAGTTGTTGTAGTATCGTTGTGATGTCAGAATGATACTACAGCAACTTTTCTTGACCTTTGAACTGTCCTACAACAGCTTTTGGAAAGCCATCGCTTTTTATCCACAATAAGCCCTAACCATATACTATATAAGCACTACAGAACAGCACAGGCCATGGACTGGTATTGCATCCTTTCAGGGTAAGTTGCACATGCCACTGCAGCTCACTGGGAGCAGCCAGCACAGCAGAGTGGGACAGAACAGGGTGATGCTGCCACTGACACACTGTGCTGTCCATGTCCACAGGAAGCAACATGTCAGAACGTGAGGAGGGTGAAGAATGTGGACCTGATCCCAAGCGCAGGTCCAGTTTCACAAAGGTGGAGACAGAGGCCCTGTTTGATGCCTACCTTGACAAGGAGCTTCTGTTGAGTGCTGCCACAGGCACATCACAGGCCAGAGCTGGGGCCTGGGAGGAGGTGGTGGCATGTGTCAACCAGCAGGGCAGCCACCAGCGGTCAGTGCAGGAGTGCAGGAAGAAGGTGGACACGGACAAGAGGCACATCAAGGAGAAGGTGGTGGCTATCTGGGCAGCCTGGAATTCCACTGGAAGGGGACCTGCAGATGTGCCACTGCACACAGCGCAGGAGGAGTTGGTGGCAACCACCATCCACTGCAGTATGGTGGAGGGTATACCTGGCGGCAGATTACAGATGGGTGGTAGCCCATCACTGCATGGTAAGTATGTCAGCCACGCATAGCTGGGGTGTGGTGGGTGCATACACAGCCATGTTGGCATGCATGCAGCTGGCATTCCTGTCTTGTGCATGTGGGCATACCTACATACATGCCATGCTGCAGGACACATGCAGTGGCAGTGTGGGGGGGCACATGTGGGCAATGCATCACTAACACACCTCTCTTTCTCTTGCAGCACCACCACGCCTCCATGCAGATGATGGGGCAATGGCAGAAGCAGGTGTGGCCACTGAATCGGCCCTGAAGGACCAGCCTTCCTCCTCCATGGGCATCTGGGGGCCCGACAGGCTGCAGCTCACCACCACTGTGCAGGTGAATGTCCTGGACCTGGGGTCAGATGAGGCCCTGGATGTATTTCTGCAGAATGCTAGCCCTGGGGTCCTGAGCACAGAGACATAGATTCGGGCAGGGTCTGACACCGATGATGACGCAACGCTCATCCTAGACAGCATGGCCACTGTTGTATGGGAGATGCCCTGGCTGGCCACTGACGCAGGCAGCATGCTCAACACTCTGCCAGTGGCAGAAAAGCTGCCCTTCACTACTGCAGGTGCAGCAGTGTGTACTGCCCTGGCTGTGCCCTATGGTGGAGGTGGAGTGGCTGCGAAGGTGCTGGATGGCATGCAACAGCTGGGTGGGTGACAGCACCAGGCTGCAGGTGCCACCGGGCAGCCAGACACAGGGTCCACCACCGGTGAGCCTGCCATACCTAATCCCCCTGCAGACCCCACCATGCAGCATCGACCAGAGAAGGGGGCTGTGCAGCGTGGCCGGTCATCACATGGGAATCGGAGTCTGGTCCAGGAGCCCCAGGATGCTGACCCGCCGGCTGAGCACACCATTAGCTGTGGGTGTCTGTTCAGCAACAGTTCCTGCTAACCACTGGGGCACACCCACTGCATGTGGAGGTACACCAGTTAGCTGAGTAGCAGGAGAGGGGCACTGTGCAGATACTGGTGGGGATGCAGCTCATGCAGGAGGCCACAACCTGGATCACATTGCCATTGCAATGTCAGATGGCTTTGGGCTGTTGGCTGCCACAGGGTGTGGCTGGGCACAGATAACCCCCCATGGTGTGCTGTCCACTGTGCATACCCAGTGTCAGGGGACCCCTGTGCAGTTGACACCGGGCTCAGATATCAGCATCCCAGGCACACATGGGGCTGGGATGTTTGGGCACCTCGAAACCCCCCCGGGTGTACACAGTGGAGGTCCCATGGTTCCACCCCTGAGGAGGCTGTTGCATCCCCCCATGGCTGATGCACAGCCTGTGGCTGCCATTCGGCCCAGGGGTGGCAGCTCAGTCACCATGGTGGTCATGGTTCCATGCAGCAGACCTGATGTGTGGGCCGCCCCACCTGCAGTCTGCAGCTGCTGCCCAATGTGCATATGGGTAGTGTGTGTGTGCCTACTGATGGTGTGATGCCTGTGTATCATGCCACATACTGCCTGTGTGCATGCTTTCCCAGCCACTGGGCCATGTGGCATGGGCATGATGACAGCAGTCTTGCACCGGTTGCGCCTGTGCACCAGTGCGATGCATCTGGTCCACGCCACATACCCACACCTGTGTGTGTGTGGGAGCATGTGTGTGTGTGTGGGGGGGGCTGTGAGGGGTGCTGTGTGTGGTTGTGTGTGGGTGTGTGCCCCTGTCACCCATACCCCTGCTTCCCACCTCAGTGTGTGCATGCCCAGTGCTATGCATGCCTCTGCATGTGTGCTGTACCTGTTTGTGTGGCCTATGCATGTGTATTGCACCACCTACCAGTGTGCACCATAGTGCTCCCATGCTATGGTGTCCCAGTGATGTCTCGTCTGCTGCTGCAGCTGGAGATCCCTCCAGCCCACTGCCTCCATCATCTCCACTATTGATGCCTTCATCAGCCTCAAAAACTATCCCATGGTCAATGGCCATGTTGTGCAGTATGCAGCAGGCCAGGAATAGGCCACAGGCTTTCGAGGAGCTGTACTGTAGGGCACCACCTGACCTGTCTAGACAATGGAACCATGCTTTCAGCATTCCAAAGACTCACTCGATGATGTTGCACGTGCTGGCATGTGCCTCATTGTAGTGTTCCTCTGCTGGGGACGATGGGCACCGGTAGGGGGTGAGCAGCCAGGGATGCAGTGGATAGGCACTGTCCCCTGTGTAGGTAATGACATGGTTAACCCTCTGCTATTCTATTCTGAGCCCCTTGCCTGTCTCTGGTGCCCACGCCAATGTGCACACCCTGCTCTCCCCCATCCCAAGGTATGCTCTGCCCATCGCCCCTTGCCCATGTCATACTCACCCACTAGGTGGCCCATGGAGATGTTCCCACATTCAAACCTGTGGCACAGCGCAGACTGTGCCAGATGAATGCATCATGTGCACTCCCAGGGTGTGTGGCACAGACATTGGTTATGTGTCCCATTGCATCACACACCACCTGGCAGTTGACACTTGGGCTCCCCCTTCCTGTTGATGTATGCCACACCCTCAGGGCCAGGTGGTATGTGGATGCCCATGTGGGTGCAGTCAATGGCCCCGATCACACTAGGCATACGTGCTACCCTGTGGAAGTCCAGCATGGTTGCTGTATGCTCTGCCTGTGTGCTGGGGAAATGGATGTATTCTGATGAACATGGGAGCAGGGCACTGAGGAACTGTGTGAGGAGGTGGGACATGGCCAACTGAGTTATGCCTGTGGTGTCCCCTGTTGGTCTCTGTAAGGTGCCCGTGGTGAGAAGGCACATGACGGCTGTCACCTTCATCTCCATGGACATGGTGTGGCTCCATCTGGTGGGTGCCTGCATCTCCTCACTGCACAACTTGCAGAACTGCCTCAGAATGGCCCTGTTCAGTTAGAACCAGCCTACAAGCTCCGTGTCATGTACTGCTCGAAGATGATGCGGGCGCAGTAGCACCTGTGTTGAGCATACCACCGATGGGCCCTTCCACATCACTATTCCTCCTGCCCCCTCACACCCCTCATTACGGCATTCATCATGAAGAGTGCATTGTCCATGGCCCTTGCTGTCCAATATCCCCCTGGGCAGTTTGCTGCTGCTGGCTGTGTGCTACCCTGGTGCACTGCCTGGCAGTGTGTGTGTCTGCCTGTCTCTCACATTCTCTCTGCCCCGTCTCCATCTTCACTGCCACCTCTGTCCCTACCCCTCTGTGCCTACCTTGGTCTGTCTGTCTGTCTGTCTGTCTCTCTCTCTCCCTTTCACCTGGCGCAAGTGCTTTCTGTGTGCTTGTGCCATATATTTATAGGAACATGTCTGCTTGGAGCATCTCTGATTTGCTCTGCACTTGCACCATGGTTTCATGGTTTAATATCCCACTGCACTGGATATTCATGGGCATGCCCCCTCCACTTGCATCTGCATTCATTATAGTTGGGCATTGGCACAATGAGATTTGTGCTGCGTACTGGCTCCCTCTGAATATCGCTCCTTGGCGCAAGTCCGCACTTGTGCCAGCGCAACTCAGTTGTGCCATGCACAACTGCTTTGAATATCCAGGTCATTAATTATAACTATTAACTTACCCAGACAAGAACAATGGAATTTATTTGTGATTTACACGTAATCTAGCTATACAACTGGACTTCATTTTGTTATTAATCAAGGAGATATTTACATTGAATTATTGTTTTACAGTGCAACTTTAACTCAAACGTATATTTTATACTTTCATACTTACACAAATGACTTACTTCACAAGCTCATGATTGTTAAAGGCTCAGATTTGTATTTATACCACCACACTTTGCTTCACTTTTAGGTCAGGGTGCGATCCTATATGTACTTGCTTTATAACTTGTACCTATCTTTTTTCCTGTTATATTTCTTGTCTTATCAGGCCTGCTCTGCACAGCATGGCAGGAAGAGGCTGTGTTAAACTGTGGTCCAAGTGCACGTTTTAGACCAGGTGGGGGAGGGGCAGTATAAAACATCATGACTGAGGGTGCAGAGGACACATGTGTTCAGCTCAAAAAGCATTGTAACCCCGCTGTTACCCAGGGTTACAAGAATCCCAGTTAGACCTAGTGGCAGGCAGGGAAGGCAGCTTGTGAAATTCCAGTTAAATGGATTTCACACTGTTTCACTCAGTTCTCAGTCTCAGCTGAGACTGAGGGATGAGATCATTTTAGAACTGTCACAGCTGCATAAGCCACTTTGGAATGTTGCAGCTAGGGAAGTTAGGATAGAATGCTGGGGAATTTGAAGTAGTCTGTATAAGTCTATAGTAGAGTGCTAAAGAGGGAGGAGGTGTGCTGCAGCTGCAGGCCCTCAGAGCCCTCAGCTCGGACAAAGAGCTACATTTTTGTGGAGGTGTGTGTTCTCACCTGAAGATGAACACAAGAAGAGCCTAATGAAGTGGTAGAGACCGCTTATAAAGGTTCAGGGCTCCATCTCTGCGGGGATGGGGGGGAAGGATTCTGCCTAATTCCAGGGGCAAATCTCCTGGTCCGGCTAGAGGAAGAAGAAGCTGCCTAAATCTTAGTTCATGCTGAGGCACCAGAAGTTTTTTGAGATTTCTTTGAAGAGAAAAAGTATGTAGGAGAACCTGCAACCAAGGGGTGAGTTTGCTCTGATAAAGGGCCAATGTGTTTTCACCTGAGACAAGATGAATTTAAGTGACTGTTACTGTGGGGTCAAGAAAAGACATCCAAGAACAGTTTTAAGAGTTTTGGGAATTGGACTGCTTAACTCTGTGGGGGTCTAGAGAAATGGACACAGCCATGCATTAAGTATGTTTCAAGTTAAGCACATATGGATGGAAGAAACAGTAGATTAAATGTGACGTACATTTAAAGAGAATCTACACAGTAAAGTGTTTTCAGAGGATGAGGTGTTAAAGTCCAGAGAAATGGCCCAGTATGAATTATGGAGCGAGAGGTGGGAGACTACCCCATCTGTAGTAACCAAATTCACCTCTACGGGTTTGCTTTTGGACACCTGTTGCTTTCTCTCAGGTACTTGGCCATTTCTCGAGAAAAGTATCCAGATGTGGGATTGATGAAGAAGATTCCCTGATGGAGCCAGAAGTGCTCAGAGGTGATTTAGGGAACCACCGAGAAATATCCATGCTATATGGAAAGTAGTCCAAGGGCTGGCATGAGAGCCGAGCCATGGAAGGAAGTTAGTCCGAGGGCTGCAAGGGAATTGAACCAGGGAAACAGAAAAAGAGTTGAGTTCGGGCTGAGTGCCCAGTGTGTTTCTAAACCTGAGGGTTTCAGTGTAAAGAGGATGTGTTCTGATCTCCATAAATCTGCATTGCCAGGAGTGTAGCCCCATGGGGGTATATCTATGCTTTGTTATTCTGTTGGTTGTGAATAAAAGCCACACTTTAGAATCCCACTCCTGGTTTGGACATTACAGTTATTGCTTCCTGTGTCTGGAGTTACTTGGGTGCCCCTGACTAGAAGTCAAACCTAGCCAAAATACCAAGCAACAGTTTTCTCCCCAAACCCAGGTCCCAGGTAGGGGGTTGCATATGGAGGCACCATACAGTGCTAATAACACAAAAATACCACCAACCTGACCCCTTGGGTAACCCACCAGTTACAGGATGTTTATGTTTAACTTCTCAATAAAATTCCTTATGTTTTTGTGATTGTTCTGTACATCTTCGGACTATTGCTGCGCACAACCACAACAACTGGAACAACATCATATAGCTTTGGGAAAAAAATTGTTCATAGGAGCAATACTTGACATTTGTGGCTAGGAGGAGGAAATATATAAAGGAAGAGTAACACAAAACAAAAAGAAAGGTAAGTTTTTTATGGGTACACTGACAGTAACACACGACAGAGGGACGAGCAGGATCATCGTAAGGGTATTCATATGAGAGGGAAAACTAAATTAGTGAACGGGGAAAAGAACTGAATGCTATAAGGAGCATAAACGTAACACACAACACCGCTGGACAAAGACATTTGATTATAAGACAACTAAGAAAAATAAACAAGTGGCTATAGAAGAGCAAGAGGACAGAAACGATTTTTGGGGTGTTTTTTTCTACTTTTTTGTTATTATTTTTAAGGGGTGGAGATGAGAAGAGTGCAAGTAACACAGAACAGGAAAAAGAAAAGAAAAAAAATGTCTGCTGCCTCACTGAGTGCTGCAACTTACACCATGCCTGGCCCAGATTCTGAACTGCCACCACCATGATGCAGCTCCGCCAGGAGTTTCAAAATGTTATTTTGGTCCTCTATTATTTTTCTCATGTCCCCACTGGCCTCCTGCTAGAACTGGTCAAACTCTTGCCTAAGACATCGCACCTCACCACACATGGCCACCACCTCACTGTGCACAGACACTAGGTCTTCATTGCTGATGCTGACCTGACCTGGGGCTGCTGCAGGCTGTGTGGTATCAGCATGATGGCAGTGCCAGTGGCTATGGGGTGAAGGTGCTGCTGCCTTCTGCTGCTGTGTTCTGGACCTGATACAAAGCCCCCTAAGCAGATGCCGACTGCCTTCCTCCTGCTGGCCCCCTTCCCCTTCTGTATGTTCACCCCCCACTAGTAGTGCTGCCTCCTGCTGCTGCCTCCTCTTTCTGCTTTAGGAGTCACTCTGCAGGGTGGTGGTGCTGCAGATGACTCCTTTAGCCACCATTGCCAAGGTGTGCCCCTTTCTTCCCTTGCCAAACACTCCAGCCACAAAGGTTGCAGATGACAACACTGTCATCTGCAGCATTTGTGCTGAGGAAGGACTGCACTGATGATGACACTCTTGGCTGGTGGGACGGGCCACCAGCTGATGTCCCAGGGGCCACAGCCTCCTGCTCCTGCTGGGGGGTGGTGGGGGAATATGCTCCTGTTGCTGGGGGGCAATGGACTCCTGCTGCTTGGGGTGGGGGCACATGCTGCTGGTGGGGACAACGGGCCCTGCTGCTTGGGTGCAGGAGGCACATGATGCTGCTGCTGGGGGGACAATGAACCCTGCTGCTGGGATGTGGGGATCACATGCTCCTGCTGTTGGTAGGGGGCAATGGTATCCTGCAGCTGGTGAGTGGGGGGCACATGCTTCTGCTGGGGGAGGTTGCTTGTCAGACTTAAATGCTATCCTGTTCAGGTGAACACTTTTATCTGTCTTCTGTCCAATCACCCTTGCCCTACCTTTCCCATCCATAGTCTCTAAAAAAAAGAGTTTTCTTAACAGAAAACAAACAAAAGAAAATGAAAAAGAGAAAGAAAGAGAGTGAGGGTGTCACACACACACACACACACACACTCACTAAGTCACTATAAACTTAGAGATAGAAACATATAAGCCCACATAAAATGTCCTAACAAAGAAAGATTAACTGTTTTTAAAGTAAAGAATTTGGAAAAACAAACCTATATAGTTTTTTTCATGTTGCCTACTAGTTCTCTCAGACCACTACCTCTCTGTCTGCAAGCACTAGCAAAAGAAAGCAGAATCAGTGCCTTCCTGAGTGCAGTCACCCACGTGACCTGCAGAGCATAAGTCATGTGACAGATCTTTTTTCCCCTAATTTAGCCTAATAGTACTGCAAGGCGAAATTTACTGGTGAAATTGACTGTGAAATTTCACCATAAGTATTTAATTTCGTGAAATGTTTCGCAAGGCGAAATTCATGATTTTGCTGGATTTCACTGCCCAAATAAAATTTCACAACATCTCTACCTCTAGAAATGTTTAATAAAGTAAAACAGGCATTTATTTTATTTGCCAGAAATCATTTTCAGTAGTTATTGACCACATGGATGCTGGAGTTCTTATCAGCTAAGAAAAAATCCAAACCCCTGGAGGCAAGTGCACACAGCAACAAAGGGTAGGAAAGGTACACCAGCTGGACATCACTACAATCTAAAATGCAGATACACCTCTATTAAAATATTTCTGTATTATTTTTAAATATTAATTGATTGTTCAATAAAATAAGAATAGCTGCGATTACATAAGTTCTTAAATGTGTTATTATGAAATGGCTTGAAAGAATCCAGTAATCTGATTAGCTGAGATCTTCTGTCAGCTGTGATTTAAAGCATGCAAGTAATCCCAGGAACTAAATTTGCCTGCCCATACTGCTAATGCCTTCAACCAAAAATGACTGCTAATGTACAACTGATGGCAGCATCTCTCCAGGCTTACCAGGACGTAACATACCTGCCCCCCCATACCACCTGATTCAGATTGAACAGTACTTTAAATCCTCCCCAAGGACACATATGTCACTGCTCCAGTTACAAGAGTATTTCTTATCTCCTGCCCTGCTCCTTCACTATCCACAGCTTAAAAGTGCTGCCTGACTCTAATAGCTTTGCTCTTCTACTACCGACTTGCAATAACTACATTGATGGACAACTTTTAAAATGTCTGCTTCTCTTATACAAAAATACCTGACTGGTAAGTTTAGCAATTCTACCCAGCAATTAAATAATGTTTGTGCCAACCTAAAGGAGCACTGTCAGCCGTTTACTTTCTTCTACTGAAAGTACCCATGAAAGTGCCTGCAGTTCCTACAGCAGTCCCTTTCATGATACAGTAGCCATAACAGCAATATTTTCACCCCAAAAGTCATTACTTTTAATCATTTTAACCCAAAGCAAAAAACTCTTGCTCCACTTGTATTTACCACGCCAGCTGCCAAAGCGTAGTTACACTTCTATATGTGCTGAAGTGCCATCATGCTCCTGCACACCTCATTATACCCAAATTTAGCTAAACACATATTTTAACAGTGTAAAGAAAGCTGAACTCATGAAAGTGTCAATTAATTTGAAGTGAGGGCTAACATTACTAAAATCACAGTCAGAAAACCAGGCAGTGCTACTGGGCATCCATACATGATATGCATACGTACATGTGCTTGCCCAGTATCACAGCTCAATTTTCAGGCCATGATTTATCTAACATTAAGCCCTTGTTTTACATTAACTGACACTTTCAGGAGTTCAGCTTTCTTTACCCTGTTAAAATATGTGTTTAGCTGAACTTGTGTACAATGAGGTGTGCATGAGCTTCTGGTGCTTCAGCACCATTTAGAATGTGACCGTGCTTTGGTGACCAGCATGGTATATTCAAGCAGACCAAGAGAGTTTTGCTTTGGAGTACAATTACAGAAATTGACAACTTTTGGTGTGAAAATATTGCTGCTATTGCTACTGTATCACTAAAAGGACCGTTGCAGGCACCATAGGCACTTTTATTGATACCTTTAGTAGAGATAAATAACCAGCTGACAGTGCCCCTTTAAACTAACCCTTCCTCTCTCTCTCTCTCTCCTGCTCTAGCACCTTGCCTTCTGCACACTTTGAAAATTGCCAATCCAGACAGCAATGGACATCCTTGTATACTCAAGTTTCCTGCTGTAGCAACATGACAAATTATGTGTCTCTCTGCTGCATGTCAAATGTTACAACACCCACATCTAGAGGCTTGTGTGCGTGTGTGTGTGTGTGTGTGTGTGTATGGAGGGGTTGTCTGTTGGGGGTAAGTGAAATCAAATGGCCTTGAGGCAGGAGCAGGGAGCAGGGGGAGATGAGGACAAAAGGCCTGCAGCTCTAGCCTCACCTGCTTCCAAAAAAACGTTGCCACCTACTGACAGCAGGGTAAGAATTACTTGCTTTAAATGTACTCATACAAGTTTAAAATCATGATCAAAGTATGTTAAGAACCATCTTTTTTTTTTAAAGATCCATTTCATATTAGTATTAGTATACGCCATGGTGTGATATATTATGAGACATCATCACTTTTTAGGAACATTGCACAAGAGGCATGACTATATCCCCATGATATACTACACCCTGTTGTGCATTATTGTGTAAATAGCTATCTGTCACATCTAGGTTAAATGCACAGTTCTTCTTATTAAGCCTTAATAACATCCTACTACGTCAGTGGCAATTGCTTGTTTACTATATAATTGTTAAGTACTGTTTAGGCCAATAAAGTTAAAAGTTATACTGAGCTACTTTACAATCTAAGTTGAAGAAGTACCTCAAGTTATCTTAGGCCATAGGGATTTTTTTTTTTTATTCAAAATTAATTACTTTGCATCAAGATAAATCAACTTCCTTGTTTGAAAGGTCCTAGGTCTTTTATCCATTTGATGTAACTTCTCTGTGGTTACCACATAGTAAATGCAAGAGGGGACAAGTACTGCCCTGCTCAATCACAAACTCATAATGATATATTTCATAGGTTAACTTGTTCTCAAGGGATCTTCTGGTACATGATCAGTTCAAGGAAATTAAACAGAAGCTCAGTGCTGTCAACTCCCCTGTGCTGCTCTAAATACTGTACCTGCAATTAATAAAATGAATTACCTTACATACTTACTGTATTCTCAGAACTTGAAATTCAAATAGAATCTCTTTGTCTCTTATCTGAGCTGAAATCTCACTGTTTCTCTCTTTTTCTTATTTAAGATGGCCATCAAGCTTCCAATTTAAATTTTTATATGGAGTATACCCACCCAGAGGCTGACAGGTATCCAGCAGGGATCTTGCTAGAAAGAAACCCACTGTTCCCTAACATTAAGTAAATACAACAGGTAGCAAATCCTGCCCTGCTTATTCACAAAGTTATAATTATAATTCTTATAAGTTAATTCTAGACCTGTGTGGAATTTTCAAACTTCGTGCTGAATTCCACAGCATTGTATTAGTTCTGCCAAATTGTGTGGAATTCCATCAGAGGCAGAACTCCAAAATTCATAAAGTGGAAGGTAGACCACTAAATCATATTTATTTTCAGCAGACTATTGAATAATAATAACAAAACAGCTTGTTTGTATCTATGTCTTAATTTACTGTTATACCTATGTGTTGTACTGCTATACTGTGTATTTTGGTTTGTCTTACTGTGACAAGGTACCTTTGTAAATGAGCCTATGGCTCAAAGGTTTTCCAAACTGCTGTTTAAATAAAAAAAAAAAAATAAAAAAATAAAAATATTCTATAGATTGCGTAACATAAATAGACTAGTGGAATTCTGTGTCTTGCATATGGAGGGCAATCTCCAGCAGTAGAAGAGAAGTGGTTCTGTCATTATATTGCTCATTGGTGTGGCCATATCTGGAATACTGTGTACAATTTTGAGACCATGTTTCAGAAGCACATAGACAGAATGGAGGCAGTCGAGAGGAAAGCAACTAAAATGGTATATAGCTTGCATGAAAAGTCCAACGAGGAGTTTGTAGGATCTAATTATTTATACCCTAGAAGAAAAGAGAGAGGGGGATATGACAGTGACCATAATAATACCTTAAAGGATTGGACAGAGTACAGGTAGAGATTCTTTTTCAAATGACAGCAAGCACCAGAACCAGGGGACATGCAGCAAAGCTTGAGGGAGTTACATTCAAGAGTGATGCTAGAAAACATTTCTTCACTGAAAGGGTAGACAATGCTTGAAATAGATCGCCAGCAAAAGTGGTAAATGCCAAAACAGTGGTGGCTTCAAGCATGCATGGGAAAGACATGGTGATATATTACACAGGATGTAGTGAATGGTGAGGGTCAATGAAGACTAGCTCAGATCCTCGAAAACAGAATCAGTAGGGAACATCTGAAAAAACTAGATGAACTAAGCAGTCCTTTTCTGATGTCAAATTCTATGTACCTTTTGTATGTATCTATGCAACTGCACAATATTATTCCTCTGTTTACATAGAAATGCTTTTTTGAAATTACACAAAATAAGACCAAAAATACTGAAAAGCATTTCAGAAGCAGAACTGCCATTCCACACAGATTCGACTAACTGAATTTTATATTCTGCAAAACTCTAGTTAACTCATATTCAATTGGCACTTCTGGTGTGTGGCCAATTTGAGCAAATGAAATCGAATCCTGAGCTGCCCCCTCTCATGCTACTCTAAATGCATGCAGTTCTTAAAATATATTATCTATCTTGCTTACCATGGTCTCCATTCTTGACATTCAAATGGGATTTCTTTGTTACACTTTTCAGCTTAAATGTGAGTAAACCCAGCTGCCTAACTCCACAGTGAACCCTTAGCTGGGCCATACCCTGACATTTTACTTTTATCTCTATTATCTGAGTTTAAAACTCCCCATTTCTCTTTTTTCTTATGTGAGATGACCCTCAAGCTTCTAGTTATAATTTTTATATAGAGTGTACCCAACCAGAAGCTCACAGGTAGCCAGTGGGGCACTTGCTAGAAAGGGAGGGCCACTGCTCCCCAGTTGTAAGTAAATGCAAGAAGTATCAAGTCCTACCCTGCCCAATCACAAAGTTGCGATTACATTTCTTAGAAGTCAACTCATTTTCAAGGGGTACTCCTAGTGTTTGGCCTGTGGGTGGGTTTATCCACAGATACCAGTATCAGCTGAATCTATGTACTTACTTTGGTGATCTGGTCACGGCCAACTAAGGGTTACAGTACAACACCTGAATCCAGTGGTAATATACCTGATACTGAGGCAAGCAGGAGGTTGCAGAACTTAATCCAGGTGGACCCCTACCATAAGTGCTTTGCCCCCACTGAAGAGTGTTGGGGCCCTAAATGGCTCCACAGTCCATGCCCCTACCCTTGTCATTAAGCACAGTTTTCTGTGTAGCCCCAACTCAACATTTATATTTGTTTAAACATTTTTCAGTTTCTAAAAGGGGATATGGCAGTCTGAGGGAGACTACCACAACACACAATCCACAGCTCACACAGAGTAAGGCATTTTCTGTATGGCCAACCTGGCTTCTCATTGTAAAACATACGTTCAGCTCAGCTGTGTCTACATACTAGGGTCCTGCTCCCCCCCCAAGATCGCCATATTCACAGAGAGCAACAGCTGGTGACTCTGAATGTCATCTGTTATGATGAAGCTTCAGATGGTGGAAGTGAGAGTGCCAGCAATTTGTGAATGATGCATATGCTAGCCCCTTAGTGGGTCAGGCCCTACAAAATCTCCATGAATTTTGGAATCTTTCTGTGAAGACTGCAAAATGTACATGTGCCATTTCTTACAGCTATACAAAAGAGTGTTCTTATCTTGCATATTGGTGCATTGGGCATATCTGATACATTTTGATTATAGTAGAAAAAGAGTCAAAAAGGAACAATATTAGCAACAATGTATTTTTGATGCTAAAAGGTTTTAAACGATTAGTATTTTTTTATTTTATTTATAATTGCATAAAAACAGTATACATCTGAAACCATGAGAAGCACACTACTCAACAATGTTGGCACTAACCTTTTCATGAAATACCCCTTAAAGGCAATGTTTTCTACCAGAGCATAGAGGGCCGTGTTTGTAAATCTTTGAGACATAAACTGCATTACAATACAATGAAAAATACGGTGAATCTATTGTCTTCTTAACTTGAGACGTCCAATGCTTTTTGATATAGAATGTCAATTTATATTGTTGATGTACTCTAGTGGATGACAAACTCTTGCTTATCAACCTAAAGTTTTACAATATGAATGTTTGGAAAGGCAGGATATGCATGTGTGCTTCTTACTGAGATGGAACAATTTCTAAGAAACTATAGTTTTCAGCATAAAAAAACACTAATTACACTGATGTTGTAAAACATGCCACAGAGACATAAACTAGTACATGTTATAAGTTACTGAGCAATGCATGAAATCCAAGTGTTCCTATTATTAAATTAACCATCCATCAAAAACCCACTCAAATAAAAAATAAAACACCTAACTTAAACATAACTTAAATAATTACAAATAAAGTTGATCAAAATATTCTATGGAATTAAAATCAGAACTGAAGATGGAGAAAGAAACCTACTCACCTCAAAAATCAATATTTGAAGCACTCAAATGAAAACTCACTAGGGTGAATAAAATGGAAATCTCAGTAGACACGCAAGCTATGTTTATATGTACATGTGTGCCATGCTTCAGATCCTATCAGCATGCCCCACCAGAAACAGAAAGGGAAAAGGATGATCAGATTAATTTTTAATTGAATCAGAATCAAGATGCTCCTTTCTTGGAACATTACAAAGAAAATCCATGAAAAACTAATTTAATATCCTCAATTGATAAAAATGTAAGGGTCTGTAGAAAGAAAAGCAGTTTTTTAAAGCATAACTCAATAGCAGCAATATTAAAGTGAATACAAAGAGGTTTCTTTAGAAAACTCTGCAGGGAACCTGATGGAATTCTCTCTTTCACTCTCCAGAGCCAAACTGAGGCCCATAAAAGAGAGATCTGAAAACCCTTTGGTTACAAAATATAAAACTATCCCTTAAGGGTACAAACCACCTACATGTCTATTAAGCTATGGAATCCATGGTTTTGAAGACAAAAGAATCTTCTAAAACCAGGACACAGACATGATTTTAATGGATTAAAGGAGGCCTAGGGCAACTGAATGATTCCTATGCTTAAAGGAAAATCATTGTTTTCATTCTGCAGATATGATAAAATGTAGAGCTCATTTATCCTTTCCTTGAGTTACTATACCCGCCCCTTCCAAAGATCACACATAAAGTTACTGTGAGACAGAACCAGTTAATTCACACAAAACAAAATATTCTTTTCAAATGCAGACCTTCGTCTTCCGATTGCATATCACACTGTACCTCCAAATTAACACAGCATTACTTAAAGAGCCACCAACACTGTTATGAGAAATTTGAAAAACAAAATACTTTGACATAATTTAGCTTATATTTCACATTAGCATGGTATATTCCTCCATTATTTATTACTGATGTTATATGCATGACAATAGAATTTTTGTTTAGAGTTCGTTGGCCCCTACAGTATTGCTTATTCCTTACCTGTTATTATGATACTGTTCAATCACAATTTTTTCCATAGCAACAGACTGTGATGTCACTACTGAGTATTATGATTTCAAGTTGGGAATAAGCTGTAAACTTTAATGGATGAAGATCCAGTTTTTGTGCAAAATTCCTCAGTAATGAAAATTAGGGAGGAGAAATATATAAAAGGTACTGTATATGAAATACAAGCAGAATTTTGTCAAAATATTTGGTTTTCCAATGTTTTCTTAGTAATGTCAGTGGCTCTTCAATACATATTCTCTACAGTATTTATGCCTAAAATGTAGATCAACTGCAATTTAACATATAAAGTAACATGCACGTTACCTTTCTGTCTGCCAGTGCCTCTGAGAAACAGAGTTCTGTGATAATGACAACTTACACAATAAAAAGTGACATACTGTCTAACAAGTCATGTTTTTAAGGACCAAATTGGCAATCAATATCCATTTCAAATGACAGTAATCCTTTACATTTGTAACACTTGTCATGGCAACCTTGCTATGGAATATAAATTATTTAAAAATACATACAATAATAACATACATGTTTCCATTGTTAGTTTAAGTCTAGGATCAGAAAAAAATATGCTTGTGTTTTGTACTGTACAAACAGTAATTGGCTAGATACTTTAAGGTGGCTTAATTGTTGGGTCATCTTCATGGCATCAGGTATCAAGGCATTTCCCTGCACAGCGGTGACATCATTTCACATCCGATGTCTGGGAAGTCAGGGAAGTCAGGAGAAAATCAACAGGAGAAGGCAAATAAATCCATCCAGATGCATATTTCCTCTGAGTCTAGGGCATGACATCCAGAAATCCACAACTTGATTTTTGAGTGGTAGCCCAGGGAAAATTTGTCAAAACAAAGTGCTCTGTGGATGGGGATGTTGTTAGGTCATCTTGGCATCCATAGCATTGTCTTGTGTAATTCTATCTTGGGATTTTGGATAAGGAGAAAACATGGGAAAAGAAGGTGGAACGGGTAGGTAACAGCCATATGCCCCCATACCCTGTTAAGATGCTCAGCCTCCATAGGCTACCCATAGTTTGTGCAACTTTTTGGCACCTTACTGGGGAAGTGTGTCACATGCCCTACCAGGGAGAAGCATTCCTAGGGTTTTAGACTGACAGTGGATTGTTTTGAGAATGTTGCATTATTTCTACAGATGTGGATCCTGGTTCAAATAGTCAGTGAAGTAGTTTCCTAATTTTCCAAATAGGCATTGGGGAAACAAAAAGTATAAATAAAAAAGTACTGTATTGCTTACAAAAACATTTTAGTCAAGCCAATGATTTTAAATGGAATATTATTGTGCAATAAGCAATCCACATTGATTGTGAAACCCCCCCTCCCCACCAGTAGGGGGTGGGGGGTGATTACCGGAATGCTAGACCTAGAGTCTACTTTCTAGTAGTGACTCTGAAATAGATAGTCCAGTGGGTGGAGCTTACTGACAGGGTAAAGTGGGCCAGGGTGCCCATGAGGTCAGACTCGGGCATGAGGGCAAGGGCCTCAAACCTTACAGCTATCAATGGATACAGATGTTATGCATAGATGAACTCCATCCCCAGTAACCTGGTTGCTCCAGTGACAGGCCCAAGACAGCAGTGGAGATCCTAACGAAGGGATTTTGGGCCATTTAGCATAGATCATTGTTTATTCTGGGGATCATGTGAGAGGGCACATCTGGATGGTGTGAGTTCTTGGTGGCTGCCCCTCAAGTGGAGTTCCTGGCAACCTCTGAGTGAAGGGAAGACTTCAGAAGAGAGGGTGTCATCTTTGGGGGATTTTGCACTCTGTGCCCAAGTGATGTTGCCAGACAAACATTTAAAAAGAAACCTAGTAAGAGAGACAGGATTGCTAACTAAGGTAGGAGATATGCCTACACTGTGTGACAGGAGATCCCAAGTTGGTATTAGTACTGGTAATACTGCATCTGGCAGAGGGCCAGGAGTGACTGCAATTCCAGCCATTGAGCAGACTGTTGTACATGCTTGCATGCTGTATCCACCACACCTGTGGGTGTGAGAAAGAAGGTGCCCACCAAAAAACTGACATATTGAACAAATACTTCTGTTCAGTATTTATGGATGAAGGAGAAGGTTGCAGGCCAATGAGAGAAGACAAGGGCATTACGGGAAGGGAGGTAGCCACTAGCCCTTTTACAGTGGAAAGGATCCTAAGGGAATTGTCTCAGTTAAAAGTAGAGAAGGCAATGGGATCAGGTGGGGTGCTCCTCCAGGATACTGAGGGAGGAGTTGGCTGCACCTCTGACAGCCCTGTTCAACCTGTCACTTGAAATGGGAGAGGTCCTGGGAGTCTGGAGGAGGGTTGATGTAGTCCCACTCCACAAAAATGTAAACATAGAGGAGGCTGAAAATTACAGGCCAGTCAGCCTGACTTCAGTAGTGGGCAAATTAATGGAATCACTTCTGAAGGAAAGGGTTGGGGAATACCTTGCTTTCAATGGCCCTCAGAATCCAAGGCAACATGAGTTCACAATGGGGAGGACTTTCCTAACAAACCTGATTGAGTTCATTTACTGGGTAACCAAGAAAGTGGATCAGGGTGAAACGGTGATGTAGCCTACCTGATCTTCAGTCAGTAAGGCCTTCAACACTGTTCCACAAAGAAGATTGGTGAACAAACTGAGAAGCCTGAGAGTTGGATCTGAAATAGTGAGATGGGTAGAGAGGTGGCTGGACAGCAGGAGTCAAAGGGTGGTGGTAAACGCATCTACTCTGGAGAGGGCAAAGTGACCAGTGGGGTGCCAAAAGGTTAAGTACTAGGCCCAGTCCTCTTCAATGTCTTTATAAGCGACATTGCAGAAAGATAGGAAAGGAAGATATGTCTGTTAACTGATTACACAAATATCTGTAACACAGTAGACACATGGGGGGGGTTGGAAAGAATGAGAGAAGATCTAAAAAAGCTGGAAGAATGTTCATGGGTTTGGCAGTTGGGCTTCAATGCAAGAAAAGTGCAAAATCATGCACTTGGGGCACAGAAACTCATGGGGAACATATCAACTGGGTGGAGAAGTAGCCTAGCGGTCCTTATCTGCCGTCAAAGTCTATGTTTCTATGTTTCTATGAGAAGTATTAGCAGTCACAAAACAGGAAAGGGACATGGGGTAACCATTTCTGATGACCTGGAAGTAGCTAAACAGTGTGACAAGGCAGTGAGAAAAGCTAGCAGGATGCTCAATATGTCAGTTTTGCTGTGCTTGAGAGGGGAGATAGTGATGAAAAGCCATTGATCACATAGGGTCAGTGGCTACATACACTGTATAGGTCCTACAGGCAGACTGGATGGGCCCAGCAGTCCTTATCTGCAGACAATTTTTATGTTTCTATGTTTCTATAGGCAGGGGTATCACCAACAGAAAGAGGGAGGTAATAATACCCCTGTATTGATCACTAATAAGATCCCACCTTAAGTACTATGTCTAGTTCTGGAGGCCACACCTCCAAAAGGACATAGACATGGTACTCATGGGACAAAGGAGAGCAACCAAAATGGTGCAGGGTCTGCATCAGAACCCCGCTGAAGAAATGCTTAAGAAATTAAATATGTACTCTCTAGAGGAAGGTAGTGAAAGGGGGGATTTGATAGAAACATTCAAATACCTCACATGTATAAACAAGATTCAGGAACGGAGCATTTTCCAGAGAAAAAGATACTCGATGACAAGGCATCACACTATGAAGCTGGGGGATGGGGTTGAGAGGAAGTGTGAGGAGGTACTTCTTCACCAAAACTGTGGTAGATGCTTGGAACAGCCTCCCAGCAGAGGTGGTCAGGGCAAAAATGGTAAAAAGGATTTAAGAAAGTATGGGATAGACACATGCGGATCTTCAAGTAAGGCAAGGGTGTGCAAACCGGAGACCAAGTAAGGTCTGCAGTGGCACTGTAGGTAGGGAAAATAGGGCAGACTACATTGGCCAGGAGGTCCATATCCACAGACAACTTCTATGTTGGTGTTTAGTTAGTGCCTTGCTGAGATCCAAGACTGAATGAGGGCCAACTGGTTGAGGCTGAACCGGATACTAGTGTTGGAATCTGGTCACCCAGGGGTGACTATGCAATCTGGTCACGTCTCTCGGCTGAGGCTTGGAGACTCCCAGTTGCTCATTTCTGTTGGATTGAAGAACCTTGGCGTTGTTTGGGGCTATGGCCTCACATTTAGGTCACAGGTGTTGGCTGTGGTCCAAAATTCATTTTACCATCTGAGAATCATCGCCAGGATCAAACACCTGATCCCCCCAACTGAACTGCCATCACTGGTTCATGCCTTTGTGACTTCATGGCTCAATTACTGCAATGCCTTTACCTGGGGCTAGTAAGGGTTGATCTTCACCACCTGCAGCTGGTGCAGAGTGCGGTGGCCAGGTTGCTGACTGGTCTATTGAAATCATGTCACATTACACCTGCCTGTACCCTCTGCACTGGCTGCCTGTTAGGTGGCAGATCACCTTCAAGGTCAGTTTGCAGACCTATAAGGCCCTGCATGAGCAGAGGCCCAGCTACCTGCAAGACCTCCTACAACCCTACCTCTCTTCCCCTTCCCTTCTACTCAGCAGAAGAGAGATTTTTAGAAATTCCCAGGGTCCATCTTAAAACATCAGGTGCTTGTGCTTTCTCTTTCATGGCACCAACCGTCTGGAATTCCTTCCCTTGTCACGTGAGAGAGATTCCCACGTTGGCAGCTTTTAAACGGGAGCTGAAAACTTTCTTATTTAAACAGGCTTTCCATGTAATTAGCTTAGCCAACCTAATTAGTAAATAATTTAGACCTATTTTATTGTTATGTTTTTCATTATTTTTAGAAATGTGTTTGTATGTAAAGTGCCTTGACTCCAAGTGATAAAGTGTGCTATATCAAATAAAATAAGAATGAAAGAATGAATATTTCTATGTTTCTGTGCAAGATGTGAGGTCCACAGCACAGAGTGGGTGACTTCTTTGGGATCCAGTGGAGAGGGTGGTCTGGCATGGAGTAGCTGCCCTCAGGACCAGGGGACCCATGAAAACCCATCTGAGATTGAACTGTGTTAAGTTTGTCCCTATAACAGTTGTTGCCTTCTGCATCACTAGCTGAACAGGCACTGCAGAGCCACAAAAATGTGACATCTATAGTAACCCTATAGCTTGTAACAAAGAGGGAAAATGTGTAAAGTTCTGCATAGTACAACAAGCTCTGACACAAGGTATAACCTGACCCACTGGGGGGGGGAGTGTACGTCCATGCGTGTGTGTGTGTGTGTGTGTGTGTGTGTGTGTGTGTGTGTGTGTGTGTGTGTCGTGTAAAAAGAAGGACTAAGAGGGATCATGTAGGCCCTGTTGTGAGGAGGGTACAATCTTTTTCAAGGGACCCTAAGATTCAGACTCAGGTTTGGGGTCAGGACCAAACCTGCCCATACAATGCTAACATGAAGAGTGACCAGGGATTTTGTTTCAGCATGTAACAGTTTACTTGTCAGTAAAGTGCAACTACTGCTTAAACACTATGATTATGATGTTATTGTTGGAAAGTCCTCTTGGGAGCAGTCCATCATACCCTTAGACACAGAAGATCTTCCCGGGTCATGCCTACCCTAGTATATTTTATTTATTTATTTTTATTTTATTAAAATTTTGGAAACTGGGTAGGCCCACTGAGACCTTGACAGTCCCTTTTTCAGGGGCGACCCGGGATTAGTTACATGTACCTAAGGGAAAAGAAAACCTATGCTTTGATAAAAACAGGGGAACAAGGCTTATATAGTGCATAAGACCATCAATTTCAACAAGTTATACATCATCAACAGAATCCCAACAGCACCCGGACATTTAGTTAGAAAATAGATTTAAAAAAAAAACGCTTACATAAGTGCCCTTGCAGTAAAATTGTATTCTACTTTGCCCCCCTCCCCTATTCAGGCTGTGAAACCACTCCAACCACCCCCTGTTATGGAAAAACTTTCAGGTGGCCTCAGTTGAGGGGGCAGCACAGAGCCCCAGTGTCTTGGTGTGATTTTACTGCCTTCTTAAACCCCCAGGAGAGATACAGCCCTGTCTCTTGCTCGGTAGATTGTTCCAAAGTTTGGGTAGGGCTGCTGTAGGCCAAGGGATGATTTGGCTCTGGGTATTTCAAGTAACTTTTGATCGGTAGGCCTGAGCTCTCAACTGTTTGTTTTAGGGGCTAGCAGGTCCTGTAGACTTGGGGGAGCCCCAGGCTGCTGCAGTTTTAAAGTCAAGCACAAGGAAAGATAAGCTAGTCTGGCTTTGAGGGATGGCCAGTCAAGGGCCTGGAGTACCTTGCAGTGATGCTCCATCCATTGCGCCCCAGCTATAAACCGACTGACCCTGTGGTACAGTGTCCCAAGGTGCTGTCTTTCTGTTGGCCTCAGAGTTTGGAGCATGGTTGCCCCGTAGAAAAGAGTGGGTAGTATTGTCCTGTTGCCGATCGTTTTTCTGGACTCCTTGTTCATGAAAGGGTTTAGCCTCTAAACTAGGCCCAGTTTTTGGTTTACCACCTTTGTAAGGTGGTCCATATGCTTCCTGAAAGAGACCTCCTGGTCTAGGTACATCCCAACTACTTGATGTTGTCCACTACCTCAATCCTTGTCCCTTTTAGGGTGGAGAGGGATAGAAGGTGCGATCTTTCTGGGCCAAGTTTTTTTGGGCCAAAGAGCATGGCTTTTGTTTTCTTACTGTTTAGGACCAGACGGTGCTCCTGGCACCAAGCTTCAAGGGATTCAAGGTCCTGTTGCGCTTCCAGATTTAGGGACCCCATGTCCTTCCCAGTTCTGTACAGCACTGTAATTGGCATATAACGTGACTTTTGCCCCTTCACAATGTAGGGGTAGGTTGTTAACATACAGGGAGAATAATAGAGGGTCTAAGATTGACCCCTGTGGAACTCCATCAGGTACCGGGTGCTCTCTTGATTTTTCCCTATTCCAACGTACTATTTGTGACCTGCCATGGAGGTAGTTTGTGAACCATTTTATGGCTTGCATGTCCAGACCTAGGCCCCATAGCCTTTCTAGTAGTAGCTGGTGTTTGACGAGGTCAAACATGTTGCTTAGGTAGATGAAGACTGCCCCTAGCATTTTGTTCTGGTCTAAGGCTCCGTACACATCTGTGATGAAATTTATCAAGGCTGTATAGGTGCCATGTTTTTTCCTAAAGCCATGTTGTTGATCCACTTGAAGGTTATTCAGTTCCAGATAGTTATTGACCTGTTGGTAGATTACCTTTTCCAACACCTTGCTTAAGGTGTATAGAATAGAAATGGGTCTAAAATCTTCCACATCTTTGTCTGGAGAGCTGTTCGGGATGGGGTCACAGGGTGACCTTCCATAGGGCAGGAATTTTCCTTTTGGTCAGGGACCTGTTAAATAGCTGGGTTATGGGTCCTGCTATAACTGGGGCTCCTATTTTTAGTAGCTTGGGCTCGAGACTGTAGTTGCCAGCAAGAGAGTGTTATCATGTTGTCCAGAGAAAGAAAGGGTTATTCTTGGCTGAGGGGAGGGTGGACATCACAGCTATAATTGAGACTTGGGTCACCCAACACCAGGACTGGGATCCAGCAATCCCAGGGAATAGAATTTGCAAGAAGGACCAAGGGGTCAGGGGGGTGGGGTGGCACTCTGTGTGAGGGATGGGATCAGATGCACGAGAGACAAGAGGGAGGAGTGGAGGGCTGAGGCACTGTGGATGCAGCTCCTAGATGCCAAGGGTAGAAAGCTGAGGCTGGCGGTGGTGTACAGACCTCCTGCTCAGTCCAAGGAGCTGGACAAGGAGTTAGCGAAGCAGATTAGCAGGGTATGTAGAAAGGGGAGTGTGGTGATTGTGGGGGGATTTCAATCTGCCTGGGGTGGATTGGAGCACCCCTGCCACCTCCAGTGCCAGGGAGCAGGTACTCCTGGATGCATTCCAGGATGGTCTCCTGACACAGCTGGTCAGCAGGCCAACTCAGTTAGGTAACATGCTGGACCTGGTACTGTCGAATGGGGAGGCTGTGAGGGAAATAAGTGTGGAGAACCCACTAGCTGGAAGCAACCACCAATTGGTGTGGTTCACACTCAGTTTGAGTAAGGAGATTGGGGCTCAACAAGAGTGGTGGACTTCAAGAGGGAAGACTTAGGGAAGATACAAAAAATACTGCAAGGGTGATTAGCAGGGATTAGGCCAGAGGTGGATGCACAGCGACAATGGGATATTATTCAAATTGGGAAAACAGAGGCTATGGAGGCTTGCACCAGGACCCAAAGCAAGAAGAACAGAGCCAAGAAGCCAAGCTGGCTGAACAGCAGAGTGATGGAGGGAGTGAAGGCAAAGAGGGCTGCATTCCAGAGATTCGAGAAGATGGGGAGGGGAGAGGACAGGGATGCATTGGAGAGTTGGTCTAAGGAGGTTACCAAACAAGTGATGGAAGCCAAAGCCTCCAGAGAGCTAAGGTTAGCTTAGGGCATTAAGGGAGGGAAAAAATACTTTTTTTAGATACTTGAGGGGAAAAAGGAAGTGCAGAGACAACATGGTGAGGGTAAATAGGGTGGGAAGCGGGTGCAAAAGGGAGCAGAACAAGCAGACACACTGAATGAATACTTTTGCTCAGTGTTCATGCAGGAGAAGGGTGGTCCACTACCTCTGTGGATGGGGAAGGTGGGGTCGGGCGAGTAGAGGATGATGGATGGACAGATTGAGAATAGAGTGTTAGAGGGGCTGAGAGCACTAAGGGTGGACAAGGCACCAGGTCCTGATGGTATTTACCCACTGTGCTGAGGAAGACAGCGGAGGTGTTGTTAAGGCCACTGGTGGACCTGTTCAGCACCTCCCTGGACATGGGTAATGTGCCCCAGGACTGGAGGGTGCTCATGTGGTGCCCATTCACAAGTGTGACTCACAGGACGAACCGGGAAACTACCAACCTGTCAGTCTCACATCCAAAGTGGATAAACTTATGGAGGCGATCCTGAAAGAAAGACTGCTGACATTTCTGGAGGGAAATGAACTCTAGGATGGGTAGCAGCATGGGTTCATCTTGGGGAGGTCTTGTCAGACCAATCTAGTAGAATATTATGACTGGGTTACAAGAGAGCCAGATGAGGGTCACTCTGTGGATGTCTTATACTTGGACTTCTGCAAGGCCTTCGATTCAGTGCCTCACGGGCAGCTAGGGGGGAACTGACTTCTGTAGGGGTGGGAAAGAAACTGGCAAACGGATAGAGAACTGGCTGAGGGCGAGGCAGCAATGGGTGATGGTGGGGAGTGATGATGGGAGAGGAGTCTCAGCACCTAGAAAAGTGATGAGTGGAGTACCTTAGGGATCTGTGCTGGGTCCAGTGCTGTTTGGGCTATTCATTTCTGATATCTCACACAGAGTTGGGAGCAGGATTAGCCTGTTCGCAGATGATACTAAAATGGGGGTGGTAGTTGATGAAGTGGATTGATAGAAATATCTACAAGGGGACCTAACCAAACTGGAGGAGTGGTCGGAGAAGTGGCAGTTGTGCTTCGATGAGAAGGAATGCAAGGTTATGCACTTTGAGGCAAAGAACCTGAATAGGGACTATTGGTTGGGTGGGGTGAGGGTGGGGGACACTGAGGAAGAGAAGGACCTTGTGGTGTTGATAAGAGGGAGCATGAACAACTCTGCTACATGCAGGAAAGCCACAGCTAAGGCTAACAAGATGCTAGGGTGTATTGAAAGGGGATTCTAGTCCAAGCATAGGGAAGTGATCCTGCCCCTCTACAGGTCATTGCTCAGGCCGCACTTGGCTTACTGTGTGATGTACTGGCATCTGTATCTGAAGAAGGACATGAAGCTGCTGGAGGGGATGCAGCGGTGGGCAAAAAAATGTTATGGGGGGTGGAAGGCAAAGCCTATGAGGACAGGCTATCTGAGCTGTATATATACACCGTGGAAAAGAGGAGGTATGGGGGGATATGATTGAAACATTCAAGTATTTGAAGGGGATAAACAAAACCGGTGCTGACGGGTTGTTCAAAATGAAAAAAGGTAGGGACACAAAGTGGCATGGGCTAAGATTAAAGGGAGGAAGATTTAGGAGAAAGATGAGGAGACTTTACTTCATGGAGAGGGTGATGTTGAAGTGGAATGCCCTACCAGAGTGGGTAATATCATGTAAGATGGTGGGAAGTTGTAAAAGGCATGAGACAGAGAATGAGGGAGGGTCTGAGTGAATAGTGCTGAGAACTGGAGGAATAGTGCTGAGAATGTTCTGAAGATGGGGAAGGGGTGAGGAAGCTGCAATCTAGGGGTGCTAGCTGCACACTCGAGCAGACTTTGATAGATCATGAGGTCTGTTTCTGCTGACAGTTTCATATGTTCATAAATTTGGGGGCTCATCATCTAGGATCTGATCATGGAGAAATTATGTGTGGATACTTTGCCAACCTGTGGCCCCTGCAAAACTCTGGACCTCAAAGACAGAGAGTGAAATGACAAGCCTGGGAAAAATGTTTTAAGTTTGTAAAACATCTGTCACTAAAGTGCTAATCCATACTAACATACTAAGTTGCAAGCAGATTAGGTCAATCGGTCTATCGAGTCTGCTTGATTAGGAGCATATGGTTACAACGTAATGTTTTAAGTGTGAGGAAGAAAGTGTGTTAACATTCTTATCGGCTCAAAATGCTTTCAGAATGTGTGACATATATGGAAACCTGTGTTATTTGCATGCATACAGTGAATCAGACCCAAGATTTTTCAAGAAGAGAGAGTGACTGGATAATGTGAGATGCTGTGATTAGTTGAGACACTGCATGGTATGCACATGAAGCTGGGAGTGCGAGGTATGTTCACTCCCTGGTGGAAAACAGGAAAAAAGTCATCATACTGAGACAACTGTAAGTAACTGTGTGGGTTGAACCTTTCAGTAGAACAACTTGATCCATGCTGCTGAACCGTAGCCACCTGCACATCATAGTTGAAAGAGCAAGCTGATGTGTCAGCGGCAGATTAGAGAGAGAGTCTGGTTTGCTTGAGATGCCTACCCAAGAAAAGTGCATGGCCACTACACTACCAGCAATGTGAGCATCAACAGAACTGTACAAGCGCTATGTTATGCTACCTCTACAGAAACAAAAAGAGAAGTGAGCACCACAGACTGGCAGTGTCCAGACATCAGCTGTCAGAAGTTTGAACTGAATTAGTGGTGTCAGTGTTGAAACAGTGATCCAGACACTCACCCAACTCCATCAGGTGCTACCAATCTTGAGAAATCCAGCATTTGACATCTAGATTCTTCTGATGGTGAAGTGATCATTGAGGAAATTATCTCCATTCCACCCAGTGAGGAGGAAGAACCAGGTACCGTTTTATGCCATCAATATCTCAGAAAGCACACGTGAGACCCCACCAGCAGTCACTGTAAATATGTTTGCACCACCATGCTACACAAAAGACGGACATAATGGAGAATTGCTTGCAAAAGGATAGTATCTAGAGGCCAGAGGGGCACAGGACCCAAGGCAGCATGGATTCACAGCGGGAAGGTCATGCCAGACGAATCTGATAGATTTCTTTGACTGGGTGACCAAAGTAGTAGATCAGGGAGGGGCTGTGGACATGGCCTACCTAGACTTTAGCAAGGCATTTGACACAGTCCCACACAAAAGATTAATATACAAGTTAGCCAGCCTGGGAGTGGGTCCCAAGATGACAGCCTGGGTAAAGAACTGGCTGGAGAGTAGGACACAGAGAGTAATAGTAAATGGAGTCCACTCTGCAGAAAGGGGGATTACTAGTGGGGTACCGCAGGGTTCAGTATTAGACTGATCCCTCAATGTCTTTATGTTTACATTGCAGAAGGACTGAAGGAAAAGTATGTCTCTTTGCAGATGATACAAAGATCTGCAACAGAGTTGATGCACAAGGTGGGTGGAAAAGATAAGAAGGGACTTGGCAAAGTTAGAGGAATGGTCAAATGTATGGCAGCTTAAATTCAATGCTAAGAAGTGCTAGGTAATGCACCTGGGAAACAAAAACCCAGGGGAAGAGTACACAATGGGGGGTGAGATACTAACAACAACAAAAATGGAAAGGGACCTGGGGGTAGTCATATCAGATGACCTAAAGGTGGGCAAGTAATGTCAGAGGGCAGCAAGGAGGGCTGGGGGGGATACTGGGATGAATAGGGAGAGGCATCACCAGTAGAAAACAGGAAGTTATTATGCCTCTGTACAGACAGCTGGTCAGACCCCATCTGGAGTACTGTGTGCAGTTCTGGAGACCCAATCTCTGCAAAGACATAGACAGAATGGAAGCTGTCCAGAGGAGGGCAACTAAAATGGTGCAGGGTCTGCACTGGAAGACATATGAAGAGAGACTTAAAGAGCTTAATATGTATAGCCTCGAGGAAAGGAGGGAGAGGGCGGACATGATAGAAATGTTCAAGTACCTCAAGGGAATCAACAAAGTCCAAGAGGGTAGCATCTTTCAAAAAAAGAGGTGTGCAAGAACAAGGGGCACAATTTGAAGATGGGGGGGGCGGCTCAGAGGTAATTTAAGGAAGTATTTTTTCACAGAGAGGGTTGAGGATGCATGGAACAGCCTTCCGGAGGAGGTTGTGGAGTCAAAAACAGTGGTGGAATTCAAGCATGCATGGGACAATCATAAGGCAATTCTAGGGCGTGGGGGTAGGAAGAAGTAGGCTGCTGGTTAACTAGGATCTGCAGCTTATCCATTGGGTAGGGAAATGGGCAGACTGGGTGGGCCAAGCGGTCCTTATCTGCCATCAAATTCTATGTTTCTATGTTTCTATAGTTATAGCACTCAGAGACCAAACATAACTGGAAGAAGCTCTACACTAACCACAGCAATGTATGAGTGTCAACTAGCCACCACTTGCTCACTGATAAGAGAAAAGGTGGCAGACACTGAGTCTGCGAAGGAACAAGATTTTCAGTATAAGGGATAGTGATTCCAGTGGGGAGACACTCTCTAGTCCACCACCAAGCCCATTCTAGTGCTAGAGACATGGCTTTCACACAAAGAGTTACAGTGTACGGAGTTGGGGGAGTCAGCATAAGCATTTATAGTACATTTTGTTCCTTGACAACTAGAGCTGGAGACAGTGGCACTGTGAAGTGAGACAGGGAGAGAGATTTGGAGTGTTGCTTACTACCAGGCCTTAGCCCTTTCAAAATGATATGTCAACACCCATCAATCTCAGCGATAATTTTAACAAAATAAATAGCAGGAGAGGTGGGAAATATACCCACATACCTGCAATTAGTTTAAAGAAACTTCTTAGATGTGGTAGAACAGGATTATTTTTGAAAAATCACTTTCATTTTGTGTTCTCCTAGAATGTTTTTAACGTTATTGAAACTTGCAGCATAGGGATGCATACTGAAAATGGGCTCTGTGACGTTATCATCTTGCTGCTAATGCAGCTCTGGGGAACAGATTGAGATTTCAAAAGTATAAATGGAGTCACCCATGGTAGTAACAGAGGACACCTGCTAATAGTTACTCAACCATAAGGGGGCATGGATGGAAACTAAAGGGTGGGAAGTTCAGGAGGTATCCGAGGAAGTGCTATTTCTCAAAAAGGATTGTGTAGGCATGGAACACACTACCTGTGGAATTGATAGGGGCTAGGACTGTATCATCATTCAAAAGCGGTCGGGACAAAGAGAATGCTAGACTCAAATCTGCAAGGGAATCTAACAGCTAGGACCCAGGATCACCTAGGGTCTCGGGATATCAAGGGCAAACTTAATGGACCTTTAGTCTGCTTCTGCCATCACCTTTCTCTTAAAGGCAAACTAAAACAAAATGTTTGTAGCCTCCAACTGCTGTAGAAATGGATTTGATTGCACATAAAAACAGATACCATTTATGTTACAGAAGAGTGTACTGTAGTTCACCCTTAAGGCATCACTCATTCAGAGCTGACTGAAATGTTAACTCCTACTTTGCCTAAAATGTAGGCAAATATATCTTAGAGATATTGCCTTGCAGGATGTGGTCTCCAACTGTTATGCTTTTTAGATAGTGACTCTTGAGGGAAGTGAAAACTTCGCACTTTCTGAATTTCACAGTGAAATGCAGAACTTTGCATAGCAATATGCCTCACAAAGTATGCATTTTTCATAGTAGAAACTACACAAAGTGCACTAATTCATCACTTTGTGTCTATGTACTTACCACGAAGTGGCGATTTCACAAGGTTAACTTCCTGAATTCATGCACAGCATGAAGTGGGAACTTTGAGGACATTGCAGACATGCATGAAGTGTGCCAATTTGTGCTAACTTCAGCAGTGAAGTTTGCATTTTGCACAGGCTAAGTCCTTATGTAGAAATTTTTAAGTAATTGTATAATTTTAAAATTCTCTATTTCAAAAATAGGAGCCAAGGCACTGCTACTAGGCAATCAAGTTATGTTCGTTAAGCTATGTTTGTGCAGATTAATAAATATCACCCAATGTCAGCCCTTTCAATTTTATTTGAAATGTAATCAGAAGGCAAAATTCAGCACTGGTGAAAGCTGTGATCTTTAATAGTAGCTAGGTGCTAGTTTAGGCCTTGTAACTACCAATTCATAATGTCTCCGGTTTCATCATTCAAGCAATCAGTATCAGTTATTTTGGTTCATCTGGTGTTCAAGACTCAAAGTAGTTAGTTCACCTTAAGGTATTGCTCATAGATTATGTACATTAAAAGCCAATTTTGCCTCACTTAGTACTATCATCAATTAGTGATAGGTGAAGTGGATAAAATTTGTTTCTCAAATTAATTTGTGAAGTTGAGATTTTCCGAAGTGCAAAGTGCTGATTTTGTAAAGTTTTTACAAGGTGAAGTTGCGCTTTTTCTAGTTGAATAAACTTAAATTCTGCTAACTTTGCCTAATTTACCCTAATTTAGCCTTAACTTTGGCACTTTTCTAGGTGAAGTTAAATGAAGTTAGGCAAAGTTGTGAAGTGGGAACATTGCAAAGTAATTCACGAAAGTGAGTTTCACAACTTCGCAAGAACTTCACAGGTGAAGTAAAACTTCACAACATCTCTAATCATCAAATCTTTAAATGTACAAACAAAACATTTTCAATGTTTTTAGAAAGGCTGTGAGCATTACTGAGAGACTTAAATATTTGTATTGTAAAATAAAGTAGAGATTTGAAGATGCAGACTTTTTGGATGACAATCATTGAACCTGCAGAAAAGTGACGCTGCTCTCTAACCATATGGTTTTATGTAACATTTTGTATCATTTTAATCAGATTTACTGGTAACTTTAATTATCACTTTCATTTTCTTTACTTGCCTGTATCTATTTTTATATTTTGCAACTGTGTTCTAATACTGAATATAGTATCTCTGTCTCAGTACAAGTTGTCAATGGGTAACTTTTACACGTGGGCTTGTATGCACCCCGGGTATGGGTCACTGGTACAGCTGTAGCTGAAGTTGTTCCTAGCAGCTTGAAATGTTGGTGTTCTCAGTGGGCTCTAATTGCATCAGTTATTCTGTTCCTGTGGCAAGAGTACACACATTGAAAGAGCTCTCCAAGGCAAGTATTATCTTTGTCATTTTTTTCTTCTCATTTTAAATTAAAATGTGAGTAATTTTAGCAGGCAGGTGCTGTGTGGGTTCCACACATCCCCTCCAAATTCATGCCATGCCGGATAAACAAAGAGGGGATCTCTATAATTGGCAAGCCTGCATTTTTCTCCATTACAGCTTCAGTTTTGCAGGTCTGAATAGGACTCTGACAATAAAACATTTAACAGATAAGTGTTCTGTTATGTATGGTTTTTGGTGTAGTTTTTCATTTCCTTTTCAGATTTCCTGGTGCTTCAAATAACTTTTTATGCTTGGTAAGCATAGTGCTAGCCCCCTCCACTAGGCAAAATGTTTTTTCCCTAATGTGTTCCTTAGGTGAGTGGTCTAGGGATGTGTTTTTTCTTGTACAATCTATTTTTTGGGTTTCATGACTTTTAGGAAATATACAGGTTTTTCTGTGGTCATGGGTGCAGCTGAGTAGTTTCAGTATCGAAAGTGGCAAACTTTGCTTTTCCCTGAAGCATAACTCTGTCTTGTACCTGATGGCTGGCACTGACTGGACCTGACAATTTTTTTTTATCTCTTTTTTTCCTTGCCAGTCCCAGGTCAACCTAGCCATTCACATTGCTAGTGCAGTCTTTGCACACTTTTTCTAATGACTGAAAAAAACAAGTCAGCACTTGCTCTCAGTTTGTCTTCATCACCAGTTCTGGGTGCCCTCGGTCACCTGTAGTGTGGGTACAACCTTTGTGCATTTTTCTAATGGCTGAGGGACTGGGTAAGCAGTCACACTTAGTTTATCTTCTTAGAAGGCACTCATGCTCCCCCTGCTCGACTTGACATATATGGCTTCCCAGCATGAGGGAACAACACAGAAACATAGAATTTGATGGCAGATAAGGACCACTTGGTCCACCTAGTCTGCTCATTTCCCTACCTAATGGATAAGCTGCAGATCCTAGTTAACCAACAGCCTACTTCCACCTACCCCCCATTAGAATTGCCGTATGTCTGTCCCATGCATTCTTGAATTCCCCCAATGTTTTTGACTCCACAACCTCCTCAGGAAGGCTGTTGCATGCATCCACAACCCTCTCCATGAAAAAAATACTTTCTCACATTACCTCTGAGCCATCCCCCCCCTATCTTCAGATTGCGCCTCCTTATTCTTGTGCATCCCTTTTTCTGAAAAATGCTATCCTCTTGGATTTTGTTGATTTGTTTGAGGTACTTGAAAGTGCCTAATATGTCCCCCCTCTCCCTCCTTTCTTTCGGATGAGACATTAAACCGAGGTCCCATCTGCCTGGATTGGTGGTAGTTCAGGTGGATGTTAAAGATCCCATGGCACTTATCGAAAAGAGTAGGGGAATTTCCCCGGTGTCCTGGCCAAATTTCCCTCATTCACTAAAAATACCACCAATAGCTTAATCTGGTTCAAGGTCAGTTGGCATTCATCTGTATCCCCCTCCCCCGGGTCGTGCCTGAAAATAGGCAAGATTTGTCTAGTGCACTTACCCGGTCAACAAAAGCTAAATAAATAAATAAATAAATCAAGGGTATACATATTAAGCTCCTTTAGTCTCTCTTCGTATGTCTTCTGGTTCAGACCCTGCACCATTTTGGTTGCCCTCCTCTGGACTGCCTCCACCCTGTCTATGTCTTTGCAGAGATGGGGTCTCCAGAACTGCACACAGTACTCCAGATGGGGTCTCATCAACTGTCTGTACAGAGGGATAACAACTTTCAATTTTTTACTGGTGATGCCTCTCCCTATGCAACCCAATATCCCCCCAGCCCTCCTTACTGCCTTCTCACATTGCTTGCCCACCTTTAGGTCATCTGATATAACTATCCCCAGGTCCCCTTCTATTTGTGTTGTTGCCAGTATCTCAACCCCCATTGTGTATTCTTTCCTGGGTTTTTGTTTCTCAGGTGCATTACTTTGCACTTCTTTGCATTAAATCTAAGCTGCAAACTTCTGACCATTCCTCCCATCCTTGCCAAGTCCCTTCTCATCCTTTCCACCCCACCTTGTGTATCAACCCTGTTGCAGATCTTTGTGTCGTCTGCAAAGAGACATACTTTTCCTTCCAGTCCCTCTGCAATGTCACTTATAAAGACACTAAAAAGGAGTAGACCCAGTACTGAACCCTGCAGTATCCCACTAGTAACCCCCCTTTCTTCACTGTGGACTCTGTTTACTATTACCATCTGCATCCTGTTGTCCATCCAGTGTTTTACCCAGGCTACCATCCTGGGACCCACTCCCAGGCTGGCTAATTTGTTTATTAATCTTTTGTGTGGGACTGTGCCAAATGCCTTGCTAAAGTCTAGGCAGGCCATGTCCATAGCCCCTCCTTGGTCTACTACATTGGTCACCCAGTCAAAGAAATTGATTAGATTCATCTGGCATGACCTTCCTGCTTTGAATCCATGCTGCCTTAGGTCCTGTGCCCCGCTGGCCTCTAGGTACTCAAAGATTCTTTCCCTCAGAACTGATTCCATCATTTTCCTTACCACTGAGGTCAAACTGACAGGTCTGTAGTTTCTTGCCTCTGTCTTGCTCCCACTTTTGTGAAGGGGAATCACATTCACCCTTCTCCAATCCTCAGGTACCACACCATCCTCCCATGATTTGATAAAAAGGGTAGTCAGTGGTGTTACTAGTTCTCCCCATAATTCTTTTAGAATTCTGGGGTGAATCCCATCAGGCCCCATTGCTTTGTCCACCTTCAGTTTTAGGAGTACTTTCAGAACCCTTTCTTCTGTGAAAGGACTGAGACTGAACCCCCTATCCAGAGTGTTTCTATTGACTGGATTAGGTACCTCCACCTCCTCTTCTTTTGTGAATACTGAGCAGAGGTATTTGTTCAGTATCCCTGCTTTTTCACTGTCCTTCTCTGCCCACTCACCCTCCTCTTTATTTAGCCTCAATATCCCTCCCTTTGTCTTTCTTCACTCCCTAATGCATCTATACAAGGTTTTATCCCCTTTCTTAACCAAGTTGACTATCTTTTCCTTGGTTTGGGCCTTTGCTATTCTGACTGCCTTCCCTGATTCCTTCTGCTTTAACCGGTACAGTTCTCTGTCCTTCTTCTTCTGTGTTTTCTTATACTTCCCGAATGTGATATTTTTCTCCCTAACCTTCCCCACCACCTCTTTTGAGAACCGCAGTGGTTTTTTCTTTCATTTTGATTTGTTTATTTGCTTCACACAAAGGCTTGTTGCCTCCGTGATGGCAGTTTTGATGTTTCCCCATTGTTGCTTCACCTCTCCTTCTTGCCTGTTTGCTAGTGGTTTTCTACAGCACTCTCCCATTTTGACAAAATCAGCCCTCCTGAAGTCCAGTACCTTCACTTTTGTGTGGCTTGACTCTACAACTGAGTTTATAATGATCCACACTGTTTGGTGGTCACTTGTTCCCAGATGGCTACCCACTTCTAGATCTGAGATCCTCTCTCCATTCCATTTGAGAGTACCAGGTCTAAGACTGCTCCCTCCTGAGTGGGTTCCAACACTAGCTGTCTGAGGCATGCCCCCAGTAGGGTATCAAGAATTGCCATGCTATCAATGTAGCAAAGGTGCTCCAGTTAACTTCTGGCATATTCAGGTCCTCTATCAGCAAAACATCCCCTTTCTCTGTCATCGTAAGGATGCCTGCTATCATTTCCTTGTCCATTTCCTCCCCCTGAGATGGGGGTCTGTATACAACCCCTGTGTGGATTGTAGTGCCATTTCCAGTCTCCAGGGTGACTCACAGTGCCCCCTTTCCTTTCTGTTTACCTTTAGTTCTGTTGCTTTGATCCCTTCCCTTACATAGAGAGCTACACCTCCTCCTCTTCTACCCTCCCTGTCCCTCCTGTAGATTGTGTACCCTGGTATGTTGACATCCCAGTCATGGTTCTCTGTGTACCATGTTTCTGTGACTGCCATGATATGCAGGCATCCCTCTTCCATCAAGGCCTAGTTCAGGAAGCTTGTTACCTAGACTACAGGCATTGGTACTCATTAACCTCCATTCTTTGATGGCATTACCCCTTTTTGCCCCATCCCTGTCCTTATTGCCTTTGTTTTTTTCTCCATTTTCCCCTGCCCTTCTCCTTATTGACTTCTCTGTCTTGGTCTTTACCTCACTAACTACCCTGATTTTTTTGGTGGGCTAGGATTTCCCTTCCCCTTTTCAATGCCTCTCCCCTTGGCTAGTTTAAATGCTTGCCAGTAAAGCATTTAAATCTATCACCTAGGATAGTAGTTCTCTCCTGGACAGATGCAGGCCATTGCACCGGTATTGGCCTGCATCTGTCCAGGTGGACTCCAGTCCCCAATGAAGCCAAAACCCTGAGCTCTGCACCAGATTTTCAACCACTGATTGAATGACATGATGTGGCACACCATAGCTTCACCCATGCCATAGACTGGCAGCACCTCCTAGAAGGTTACCATGCATGCTACTTGTCTAAGGCCCCTTCCCAACTCCACAAACTCCTCCTGCACTGCTCTGATCCTGTTCCCAGCCAGGTCATTTGTCCCTAGGTGGACAATGACATCCAGCTTCCTCCCCCATGCAGCTGCTCCCATGATCCTGAGAATTCTCTCCCTGTCCCTCCAAGGCATGGTGCCAGGCAGGCACCTTACCGCCCTCTCCCTTCACTCCCCAAGTTCTACCCTCCTAACGATGGAGTCCTCCACCAGAAATTGTTTCCTTCCCCTATGGGAATCCCATTCCACCCTCCTGTGAGTCTCCTTTGTTGAGATTCCCAACATCCTCTTTAATCTCCCCTGTGGGTGCCTCCACAGAGGAACCACACTCTGCAAGAATGGCATATGAATTGTGGAGTGGTATAACTGGAGGGATGTGCCTCTGTTCCACCACCCTCACCCTCCCTGATACCACTGTGATCCAACCACTCCTCTTTCTTGGCAACCTCTGAGGCAGTGTCAGTGGCCCTAGTGGTCCCTGGGTGGGAAAGGAAGTCCTCCGAATCCAGGCCAAGTCAGCCTAGAGATGAGCAGCCTCCATCCTCAGCCCAGAGAGGTGCCTGCAGATGGGACAACACCACATCCTCAAGAACATTGCCTGGAAGACTGCTGCTCCACAGCCACTACAGTGCACCACTCCCATCATGTCTTATTTGTGGCCCCTTAACTGTTGTTTTATATACTTACTCTTTCCTGTCTCTGTTAATTTTTTTTTTTTTTTTAGATAATTTTTTTCTCCCTACTTTCCTTCTGCCTCCATGCCCATAAAGCTCCTGATCTTCCTGTTCTGGGACAGGAAGTTCCTATATTCCTTAGTAGTCTCCTTCTTTCTTGCTCAGAGTCAGACTTCCAGAAGCTGGGGGGGGGGGTTGAGAGCTGCTCTTTTCCTTCTAGAATGGTGAGTTTCTTGTGCCTCTTTGATCACCCCCTTCCTGCTCCCAAACAGTAACTTCCTTTTGTCAGTCAAATCCTGTGCCTATAAAAGTAGAACCGACTAAGGGTGAGGGGGTGGAGGGGAGATATGGAGGGCAATATAGTCCTAGTAAAGTTCTAACAGCAGCTCCTTCTTCTTGTTGTTCTCTACCAAAAACTATCTAGCTCAGTTTTTAAATGCAAACACCTAGCTTCCTTCTGCCTAAGGCAATTCCCTGATTCACAGTTTCTTTCTTCACCTAGCTAACTGCACAGATAACAGTTCCTTCACCCAACTCAGACAAACACACTGACTCTTTTTATTTTTTTTTTGGTTTTACCCTAACTTATAGTTCCCAGTAGTAGACTTCTAGTTCTCTAGTCCAGTAGAGTGGTAAAGTTCTAACAGCAGTTCCTTCTTCTTGCTGTTCTCTGCCAGAAGTTATCTAGGTCAGTTTTTAAATGCAAATACCTAGCTTCCTTCTGCCGAAGACACACCTCCTAATTCACAGTTTCTTTCTTCATCTAGCTGCATAGATAACAATTCCTTCTCCCAACTCAGACAAATACAGACTTTTTTTTGTTGTTTTTACATTAAATTGAAGTTCCCAGTAGTAGAGTTCTAGTTCTTTAGTCCAGTAGAGTAGCAGAGTAGTAAAGTTCTAACAGCAGCTCCTTCTTCTTGCTGTTGTATGATGTCATCAAGCAACCGTGAATGCACATCAGGTTTCTTTTTGGAGGAACTGCAGCCTGGAACCAGCAACTGAACAGCAGTATCAACTGTGTTCTTTGTTTTTTTTTTCCACTATGGCAACTTTCTGAGACCCTGATATTATTTGAGATCAAGAAGACACACTGATTGTAGTAGCTGTTGCTTTTATGGGTAAGGTGTCTGCTCTGCTCCAGTGTGTAGTCATTAGGGGACTTATTGTTAGTGAGAGGTTTCCCTCTCTTGACTGCACATACATAATTTCTCAGCCTCCTAAATTTCAGTTCTGTGCCATCTGTCCTATGGGAGGATAACACTGCTTTAGTTTTCTGACCCAGTGTGGTTAGCCATCTCCTTATTTTTATTTCAACACTTTTAAACATTTTGGTTATTTTTTTCTTGGTGATAGTGAGAGATATGGCCAATCTCGGAATGCACAGGCACTCCTTTCAGGTGGCACACTTGATCCCCTTGTTACTGTAGGTAGGCTAAGATCATGTCACATGTTTTTGATCAGACATTGGTTTTATGGTGGCTTGCAAAAAACGAAAAAGGGAAACAAAACTGCCTCAGCATACTTGGGTCATTTCTTACATGAACTGCTCAGTCTCTTTTACATGCTATTGGAGTAATGGAGATTTTTTAATTCCCCATTGCTATGATTTAAAAAAATCATCGGGAGAAGGTACATCTGGCATTTTACAGGCAGGTGTGGCAAAGGTAGAGTGTCAGAACCCCGTCAGGATACAGCAGAATTCAGGCCTTCAAAATCAAATCAAAGAAATAAATAAAAAAAAATCTGCAGCAGAGAACTAAGTTTTCCTTTTCAAGGTATATTTGAGCTATAAATGTATTAAAACAAGATATGAATGAATGCGGAAGGCAGATGTCCATCTCAGCTGACTGCTGAGCCACTGGACTTTGTTTTTAGGAATGTACTGATACTGTGGTTGAAGGCGATAGAGGAAGAACATGGTTAGTCCTCACTTTCATGATGTATTAGGTGTTTTTTTGTGAATGTTTGCAAGGAGCTGGGCGCTGGATGCTGGGCTGAGTTTTTAACTGATGGCTGGTTTGTCAGTCTGAAGGAGCCACACGAAAGAGCCATTTTCACTCTTAAGTGACTGTAGGAAGGAAGTTTCGAGTTTCTTGGACATGGGGTGAGGTGCCATTGGAGAAGTAAAGAGCTCTTGTTTCTGGTGGTCGAGGAGTAAGGGGCTACTGTTTTTGGTGGTACTCTGGGACTTTCAGACTATTGCTCGAGTTGTGTTCTGTGCAGAGGTCTTAACTGGGAGAGACATTGGGAAAGGCCCGTAGCCATCTTCTGAGAGGCTGCTGCTTCCCTGGCTGTGCCCGGATCTAGGTCAGGATGCCTGAACCTGGCCACTGACTAGTTGACAGGGGGTGCGTTGCGATCTTAAGCCATTTGGGGATCAGTCTGATGACTGATCTTTCAGATGCCTGTAGCTGCTAGTTGCGGGTTTGTTGGGGAGCAATGGTTCTCTTGGCTGTATGGTCAAAGGCCTTTGGATTTCACCTATCATTGTCTTTGGGCTTCTGTCTTTTACTTCCCTTGTGGATTGGGAATTTATTGGATTACTGAATTTATTAAGCTGGTGGATGTATCCCTAGTGGGATTACTGAAGATTGTTTTTAAACCTTGTTTTTGGATTACAAGATCATTGACTCTGGCTCCTGACCCACTGTTCTCCTATGACATATTGCTGCATGTGTGATCTGTGCTTTGAATTTCACTGCCCAGCTTCTTTGTGACACTGTCTATTTTGGAGGGGTGGTGAGCATACCCTATATTTTCATTATATTACAAGCTACTGTTATTCAGGTTCCTACTATGTGAGAGGTGGTATTGGGACTACAGATTCTCTTTCTGATTATCTGGATTGGTGGGAGCTCTTGAAGTGTTGATTCTACATTATTTACAGTACTATACAGTGACTGATTTCTTCCCTTTTGATTTATGTCCACGAAGTTTGTGTAATCTTTGGACAGTATTGTATTTTTATTTTAATTTGTTAGTTAATGATATTTGTTATTTGCAATTGATAGCTTATTTGATTTGGATAGGATTATGTTAATTTGGAGTGTTAGTCATAGTTTTGAGAATGTGCTTGGGAAGCCAAAAGATGGTCAGGCAGTATTCCCCACCAGGCTCAGGGAATTGCATCCTTTGACTGCCCTTTTTTTTTCTCTTTTTCAAATCTGAAACCTACAGATGCTGTCAATCCCTTGGGATTGCCAGAAGGCACAGGAAAGGGTGAAGAGCTGGGCCTGGTGGGGGAACGGAAAGGGGGGGGAATATTGGGGAGGTGGGGACCAGGTGACGCCCTGGGGTGAAACGGTGCTGGGACTGGGGTAATGCCTGTCTTGTCCCCAAACCAAAGGGCTCAGCAATTGATGCTGGACAGGAATTGAGGTCTTCCTCAGCATCTCATCCAACTTGGGCGGTGCTATGTAATGCCAGGTCCATCAAAAACAAGACAGCTATTATAGCTGATCTTGTTGAAATGGTGGACCTGGCATGTATTATCGAGACCTGGCTGAAAGAAAATGCAGGGCCAGTATTGGCCTCTGCAGTTCCGCCTGGGTTCTCGGTAATTCACCACCCGAGGTTGGATCATAGGAGTGGGGGTGTAGCCATCATTTTTAAGACCGAACTGGGCCTTGTGGATGTTCCAGTGGGGACCAACAGATCCTTTGAGTGTATCATGGGAGAGGGTGTAGGTTACAGGATACTCCTCATTTACCATCCACCAGGTGATGGGGGTTTATTCCAGCAGGAGATCATGGACTTCATCATTGAAGAAGAAGAAGCCAGAAGGGGAAGGAAGGAAACATATTCAATTCAGTGCTTTAGAGGAACTGGTAATTGCTATTTACTTTTAAACTTAGATTGTGGGCTTTTAGTGACACTATACTTTCTTTGTTGTCTTTACTTATAATTGTTTTTGGGCTGTTGAAAATTTAAAACATAGTGGTGGTGTAATTCCGTGCTGTCTTTAATTGCTGCAAATTTTATATTGGCTTGTCTGACTGCCCTGTAGTTGGGTGAAGGGTGTTAATTGTCTGGCCTCTGACCTCAGCTACGTGATAACTGGAGGTGGGGCTTAGTCAGAGTTAAAGTAGCAAGCAGAGTTTTATTTTCTCAGAAGAAGCCAGAAGGGGAAGGAAGGAAACATATTCAATTCAGTGCTTTAGAGGAACTGGTAATTGCTATTTTTCTTTTAAGCTTAGATTGTGGGCTTTTAGTGACACTATACTTTCTTTGTTGTCTTTACTTATAATTGTTTTGGGCTGTTGAAACTTTAAAACATAGTGGTGGTGTAATTCTGTGCTGTTTTTAATTGCTGCAAATTTTCGCCCCCCCTCCCCCTTCCCCCAACTCTTAATTATATGCCCTGTTAAATCTGATTGATGGAGCTAAATGCAGGGTATAGTAAGGGGTGTGAAGTAGGAGGGGCATAAGGGGGAAGAAGCCCACCCTCAGCACAACAAGTGTTTTGACTCATTTATTTATTTATTGGTTTCTTTTTCTTTAAAAAAAAAATACAAATCTGAGGATCAGTGGCAGTATTTTTAGTACAGTAAATTAATAAAAAGGGAACTAGGAGAGCTTCAACAGCAGACAAGTAGTGGAATTGCAGTATAATGTGGGGAGTGGTGCAATGCAGTGGCTGTGGGGCAGCCATATTCAGGCAGACCTTCTGGACACTGAGGTGCTGCCCTATCTGCATGCATCTCTCTGGACTGTGGGATGAGGTAGCCAGACTCAGAGTGGAAGTAAACTGGGTCAGGAGTACCATCACCCCTATCCAGGGACCACCCAGTCCAATGCAACTGCCTCAAAGGATGCCGAGAACGATGAGCACTTGGATGACAGTGGGCTCAGGGAGGGTTAGAGCAGTCAGGCAGAGGCACATCCCAGATCCTATTCCACTCAAGAACTCATATGCCACACTGGCAAATGAGGACAACCAAATAGAGGTACCCAGAGAAGTGGAAGGAAAGGATGTGGAGGTTAGCCAAGGAGGTGACCTCAGCGGGGAAAGCAGTGGACCCCAGAGGAGGAGGAAGTGAATCCTGGTGGGGACTCCATCATAAGAGGGATCCAGCTAGGAACACAGGAGGGGGAGGACAAGGAGGTGAGGTGCCTACCAGGTGCCACGGCATGGAGGGATGGAAGGAAGATCCTGGGGATCACTGGGAAGGCAAGACAGGAGAGTGAGCTGGATGTCATTATCCACCTAGGTACTAATGACCTGGCAAATGGGGAGCCAAAGGAAGTTCAGGAAGAGTTTAGGAAACTGGGGAAGGGTCTCAGGCAAATAGCTACTTCTGTCACTTTCTCAGAAGTACTACCTGTGAGAGGCAAGGGAGAGCATAGGAGTGCATGCACCAGGAACTTTAACTCATGGTTGAAGAACTGGTGCTGTGAGGAAGGGTTTGGATTCATTGGTGACTGGGGACCCACCTGGAGGGATGGAGGTTTGTTCAAGCCTGACGGCCTGCATCCATCCTGGAGGGGAATCCAAGCACTCAATGATAAGTTTAAATGCTACATTGACAAGCATTTAAACTAGCAAAGGGGGGTGGCAGGCCAGCAAGGAGGGTACTACTTGCTCACCCCCACAGCTAGCAGTGGAACCAGTGAACCAGAGGAGTGGCTATCTCTGCAAAGCAGTGTGCAAAAGATGGAGATTAGTGCCCAAGAGGTGGATAAGCAGAAAAGGGCAACATTCAGCAGAAGGGCAGACAGCAAGGAGAACCAGGGATAAATGACAACCAAGGAAGGGGCTGGAGTAGAACAGTGAAACAGTCTAGGAGGTCAAATCATGGAAAGCCATGTGTGCAAATGCCAGGAGCCTTAGCAACAAGATGGAAGATCTGGAGGCTGTCATGGTACAGTCAGACCTGGACATTGTGGCCATCACTGAAACCTGGTGTAATGATTACCACGACTGGGAGATGGCCATACCTGGCTACAACATATTCAGAAGAGACAGAGCAGGCAGGAAGGGAGGAGGAGTGGCACTGTATGTGAAAAATGACATAAGGGCCACAGAGATCCAGGAGGAACAAAATTGGGGAGAGATACTGTGGGTTAAGCTGGAAAGGAAAATGGGGACAGCCATCCGCACAGGTGTGGTCTATAGACCACCAGCCCAGGAGGAAGAAACAGATAGGGAGCTGATGCTAGCCATCCAAAGGATGGAAGACAAGGGTGAGGTAGTACTGGTTGGAGACTTCAATATTCCAGACGTGGACTGGAGCATCCCAGCAGCAGCAACAACTAGGAGCAGATTTATCCTGGACTCCCTTCAGGGTGCCTTCCTCAAGCAACTGGTCATGGAACCAACTCGGCAGAAGGCAATACTGGACCTTGTGCTCACAAACAGGGACAGTGTGATGGGGTAACAGTGGGGGAGCACCTGGGAACAGTGACCACCAGTCATTGTGGTTTGAAATCACAGAAAGAGCAGAACCAAACCACACAAAAACACGTATCCTGGATTTTAGGGGGGCAGACTTTGGGGAAATGGGGAGATACTTGAAAGAGGCATTAAGGGGAATGGGACAGGAATCAGGGGTTGAGGAACAGTGGGCAGTATTTAAAATGGGGATTACAAGAACAACAGAATTATGCATTAAGCAGGTTAGCAAGAGGAAAAGGAAGAGGAGACCATTATGGTTTTCCAAAGAGGTAGCAAAGAAAGTGAAAGCCAAAAAGATTGCATTCAGGCAATACAAAAAGACACAGGTAGAAGGGGATAGGGAGAAATACCAGGAGAAGCAAAGGGAGGCAGGGAGGTCAGTAAGGGAAGCCAAAGCTCAGACAGAAGAACACATTGCAAAATCAGTGGGTAGAGGGGACAAAACCTTTTACAGGTACATAAGTGAAAAAAGAAAGACAAAGGAAGGGATAGTGAGACTGAAGGGGAGGATGAGGGCCTCATGGAGGATGACAACAGTAACGCTGACATATTAAACAGGTATTTCTGCTCAGTCTTTACTGAGGAAGAGGAGGGTAATGGGTCTGAAGGGAGTACAAGGGTGAGAATGCTGCAGAAATGAACAAGTCCCTTTACACGAGAAAGGGTCCTGAAGGAACTGAAGTAATAAGAGTTGATAAAGCAATGGGGCCAGATGGGTGCACCCCAGGTCCTTAAAGAACTTAAGAGAGGTGGTGGCTGAACTCTGGCTATCCTGTTTAGCCGATCACTAGAAACAGGGGAGGTACCCAAAGACTGGAGGACAGCAGATGTAGTCCCCTTATACAAAAGTGGGAACAAAGAGGAAGCAGGGAACTACAGACCAGACAGCCTCACCTCGGTAGTGGGGAAGATCATGGAAGCACTACTGAAGGAGAGATTGGTGGAACATTTGGTTGTCAATTGGCTACAGGACCCAAGGCAGCATGGTTTCACCAGGGGGAGGTCATGTCAGACCAACTTTGTTGAATTTTTTGACTGGGTGACTAGGGAGGTGGATCAGGGGAGGGCAGTGGACATGGCCTATCTGGACTTCAGCAAGGCCTTTGACACTGTGCCACATAGAAGACTATTACACAAACTGGGGAATATGGGTGGGCAGGACAGTAGTGTGGTGGGTAGGTAACTGGCTGGGTGGCAGGACACAGAGGGTGGTGGTAAATGGCTGTCACTCCACAGAGGGAAGAGTGACCAGTGGGGTACCACAGGGATCAGTGCTGGGACCGGTCCTATTCAACATCTTCATCAGTGACATTGCAGGACCTAGAAGGCAGAATTTCACTGTTCGCTGATGACACAAAGCTCTGTAACAAGTAGACACAGCAGAGGGTGTAGACAGAATAAGAAGTGACCTGCAGAAACTTGAAGAATGGTCAGGGTTTGGCAGTTGAAATTCAATACAAAGAAGTGCAAGATAATGCATATGGGGCACAAAAACCCTGGCACAATATATCAGTTGGGGGTGAGGATATAGCATGCACCAAGCAGGAAAGGGATCTTGGGGTTGTCATCTCTGATGACCTCAAGGAGGAAACAGTGTGACAAGGCAGCAGGTAAAGCAAATAGGATGCTGGGATGTATAGGCAGGGGCATCACCAGCAGGAAAAGGGAGGTCATAATTCCGCTATACAAGACACTAGTGAGGCCCCACCTGGAGTACAGCGTACAGTTCTGGAGACCATACCTACGTAAGGACATATGACAGGGTAGAGAAGGTTCAGAGGAGGGCAACAAAGATGGTGCATGGATTGCATCACAAGTCCTATGAAGACAGGTTGAAGGAACTGAACATGTACTCCCTGGAGGAGAGGAGGGAGAGAGGGGATATGATAGAGACATACAAGTATCTTACAGGGAGGAACAGGGTGCAGGAAAACACTATTTTAAGCGAAAAGATGTTCCAGGACCAGAGGGCATGGGATGAAGTTGGAGGAGGACGATCAGAGGAAACATGAGAAAGAATTTCTTCACAGAACGGGTGGTGGACAAGTGAACACCCTGCCAGAGGAAGTGGTGGGGCTAAAACAATCACGATTTAAGAATGCATGGGATAGACATAAAGGAATTCTGGAGGTCAGGGGTAAGGGGCAACAGACTTCTAGGAAAACAAACTGAACTTACAAGCTCAAATGGGCAGACTGGGTGGGTCATAGGCCCTTATCTGCCAACACTGTCTATGTATCTATGTATTGGAGTTTCCCAGATGGATAATTCTGGGGACTTCAATACCTGGGTCGATGATGAACTCTTGCAGTTTGGTCTAAATCTCCTCCAGCTAACGACAATGCTGGGCCTTACACAGGTGGTTACCTCCTCTACCCATATAGGAGGTCACTCATTGGTTCTGCTGTTCCTCCTGGGGATGGACATCTCTAACTTGGGGGTGGAACCAGTCAGTTGTTCTGACTGTCACACCATAGGGTTCAGTTTTGGGGCCCTCCCAAATGGACCTACCCCTTTGGAGATGATCTGGTACCATCATTTAAGGGGAGTTCTTCCAGATGGTCTTTCGGCAGTTCTAGACCTATCGGGATTGCTGGGTGAAAGCACAAGTCCAGAGGACCTCATACTAGTCTATAATAAGGCAGTGGGAGATGGCTTGGACTTGATCGCTCCTGTTTGTGTTCAACCACTCACTCTTCATCCAATGTCCCCTTGGTATGATGGCTCCTTGAAGGAGTTGAGGCGAGTTGGTCAAAGGCTGGAGAGAGCATGGCGTAAATCTGGCCTCGATGCTGACAGGCTTAGTTTGATGGAACACTATGAGGGCTATCAATCAGAAATCACCCATAAGAAGGCAGAGTTCCTGTCTAGGGATATTTCTGCTATGCAGAATCAAATGGCTCCACTTTTCCGAACTGTCGACAGATTGTGCAATCCAATCTGTCTTCAGTTCGGAAGAACGTATTCACAAATTAAGTGTGATGAGCTAGCATGGTTCTTTGCAGATAAGGTTGCCAGCATCAGGTCTGGAATCGGCCCTGTTCTCTCTATGAGGGGCTGCAGAGGTTGATTGCAGGTAGTGAGCACCCGGTCTGTCTGGACGGACTTCAGCCGACTGGAATTCATGGACATTGTGAAGATTGTCCAGACTTTGCGCTCAACCTTTTGCAGTTTGGAGCCGGGCCCTATCCCCCTATTATTGGGGTGCATAGATATTATCTGCCTGATCCTAGCTGAAATAGTATGGAGATCCTTGGAGAAGGGGTCTTTCCAGACCCCCTAAAGGAGACTGTCATTCAACCACTCCTTAAAAAACCCTCCCTGGATCCCGATGATCCAACTTACTACTAACCTGTCTCTAACCTGCCCTTTGTGGGGAAGGTTATTGAGATGGTGGTTGCATTGCAACTGGATGATCACCTTGTACCCCACAATATCTATGAAGCTTTTCAGTCTGGTTTGAGGAAGAGACATAGCATTGAGACTGCCCCTGTCTGGGTATTAAATGCTCTCCTAATGGCGTGAGATCGACAGGCTCGTACCGTATTGGTCCATCGTGATCTCTCAGCAGCCGTTGATACTGTGGAACATGAGGTGCTTTTGGAGACCTTGTGGTTCTTTTGTGGACTGTCAGGTACAGACCTCGAATGGTTTCAATTGTTCCTCATAGGCAGGTCTCAGAGGGTGATCACCGGAATTTATTACTCTGACGCCCTTTCCCTGTCCTGCGGGGTTCCACAGAGCTCCATATTGGCACCCATGCTGTTCGCAGTGTATATGCTGCCATTGGGAGATATCATCAGGCAATATGGCATGAGTTTTCACTGCTATGCAGATGATACTCAGCTATATATGTCTTTTGTGCCCGGACAGGTAGATGCGATCTCTGGTGCTAAATAATTGCCTATCCAAGATCAAAAACTGGATGAGCTCTAGTTGGCTAAGACTGAATCTGGATAAGGCTGAGGTGTTAGTTGTAGACCCCGGTCACCCAGGTGTGTGTTTGGAGGCTGGGCACATGTCAGGCTTATGGCTTGATGGTGTCCAGCTCACTACCTCAGATCAGGTGCATAACCTGGGCATTATTTTTGATGATGGCTTGACCCTGAAATCTCAGGTGTCAGCTGTGGTTAAATCCTCATTTTACCATCTGAGGAACATTGCCTGGGTGAAACATCTGGTTCCATTGGGCAACCTTCCAACATTGGTCCATGCCTTCATTACTAATTGTCTTGACTACTGCAATGCCTTCTGCCTACGGCTGTCTGGGGTTTATATCCGTCACTTGCAGCTAGTGCAGAATGCTGCAGCCAGGCTGTTGACTGGCACTTCTAGGATCAGCCACATTACACCCGCGTTGCACGGACTGCACTGGCTGCTGGTTCAGTGGCAGATCACCTATAAGGTAGGCTTGCTTACCTTTAAAGCCCTACAAGAACAGGGACCTGACTACCTGAAAGATCCCCTGACTCCCTTGTCCCCCAATTATCCACTCGGATCCATCGATGAGGGATTGCTAGAGATTCCCAGGGTTTGTCTAAAAACATCTGGAGCTCATACTTTTTCATTTGTACCACCAACCCTGTGGAATTCTCTACCTTGGCGGTTAAGAGAATGCCTGACCATCAGTAGTTTTAAATCTATTTTGAAAACCTATTTCTTTTCATAGGCTTTTCCAGACTGATTTTAAATAATTTATACTGTTGTCTGTTTTTAATGTTTATGGTTTATACTGTGCACAGCACCTTGACTTTGAAAGGTGCTATATAAATAAAGATTTGAATCGATTTTTTATCTTGTATTAGGTGCGAACTTCCGTGAAACTACAAATGGGCAAAAGATTATGCTTGCAGTTCTCCCCAGGTGGCACAATTCTTTCAGTGGCACCATTATGGCCCAGGGGCCCATTGTTTTTCTGTGGCATCAACCAAGCATGCTGTGAGATGATTTAAATAAAAAAAATGATTTCATGGTTGTTTCTTGCTAGCAGTCTCTTCGATGTTTTTTTTGTTGTCCTTGTGGCTAACATCCTTTCTCCCTAACTGCAATAAATGGGATGTTATTTAAGATTAGCAGGCTTTGTTTTACAGTGTTTTTCATATAATTTGACATTTTCCAAGACAGGTTGTGTTTAGGTAACAGAGCCCTCCCCTGTGCCAGGGGAAGGAGACTTTATAATGTGCTCAATGTAGTTTTCTGTTTTAATTGAATTTTTGACAATAGAATGTCTTCAAAACATCTTCCATTTTTAGTTTTTTTTGCTCTTGGGGTTATTTTTATCCCTTTTTCTCTCTCACTAGTTAGGAGATATGGGGCAATTACTAATATCTTGTCTTCCAGTGCTGTACCGTACATGTGGTGAAATCCAACCTTCTAGCAGGGCATCAGAAGTATTACATTATGTTGACATTTAACTATAATGTTTCTTTCCCATTGAAACCAGAACTACATAGAATCTTAGAAATTGCTGGTAGATAAGGAACTTTAGGCCCATCCAGTCTGCCCGTAGTACCTATACATTGTATGTGGCCACTGACCCTATGTGATCAATGGCTTTTTATCACTCCCTCCACTCTCAAGGTTCCCTTGTGCCTGTCTCAGGCATGTTTAAATCCCTTCACTGTGCTTTCCCCCACCACCTCTTGATGCAGGCTGTCCCAAGCATCAACTATCCCCTCTGTGTAGAAAAACTTCCTCCCATTATCACTTAATCTACTCCCCTCCAATTTCATATCATGCCCCATTGTTCAAGTACTTTTTTTCCCTTGGAAATGGTCCCCCACCTGCACCTTGTTTATGCCCTTGAGGTACTTGACAGTTTCTGTCATGTCACCATGCTCTCTCCTCTCTTCCAGTGAGTACATATTGAGGTTCCCCAGTCTCTTCTCATACATTTTGTGGTGCAAGTCCTGTACCATCTTAGTCACCCTCCTCTGGCTAGCCTCCACCTTGTCAATGTCCTTGCAGAGGTGTGGCCTCCAGAAGTGCATGCAGTACTCCAGGTAAGGCATATCAATGTTTTATACAATGGCATCACCACCTTCCATCTTCTGCTAGCGATACCCCTGCCTATGCACCCCAGCATGCCACAGGCCCTCCCTGCTGCCTTTGTGCATTGCTTTGATATCTTAAGGCCATCAGAAATGATAACCCCAGGTCCCTTTCCTCTTTAGTGGCAGTCAGCACCTCCCCCCATCCTGTAGGTCTCCACAGGATTCCCTCTACCCAGGTGCATTATTTTGCACTTCTTAGCATCGAACCTCAATTGCCACATCTCTAACCATCTGTCAAGTTTCTCCAGGTCCCTCCTCATTCTCTGCATCCTTTCAGGAGTATCCACCCTGTTGCAGATCTTGGTATCATCGTCAAATAGACAGACCTTTCCTTCCAGCCCCTCTGCAATGCCACTAATGAAGACATTGAACAGGACTGGTCCTAGTACTGAATCCTGTGGTACTCTGCTGGTCACCACTCTCTCCCCAGATTGGATGTCATTTACCACCATCCTCTGTCTCCTGTCTGTCAGACAGCTTTTAACCCAGTGTATCACCTTCACATCTTGTTGACCAGCCTTCTATGAGGGACAATGTAGAAGGCTTTGCTGAAATCCAGGTAGGAGATGTCTACCACTCCTCCCTGATTAACTTCCATAGTTACCCAGTCAAAAAAAATTATCAGATTTGTTTAACATGGCCTTCCTACTGTGAAACCATGTTGCCTCAGGTCATGTGCTCCACTGGATTCCAGTTGTACCACGATTTTTCCTTTCAGCAGTGTCTCCATGATCTTCCCTACCATTGAGATGAGGCTGACTGGACTGTAGTTCCCTGCCTTCTCCCTGCTGCCACTTTTCTGCAGCAGTACTACATGTGCCCTCCTCCAGTTCTCTGGAACCACTCCTGTGTTGAGTCACTCTATGAACAAGGCTGCCAGAGGTGCTGTCAGTTCACTTTGCAGCTCCCTTAATATCCTTGAGTGTATGCCATCTGGCCTCATGGCTTTATTCAACTTCATCTTTGTGCGTTCTTCCAGGACTCTCTCCACTGTGAATGGACTGGTGTCCACTTCTTCTCCTCCTCCTCCACTGCCTCTGTTCACCAACTGTGGTTCTTGAGCCCCCCCCAGTGAATACTGAGCAGAAGTATTTGTTCAGTATTTTTGCTTTGTCTACATCACCCTCCTTACACTCTTCCTCTTTCCCTTTGAGCCTCACTATCCCAACCTGGTTTTTCTTCTGTCACTGATGTACCAATAGAATGTCTTGTCCCCTTTTGTCACAGTCTGTGCTAAACCCTCCTCTGTCTAGTCCTTAGCTCTCCTTACAGCTTTCCCTGCTTCCCTTAGACATTCAAGGCCCACCTCTCTGTCCTCCTCCTTTTGGGTCACCTTATATTTTCTGAAACTCAGTCTTTTAGCTCTTATTTTGCCTCCCATCTCTTTAGAGAACCATAGTGGTTTCCTTCTTCTTTTACCTTTGGCCACTATCCTAATGCAAGGGTTTGTTACCTCCATTATGGCTTTCTTCAGTTTCCCCCAATGTTCTTCCACTCCCACTATTGCCCTTCCCTTCCCCAGGATTGCTCTTATACATCTACCCATTTCCGTGAAATCCACCCTCCTAAAATCTAAAACTCTTGCCCTTGGATAGCTTAATTGAATCTCTGTCTCCAGGCTAAACCATACTGTGTGGTGGTCACTGGACCCCAGCTGCCCTTCCACCAGTACTCCTTTGACTCTGTTTCTGTTGGGCCATACCAGGTCCAGAACTGATTTTTCCCTGACTGGCTCATACACCAGCTGCCTGAGACCAACCCCCTGCAGGGACTCTAGTATGACCATGCTTCTGGCTGAAGCAGCTGCATGGGTGATCCAATCCACATCTGGCATATTTAAATCCCCTAGTAGTGGTATTTCACCTTTAGTTACCATGTTGTATATTTCCTCCACTAGTTCTCTGTCTGCCTTCTCCCTCTGTGCTGGAGGTCTGTAGGTCATCCCAGTTTGTATTGCTGTGCCATTACCTGACTCAAGGGTGACCCACATTGCCTGGGCCTCCTCCAGTCTTTCCTGAACTTCTGTAGTCTTTATACCATCTCTGATGTACAGGGCCACCCTGCCCCACCCTTCCTACTCTCTCTGTCCCTCCTGAGCAATGTATAACCTGGTACCTTGATGTCCCAGCCATGATTAGCAGAGTACCATGTCTCTGTTATTGCTGCTATGTTAAGGTCTGTACCCATCAACAAGACCTCCAGGTCTGGAACCTTATTTCCCATGCTACAGGCATTTGTTAACATGACCTTCCATTGTTTACAGTCTTCCCTCCTTCTGTTCCTATTTTCACTCTCTTGCCTTTTCCACTCATCCTGGTTTCCCTTCCTATGTGCACTCATCCCCCCATACCTCCCCTTCTACACTCTTCACCTTCCTGCCTGTCCCTCTCTGCCAGATTCAGCTGTTTCTGTTGTCCTTTTATGTTCCTGCCTGTTCCCTTGGGGGTGGTGTTCCTAAGCTTCCTGATCCTCCTGGTTCTACCCCCTTGACCAGTTTAAATACTTGCTGCTGAAACATTTAAACTTCTCACTAAGGATCAAAGTCCTCTTCTCAGGCAGATGCAGGCCATCCTCCTTATATAAGGTTGCATCTTTCCATGTTGGACCCAAGTCCCCCATGAAGACAAAACCCTCCCTCTAACAAAAATCCTTCAACCATGAGTTGAAGGTCTGGATGTGGCATGCCCTAGCTTCTCCTGTGCCCTGGGCAGGTAGCACCTCTGAGAATGTGATGGAGCATGCTATCCATTTCAGGCTCCCCCCCAGCTTCCTGAAGTTCTACTGGAGCCTAGCTAACTCCACCCTTCTCCACGCCAGGTCATTGGTCCCCAGGTGGACAATGACATCCAGCTCCTTCCTTCTAGCTATCATCCTAGCAATCCTATGAATCTGCTTCCCATCCCTCCATTAAGAGCTTCCTGGGAGGCACTTTATCTTCCTCTCTCCCCTGCTAGGTATCCCTAACTCTAATCCCAGACTATGGAGTTCCCCAGTAGGAGAAGCTTCCCCCTTCTCTGGGGTTGTTGCCCCCCTTCTCTGGGTGTCTATCCTGGAGGACCCATCCTCCTTGGTCACAGCTGCAGGTGCCTGTGTGTGGCTTTCCCATTCCTCCAATACAGTGTAAGAGATACTAAGCTCAACCGGCTGGGGGATATGTTTCTGACCCCCTGTCACAGTCCCTGAGCTCACTGCGGTCCAATCACTCTTCTTCCTGGGCATCCTTTGAGGTTCAGGTTGTTGATCTTGTGGTCTCTGTGTGGGGGGTGGACACTGCCTGTAGTCTGGTCACCTCCACTCAGAGACAGGCAACCTCCTCCCTCAGCCCAGAGAGGTGCCTGCATACAGGGCAGCATCACAACCTCCAGAACATCTCCCTGAAGACCGTTGCTCCACACCCACTGCACTGAGCCACTCCCATAATGTCTGTTTTCCTCCTTAATTGACTGCCTGCTTATCCCTCCTTAGTCTACTGCCTGCTTATGCCGCCTATTCGTTATTTCCCAATTGGTGTTTTTTTTTTACTTCCTGTTTGGATGGAGGATGTTGCAAGGACCTATGGAACCTACCCTATAAATGTAGGTCGAGCCTTGGGGTGGGTGGGTCGCAGGGTTGAAGACAGACCTACACTGCAGACTATGTCCAAAACCAATCAGCCAAGGAGTCCTCTGTCAGTGGCTCCTCACTCCACTCTCAGCGTTCATCTGGGTGGGATGTAGGCTACTCCCTCTCTGCCTGCCTGCTTCCCATTAGTACAGCTCCTGTCTGTTGAACCAGATTTAAAGCTCCCGCTTCAAACTTTCAAAAATGTTTAACTGTATGTGTTGATCTCTCCCTAGGCAACTAGCATCACCCAGTCAATACCTGTTCTCATCTCTAGCATTGTTTAAATGGGTACTCCCACCCACCTAGTCAGAGGGTACTTAAGGTGAAGATCCTTTCCTTTCCTTCCTTCCTTCCTTCCTTCCTTCCTTCCTTCCTTCCTTCCTTCCTTCCTTCCTTCCTTCCTTCCTTCCTTCCTTCCTTCCTTCCTTCCCCACATACTGATTTGATAACAGCTTGTTTCTAGATGTGTCCTGGACAAGAAACAAAATAAAATAAGGTAGAGGAATAAAAAAGCAAATTAACAGAAATGCATAAGTAAGTGAATGCCAAACAATATACTGCACCAAAATAGGATTCAGGTACAGTACAAACAGATGTGCATTCTAGTAATTAATGCACATAAAATATCACAAGGTGGATAAGGTAAATTAAAAAAAATGCAATTAGTACCAGAGAAAGAATCTCTACCAGGGCATAATGGCAGGAGTGGGACTCAAAGCAAAATCATGGCTATAGCAAGCTGTAGTGGGCAGCTAGACTTTGAGGTTATGGACAGTTGCAGGATGGAGATACTGTAAATTCACAAAGAAGAGACTTAAGGGAGAAGATGGATAAGGCAGAGTAGATACAGATGGGGAGAGAGGACCAGAGATTATGAAAATGGTAAGAGAATGCAGCTAGGCCAACAAAAGATTTCCTTTGGGAGACAGATAGGGAATAGGCTATGGAGAGGCTAGGAGGTAAGATGGAAGAGAACAGGACAGTGTAAAGCTAGGAAGAGTGGAAACGAACCCAGAATGTGGATATAAAGGAGGCACAATGGGCAAGGCACATAACACTAATGGAAGGGAGGGAAAGGGAAGAGTAAAGAGAACAGAGATGGGTACAAGAGGAACAGTCCCATGTAAAATGGCAGAGGGAGGAAAAAAGGGCCCTGTCTGGCAAGGGTAGGTTTAGCAGCAACTCTGTAGACTATGTCATCAGGTTTCAGTTCAATACATTTCTGGATTCTTTACAGTTTGTTGCAAATGGGAGTTGGTATCCAGCACTCTTCATTCACAGGTATTGACTGGAGGGATAATCTGGATTCCTTTGTTGTTTTTTCCCTATGTACCCATTCAGATGTTCCCGAGGTTCTTGGTTTGCTATTATCTGTCTACCACTTCACACCCTCCTCTTCTTCTTCTTCAGTTTCTTTCTAAGTTCTGACTGTAGTGATCAATGCTGTTGTATACCATTTGTTAAATCCTCATCATTGGTCTTTAAAGATACCTTGCATACTGGGTGTGTTCTTATCATAGCTAGGTGTTTAGTGTGACTTACTAGTGAGCATCAGGCTGTCTTTGACAAGCACTACTACCTTATCAAACAGTGTATGACATGCACAGTATAAAGTATTCTGGAGCACAGTGCTTCCCTTTTTCTCAAAGGCACTGCATAATCTGGCTCTTTGCAGAGTGGTGAAAATCTGTTTCATGAGATTGGCAGACCTTCATCAATCAGGCAATTTTTTTGTCCTCTTCGGGAATAGAAAACAAGCATTTGTCAATGCCGAATGTTGATTCCGTTGGTCTGTCGAGCTTGCGCAGTGGGCCTCTGTTAGTGGCTCAGTCTGTTTGTCCCAGTGCTGCAGGCTGCTCTTTTGTACTGGGCTGCTGCGTGCATTGGCACCTTGTTCTGCCGAGGAAGAAATATGCAGCTGTCTCGACAGAGCTCCATTGAGGTGGCTCACTCCCCCGTCTCACTCACTCATTCTGTTTCTCCTGGCGCTGCAGGCTGCCCTTTTGTACTGTACCTGCCTGTGTTGGTGGCTTTTTCTACCCATGAAGAAATCCACAGCTGACCCGGCAGAACTCCGTTGAGGTAGCTCAGTCCGCTTATCTTACTCACTCATTTTGGTTCTCCTGACGCTGCAGGCTGCCCTTTTGTACTGGGCTCCTGCTTCTGTTGGCGCCTTTTTCTGCCCACAAAGAAATCTGCAGCAGTCCTGAGAAAGCTCTGTTGAGCTCGCTCACTCCGCTTCTCCTGGCTCATTCTGTTGTGCGGCACAGAGCTGCCCTTTTCTACTGGGCTCTGCCTGCGTTGCTGCCTTCTTATGCCCACAAAGAAATTTGCAGCAGTTACAATACAGCTCTGTTGAGCTCACTCACTCGCTCATTCTGGTTTTCCTGCCACTGCAGGCTGCCCTTCTGTACTGGGCCCCTGCATGCATTGCTGCCTTTTTCTGCCCACAAACAAATCTGCAGCAGTCCCAACAAAGCCCCGTTGAGCTCATCGACTCCCCCTCCCTCACGTGGTCGTTCTGTGTCTCCTGGCACTGCAGGCAGCCCTTTTGTACTGGGCTCCTGCCTGCATTGGCAGCTTTTTCTGGCCAGAAAGAAATCTGATGCAGTCCCGACACAGCTCCACTGAGCTCGCTCACTCCCCCTCTGTCACTCTCGCATTCTGTTTCTGCCGGCGCTGCAAGCTGGCCTTTTGTACTGGGCTTCTGCCTGCATTGCCGCATTTTATGCCCACAAAGAAATCTGCAGCAGTCACACTACAGCTCCATTGCGCTCACTCACTACCGCTCTGTCACGTGCTCGTTCTGTTTCTCTTGGCGCCGCAGACTGCGCTTTTGCATGGAGCTCCTGGCTGTGTTGGCAACTTTGTCTGTCCACAAAGAAATCCACAGCTGTCCTGACAGAGCTCCCATCACTCATTCTGTTTGTCCTGGCACTGCAAACTGCCCTTTTGTATGGGGCTTCTGCCTGCATTGGCGCCTTTTTCTTCCCGCAAAGAAATCCCAGCAGTCCTGACAGAGCTCTGTTGAGCTTACTAAGTCCCCTCATCTCACTTGCTCGAACTGTTTCTCCCACCGTTGCAGGCTGGCCTTTTGTACTGGGCCCCTGCCTGTATTGATGCCTTTTTCTTCCCACGAAGATATCCGCAGCAGTCCTGACAGTGCTTCGGTGAGTTCGCTCACTCCCCCTCCCTCACTCGCTCTCTCATTCTGTTTCTCCCAGTGCTACAGGCTGCCCTTTTGTTCTGGGCTCTTGTATTAGGGCCTTTGTCTGCCACAAACAAATCTGCAGCAGTCCCGACAGAGCTCAGTTGAGCTCGGTCACTCCCCCCTCTCACTCGGCCAATCTTAATCTGTCCCAAACACTGATTTCCTAGAGGGACCATGCTATTGTCTGGCAGGACTGCAAAAACATACTGCAGCCAGGATGTGAAAATGACAGCTGTAGTATTCATAAGGAGTTGTGGAAAAATGCCACTGTTGAAAATGTGGTGTGACAGTATTACAAATTTGCAAAGTTTTAAGGGTGCGTGGAAACAGTTCAATGCACGCTTGTAACACAGTTATGTTATGGAGTTTCATCACCAAATTTTCAACATAGAGATTTTAGGACCTCTGCTCATGAACGGTGCCACTGTCAATTTCTTAATCTGTCCCGAACACTGACTTCCCTCAGTGACCACGTTATTCTGTGCCGGAACTGTGAAAACAATTTCGGTCAGAATGTGAAAAATGACAGCTGTACTGCTCATAAGGAGGTGTGAAAAAATGGCACTGTTGAAAATCTGGTGTGACAATATTACAAATCTGCGAAGTTACAAGGGTGCGTGGAAGGTGCGCATCGCACACTTGTAACACAGTCATTTTATGGAGGATCGTAACCAAATTTTCAACATAGGCATTTTAGGACCTCTACTCATGAACAGTGTCACTGTCATTTTCTTAATCTGTCCTGAACACTGATTTCCCACAGTGACTGTGCTATTCAGCTGTCCCGACAGAACTCCGTTGAGGTAGCTCAGTCTCCCTCTCTCATCGCTCATTCTGTTTGTCCTGGCGCTGCAAGCTGCCCTTTTGTACGGGGCTCCTGCTTACATTGGTGCCTTTTCCTGCCCACAAAGAAATCCCAGCAGTCCTGACAGAGCTCTGTTGAGCTTACTAAGTCCCCTCATCTCACTCGCTCGAACTGTTTCTCCCACTCCTGCAGGCTGGCTTTTTGTACTGGGCTCCTGCCTGTATTGATGCCTTTTTCTGCCCACAAAGATATCCGCAGCAGTCCTGACAGCGCTTCAGTGGGTTCGCTCACTCTCCCTCCCTCACTCGCTTTCTCATTCTGTTTCTCCCAGTGCTGCAGGCTGCCCTTTTGTACTGGGCTCTTGTATTGGGGCCTTTGTCTGCCACAAACAAATCCGCAGCAGTCCTGACAGAGCTCAGTTGAGCTCGGTCACTCCCCCCTCTCACTCGGTCGATCTTAATCTGTCCCAAACACTGATTTCCCACAGTGACCTTACTATTGTCCGCAGGAATGCAAAACATATTGTAGCCAGGATATGAAAAATGACAGCTGTAGTGTTCATAAGGAGTTGTGGAAAAATGCCACTGTTGAAAATGTGGCATGACAGTATTACACATTTGCGAAGTTACAAGGGTGCGTGGAAGCAGTTCAACGCATGCTTATAACACAGTGATGTTACAGATTTTTGTCACCAAATTTTCAACATAGGGATTTTTGGACCTCTGCTCATGCACAGTGCCACTGTCATTTTCTTAATCTGTCCCGAACACTGATTTCCCACAGTGACCATGTTATTCTGTGCTGGAACTGTGAAAACACATTTCGGTCAGGATGTGAAAAATGACAGCTGTACTGCTTATAAGGAGGTGTGAAAAAATGGCAGTGTTGAAAATGTGGTGTGACAATATTACAAATCTGCGAAGCTACATGGTGCGTGGAAATGCACTTAATGCACACTTATAACACAGTCAATTGATGGGCTATCATCACCAAATTTTCAACATAGGCATTTTAGGACCTCTGCTCATGAACAGTACCATTGTCATTTTCTTAATCTGTCCCAAACAGTGATTTCACAGTGACCACTCTATTCTGCGCCAGAAGTGCGAAAACACATTTTGGCCAGGATGGGAAAATGACACCCCTGGGGTATCCCACATAAAGCCTCTCTAACAATCCAGCTCTCCCTAGCCCTTTACATGTATCCTGGATCTATAAAACCCACTATGCCTGTCCATCAGACTCCTATGTTATGATAAAAGACACACCTATATAACAGGACCATCTCCCACTACACAGTGGGCATCTAGGACTAAGAGGAAATGCTCTGATCACTCTCTATCCCTATCCTTGGTGCCCTACTCAAATTAATCTTCTACCTCCTTTTATGCATTGGCACCATTGAGATTAATCCTGGCCCCATTGTCAGTTTATCTTCCCCTGCTGAGCTGACTACCATAAAAGGACTAAGCTTCATACACTTCAATGCATGCAGCCTCCTAAAAAAGTTCATCTTAATACAGGCTTGGGTGGCACATACTCTTCCAGACTTCCTGGTCATCTCTGAATCTTGGCTCAGGCCTACAACAAAAGACAGTGTTGTAAACCTTCCCAATTACCAGCTCTTCAGAGCAGATCGCCCTTCCAGGGGTGGTGGGGTGGCCATATACATTAAGGACACCATCTCTGCAACCTGCCTCATCAACACATCTGAGCCAAATGAATTTGAATGTTTATCAATCAAAATTTCCCTCTAATTCGTCTCCATTTAAACTGATTGGATGCTATAGGCCCTCTGCAGGCCTTAAACTGCTTTCTCACCTAGGGTCAATTCTCAACCAAGGCCCTGAAGATACCGTCATCCTTGGTGATTTGAATTTAAACTGGTTGTCTAATGTATCTGCACCTTTGATAACCTTTTGTGACACCTATGGATTCACACAGCTAATTAAAGACCCAACTAGGATTAACCGAAGAAATTCCAGCAACAGCTCACTCCTGGATATTATGTTGGTAAACAAGCCTCACTTATACTACATGCAGGAGTACTGCCAAGTGATGTGAGTGACCATTACCCTATAGCTGGCATAAGATCCACACTCAAACCACCAAATCCTGCAGAATTTATCCTCAAAAGGTCAAAAAAGAATTTCAATATCTCAGGTTACCTCCATGACCTGAGTACTACAATATATTGGCAAGATTTCTATCTTACAACCTCTGTTGAAACAGCACTCCAGACTTTAAAGGATATTATCACCAATGTTCTCAATATTCATGCACCTATCACCAGTATCAGAACTAAGGTAAAATCCTGCCCTTGGTTCACCTCTGAGCTTAAAGCAGCCTTGAGAACCAGAGACAAGCTGTGGAAAAGGCAAGAAAAACAAAGGACAGCAGAGATTGGCTAAATTTCAGAAAAGCAAGGAATTCATGTACAAAAAAATAAGAACTGCCAAAACTGCCTACTATACAGCTGAATTGGATGCCTCCTACAATAACCCATCCAGACTCTGGGGTACAATAAAAGGACTGGGCCAGAATTCTACTCCTGCCTTAACCACCAAATTGCTACTAAATGACACAGAAATTACAGGTAAACAAGAAATCTTAAATACCTTCAATGTTCACTTCACCACTGCTGGCCTAGCATTTGACTCATCACCTGCAAATATCCTGAGATCTTCCTTGAACCTGCAAACTACTGTGGGACAAATGGCCACTTCAACTTTTCCTTCATCCCAATATCCGTGAAAGAAGTGGAAGATCTCCTCTCTAATTTAGACACAACTAAAAGTGCAGGTGCAGACTCCCTGGATCCCTATTTCCTGAAAATTGCTTCACATGTCTTATCTGCCCCCCTTACTCATCTCTTCAATCTTTCCCTAACTACTGGATCCATTCCATCTACTTGGAAAACAGCTCAAGTAGTTCCATTACTCAAATCTGGTGATACTAGGGATCTCAACAATTACAGACCTATCTCCATCCTACCAGTACTATCTAAGATGCTCGAAAAACTAGTAAACTCTCAGTTAAGGGACTATCTGGATAGCAATAACCTTCTAAATTCTGCACAATCTGGATTTAGATCAAAGCATAACACCATTACTGCCTTAGCCAAGGTAACCAACGATTGGCAGACTAATTTGGACAAGAAAAATTTTACCTGTGCTGTGTTTCTGGATTTGAGTAAAGCCTTTGACACAGTGGATCATGACTTATTACTCACCTCCTTAACTCATTAGGCCTGGATTCCCTATCACTCAACTGGTTTAAGGATTACCTTTCAGATAGGTCGCAACTGGTTAGAAATGGAAATTACCTATCCACCTCAAAACCTCTGCTAAGGGCGTACCACAAGGCTCTATTCTTGGCCCTATCCTCTTTGCTATTTATATAAACAATATTGATACCAACCTCACTCAATCTAACATTCATCTGTTTGCTGATGATACTGTATTGTATGTCAGCAATCCCTCACCTTCCAAAGCCTGTGAACTTCTACAATCCGAATTCTACATTCTGCAGCACAATCTACTTGACAAAAAAATACTTCTAAATGCAAAAAAAAAAAAGCTATGTTCTTTACCACAAAGAGTTGTACTACCACTACCCCAGCATCCAACACCCTACATATATCCACCTTACTTGGAGAGAAACTTGAATTTGTTGATAACTTCAAATACCTTGGAGTCTGGATAGATAACAGGCTTGACTATTCTGTCCATATTGAAGAGCTACTTAAAAGCTAAGACAGAGCTCGGACTATTTTTTAGAATAAAACATTACCTAAACAGTGATTCTAAAAAAAGGTTAATTCAGGCCTCATTCCTATCCCTCATTGATTATGCTGATTTTCTCTACTGCCATTGTTCAAGTCATCTCTTACGTAAGCTGGACACTCTGTATCACAGGTCCATAAGATTTATTACTGACCTTCCCTCCAACACCCATCATTGCTCCCTTTATATGGCAGTCAACTGGACATCATTGCAACACAGAAGAAATAGGAATTCTGTTATCTGGATATTCAAAGCGTTAACAGGCAAGCTACGACCTATATCACTGATTGCTTTACCCAAATTACAACCAGGCCATACACCTTAAGGATCAGTAAACTCATCACATTAAAGGTCCCCAATGCCTGCACCGGTATGGGAGGCTGCTTTCAGCTATTCCTTAGCAGTTGCATGGAACTCTCTCCAAAATCCATGAAGCTAGATAGCCTACTACCTCTGGCATCCTTCAAAGATTGTTCTCCTTCTTTTCCAGAGCTCTGCAATTGCTTTTATAAAGCATAATCCCTACCTATCTGACCCAACTAAACCTCCCTTTTTCTATCCATTATATTAACTCAATTTCTTTCTTCCGAATCACCTATTATATTCTCATAAAAACTAGTTAGACCATATAACTTATATTTTAGGACTGCTATACCTTTGTCCTCTTTTTCCTACAGGCTAAATGGTTCTATTATTACTTGTATATATGAAAATTGTTGTATATAATCATTCCATGCCATTGTATTACTATTTATTCTATTCTTGTCTATGTAATAATACTTGTATCCTCATTTGTATGACCACTCAGGTCCATCTTGTAAATGAGCTTTGCTCAATGATGTTCGCCTGAATAAATAAAGATTTTGATTGATTGATTGATTGATTGACAGCTGTACTGTTCATAAGTAGGTCTGGGAAAATGGCAAAGTTGCAAATCTGGAGTGAAAATATTAGAAATTTGCGGTGTTATGAGCGTGCGTGCCAACTGCCAATGCACGCTCATAACACAGTTATTTTACCGAGTATCGTTACCAAATTTTCAACATAGGCATTTTAGGACCTCTACTCATGAACAGTGTCACTGTCATTTTCTTAATCTGTCCTAAACACTGATTTCCCACAGTGACTGTGCTATTCTGCACCAGAAGTGCGAAAACACATTTCGGCCAGGATGTGAACAATGGCAGCTATACTGCTCACAAGGAGGTGTGACAAAATGTCAGTGTTGAAAATCTGGCATGAAACTATTGTAAATTAGAAGTTCACAGTAAGTAACAACTGCACAATCTCTAAGCTCGTAAAACAATCATTTTTTGGATTTTTTCCACCAAATTTGCAACATAGGCTTTTTGAGAGCCCACCTCATGAACACTGGCACTGTCGTTTCGTTAATCAGCCCTGAAGGGTGATTCCGTGCAGTGACCGTGAAACCACCTTTCGGGGCCAGTTAATGCCATGACAGTTCAAGAATTCATGAGGAGGGGTCCCAAAACCCCATATTGAAAATTTGGTGAAAAAATTCCCAAAGATGCCCGAGATATGTACTAAAGTTGGAAAAAACGTATTTATTACGTTATACGGCTTACCGGCATGTCCTCAGTTCGCGGTCAGCTTTGAAGAGTGCAGATGTGCTCGGTCCAGCGAAGATCATCGCGCCAAGCTCCGGAGAATGAAAGTATGGGAGTGAGGCGGTGCGGGGGAGGCTGGAGTGCCGCAGTGGAGTGGAGTCACCGGGTTGTGGGTGGGGTGCGGGAGACTACTAGGACCATTTCCTTTCTTTCAGGTTCAAGAAAATGTTGCAGGATACTTTCAACATTTCAGGGCATAGGGGCACACTGGGTTGGGCTTCAGCATGCCACCAGAGTCTGGGGGGACAGCTGTGTGACGGAGTTGGGCACACCCTCGGCGAACAACAAGGGGATTTATTTCTGCCGATGGGGATTGGGCATTACGTCAGCAAACAATGAAAGGGGTTATTTCTGAAGGCGAGGATTGGGCATCCCGTCGGCACACAATTAAATGGAGGGGGACATTATGCCGATGGGGAGTGGGCTACCCCATCGGCAAATAAACATTGGGGTACATATTGTTTGTGAATATGGTGGCAAGCCGCCGCCATGTTCACAAACAATATCACAGATCCTACATCCTGCCCTGCAATGACGGGTCACTCCGTCATGGCAGCGGATGGCTGATGCTGCAATGATGAGGCAGTGCCTGATTGCAGCGGCTGATTTTTTAGAAAGTTGTTGCACGCTGGCTGAACTAGTGTCATCAGCAGCATGCCACAGCATTGGGGGACGGGGGACAAGCCTTTGCAGGCTGTGGGGGCATTGGGCACAACAGTGCCATGCCTCCACAACCTGCTTCTGCAGAAACCTGCCGCAACATGTTTCTTGCGCATGCGCACAATCAACATAAAAATTGGGGCTGAAATGGACAACATGGTATGGTGGATCTGTTCAGATATAGCAAAAGCATATGTGGTGGCCAAATGAAAAAAAAATTCTAACCACCATGTTTGATCTGGACTATGATTAGCTCATGATTGGAAAAGCAGCAGCTTCTGCAACAGATCTTGCAGGGAACCTTCATGGGCTTGCTGGCTTCTACTTCTGAAGCACTAAAAGCTTGACATACAAAGAATGTCTGATGCAAGTTTGTAGCAAAAGATGCTATATGTTGTTGCTGAAAAGTAATGACAAAAGGAGAGACAGGTGGCTTAGGATCACTCCCCCATGGTAGCATGCAAAACACAAGTTGACAACAGGAACAACTGAAGTGAGCAGGGAGGAGCAGGCAGGTGAAATGGGTAAAGGGGGATGGGGGCAGGAGCACATGAACAAGAAAACATGTGTGGGAGAGGAAGGCAAGGGAGAAAGAACAAGAACAGAGGGAGGGCAGGGTATAAAACATGGAAGGTCATGCTCACAAATGCCCACAGTCGGGGGAAATAAGGTTCCAGAACTGGAAGCCTTGATGATGGATGCAGACCTTGACATAGCAGCAATAATAGAGACATGGTACCCTGCTAATCATTGCTGGAATGTCTATGTAGTAGGCTATACACTGTTCAGAAAAGACAGGGAAAGTAAAAATGGAGGGGGTAGCTCTGTACATCAGAGAAGGCATAAAGGCTACAGAACTACAGGAAAAACAGGGGGAGGCCGAGGCAATGGAGGTCACTCTTGAACCAGGGAATGGAATAGTAATACATACTGGAGTGATCTACAGACCTCTTGCACAGAGGGAGGAAGTGAACAGGATACTGATGGAGGAAATTCACAACATGGCAGCTAAAAGTGAAATCCTGCTGATGGGGGATTTCAATATGCCAGATGTAGATTGAACTACCCAGGCATCTGCTTCAGTCAGAAGCACTGCCATCCTAGAATCCCTGCAGGGGGTTGGACTCAGACAGCTGGTGCATGAGTCAACCAGAGACAAATCTATTCTGGACCTGGTATGGACCAATGGAAGCAGAGTTGAAGGAGTCCCAGTGGAAGGGCAGCTGGGATCCAGCAACCACCACATGATGTGGTTTGGCATGGAGACAGAGACTCAATTAAGTCACACAAGGGCAAAAGTATTAGATTTCAGGAGGACAGATTTCAGTGAAATGGATAGATTTTTGAAAGCAGCACTGGAGAAGGGAGAGGTAATGTAGGGAGTGGAAGAACAGTGGTGGAAACTAAAAGGAGCCATAGTGGAGGTAACTAACCAATGCCTTAGGAAAGTGTCCAAAGGGAAAAGAAGAAGGGAGCTAATATGGTTATCTAAAGAGGTAGAAGACAAAATAAGAGCTAAAAGAACAAGTTTCAGGAAGTATAAGATAGCCTAAAGGGAGAAGGACAGGGAGGTGTATATTGAATGTCTAAGGGAAGCAGAGAAGCCTGTTGGGAGAGCCAAGGCACAGACAGAAGAGGGTTTAGCATGAACTGTGAAAAAGGGGGACAAGACATTCTGTAGGTTCATCAGTGATAGAAGAAAAAAGGGGGGTTTGTAATGCTCTAAGGGGGTGAGGAGGGAGAATGTAAGGAGGGGGATCTGGACAAAGCAGAAATACTGAACAAATACTTCAGTTCAGTATTCACTAAAGAGGGAGAGGGTCAAGGACCACAGTTGGGGAGAAGAGGCAGTGGAGGGGCTAGTGGACACCAGTCCATTCGCAGAGGAGAGAGTTCTGGAGGAACTCACAAAGCTGAAGGTGGATAAAGCCATGGGGCCAGACCACATACACCTGGGAATATTAAGGGAGCTGAGCAGGGAACTAGCAGCATCTCTGGCCGCCCTGTTCACAGAGTCACTCAACACGGGTGTGGTTCCAGAGGACTGGAGGAGGGTGCATGTAGTTGCACTGCACAAAAGTGGCAGTAGGGAGGAAGCCGGGAACTACAGGCCAGTCAGCCTCATATCAGTGGTGGGGAAGACCATGGAGACTCTGCTGAAAGAAAGGACAGTGGCACACCTGGAATCCAATGGTGCCCCGGATCTGAGGCAACATGGATTCACAGCAGAAAGGTCTTTTCAAACAAATCTGATAGATTTCTTTGATTGGGTAACTAGGGAAGTGAATCAGAGAGGGGCGGTAGACATTGCCTACCTAGATTTCAGCAAAGCCTTTCATACCGCCCCACACAAAAGGCTGGTTAACAAGATGAGTTGTCTGGGCATGGGGCATAAGGTGATACATTGGGTTAGAAACTGGATGATGGACAGAAGACAGAGGGTGGTGGTAAATGGGATCCAATCTAGGGAGAGAGAGGTGACCAATGGCGTATCACTGAGATCAGTACTGGGATCAGTTCTGTTCAGTGTCTTCACTAGTGACATTGCAGAGGTGCAGAAAGGAAAGGTCTGCCTGTTTGCAGATGACACCAAGATCTGCAACAGAGTGGATACTCCCGAAGGGGTGCAGAAAATGAAGAGGGACCTGGAGAAGCTTGCAAGATGATCAGAGGTGTGGCAACTGAGGTTCAGTTCAAAAAAGTGCAAGATAATGCTCCTGGGTAGGGGGGACCATAGGAAGAGTTACAAAATGGGGGGAGGAGGTGCTGACTGTCCCCAAAGAGGAAAGAAAACTAGGAGTTATTATATCTGATGACCTTAAGGTATCAAAACAGTGCGCAAAGGCTTCAGGGAAGGCCAGAGGCATGCTGGGGTGCATAGGTAGAGGCATTAATAGCAGGAGACAGGAGGCGTTGATGCCATTGTGTAAAACACTGGTAAGGCCTCACCTGGAGTACTGCATTCTGTACTGGAGACCACACATGCATAAGGACATAGAAAGGTTGGAGGCTATCCAGAGAAGAGCAACAAAGTTGGTGCATGGCTTGCATCACAAAACATATGACCAACTAAGAGTCCTCAATATGTACTCACTGGAAGACAGGAAAGAAAGGGAAGACATGATACAAACTTTTAAGTACTTCATGGCCATAAACAATGTGCAGGTCGGGGATCTTTTCCAATGCAGAAAAGATATCAGAACAAGGGGACACAATATGAAAATGAAGGGGGTAGATTAAGAAGCAACGTGAGGATGTTTTTCTAGACAGAGAGGGTGGTAGATGCTTGGAACAGTCTGCTACAAGAGGTGGTGTGGGCAAGCACAGTGGAGGGGTTTAAACATGCCCGGGACAGGCACAAGGGAACATTGGGTGGGGAGGGAGTGATCAAAAGCCATTGATCACTTAGGGTTAGTGACTGCATACAAGTTTAGGGCTTTCTGGCAGACTAGATGGGCCTAGCAGTCCTTATCTGCTGATAATTTCTATATATCTATGTATTTGTGTAAAAGATTTGGTGCTACAGGATAGTAAATGGGTCAGTATTCTTCCCATCTCATATTTCCAGATGGGTATTGCTTTTGAGAACCCATGCAAAAAAGTTTAACCATTGACAACATGGAGCAACACATAAAGAAAAACATTCTATCACTTAACATATTTTTTTTTCTTCTGTTAGCGCCAACATTTTCATTGGGACCACAGAGTCAGTTTTGTATATTATTGTCTAATGTGTTTGTATATCTAAAAGTTGAAGCATTTTAGAAAAGTGTTGATATATGAATTACAGTTGTAGTTTATTATTGACTACTAACAGCCACATGGCATTTTTTTCCTGTTGTCCTGTTAAAATATGCAGTTTGTTGCCAGTCAAAAGAAAACTTGTTACAGGGGACATTGAGGTGGTCTCAACTTATTTATTATTTATTTATTTCAAGAGTTTTACCAGGAAAAATGGGGAAAGAGATGTTTCACCTCCGGTAAGGTAAGACAGACATGTTTCTTTCTTCATATATGTTAGTACGTCAAAGTAAAATAGAGCGTTTCCATACTTTACTTATGTGAGTAAAGTCCCTGGAAGTCTAGATTCTTGTCTAGCCATAGTTCAAAGCTAGGGAGGTCATTTCCAGCTTGTCTACAAGGAGGAGAGGTGTGCGCTTGGTGCTACGTGCATCTGTGCTTTTGGAGTAGGCACAGATTGCAGGGCCACACAGCACATTTTAATCTTATAAATGGTTAGACACCTGTTGCCAGAGTGTATAGCCTTTCCAGTCTATCTTATTGTACAACCGCACTTGGTCCATGTTCTGGCATTCTTTATTTCAGTTCCCAAGAGGATATCCCCACACAGATGGGCGTATGATGAAGCTGGGTTAGTGAGATAAGCCATTTGGGAGGCAGTTGAGAATGCCGTTGGAGGAAAATATACTTGGGATCTAGCTCTGAAGATACCACATCTCTCCCTTTTCTTTACTTTGTGTGGGACTTTGCCGCAAAAGGAGATCCCGCATTCTGCATTCACTATTTCCACCCAGTCCTGGAAAACTAGAATGGCAGAACAGTAGGAATAATAGAATGTTAAAAATGTTATAGAAGCTATGGAAGCTAAAGAAGTTTTAAAAGGAAGTGATTAAAACATCTAGTAAAAAAATACAATTATGTTGGGCTCCTAGTGGGTCCCTTTGTATCTATGGTTAGCAGATTTGTAATTCTGTAATCTGTAAGGCTTAGTGCAAATTGTACAAAAAATAACTGCTGCTAAATTAGAGTTTGGACTGGGGATGTTGGAATATCAGTCTGCTGTAGTCTGTTTTCCTTGCTATTTGTTTTAAATATATTTAGTTTGGCCTGCTGGCATTTCATTATATTTTTATCTCTTTTTTTTATGTTTGCTTGTGCGCATGTGCAAGAAACATGATGTGACAGCTTAAGAAAGAAGCAGGTTGTGGAGGCACGGCAGTGTTACAGTCAAGGGAGGCACTGCATTAGGGGGCTTGACAATGGTGGACCAATGGAGGCACAGTGTGGTGATGACACTGGTCTCCAAAAATGCACCAACTTCTAAAGTTTTCGCCGCAGCAATCAGTGGCTGACTCGTCATTGCAGCATCAGTCATTGTGCTGAATTAGGGGCAACCGTCATTGCGAGAACGTTAAGCTGGCGTATACTGTTTGTGAACATGGTGGGTGGCTTCGCAACGTTCACAAACAGTAATATCTTCCCCATGCCAAGGGGTGCCCAATCCTCACTCAGCAGCAAGTGCCCCTCAAATGGCCTTTGTTTACTGATGGGGGCCCCAATTCCACTGGCTTCAGTCAGCAAATGTCTCTGTCAGAGCCCTCCCCTTGGCATGAGTCTAACGAACCCCCCATTTTCCTGTGTGCTGACAGGGGTGGCCCAATCCCCATCGGCATGAATCCACCCCATTCTTGCTGTGCTGATGGGGGTGCCCAATCCCCCTCAGCAGCAAGTGCCCCCTCAGATGGTCTTTGTTTGCCGATGGGGGCCCCAATCCGCACTGGCTTCAGTGCGCAAATGTCCTGTCTGCCAACAGGAGAGCCCACTCCCCATCGGCATGATCTAACTGAACCCCCCCATTTTCTTGTGTGCTGATGGGAGTGCCCAATCCCCCACTGACTACAGGTCCTCCCCAAACAAAACAGTCTGTTGGCACAGTGGGAACCCACTCCAGCATGCAAAATGCCCCTGCAAAGTAGAAAACCATCCCACATTGTCTTTTTTTTTCCTGTGGAGAAAAAACGGTCCCTCGCAGTCTCCCAGACCCTCCTCCCACAACCAGTGCCCATCCACTGTGCACCCTGCCTCTCCACAACCCCCTCACCCCATACTTACCTCTGGTGTCCGGCGTGCCGATCTTCGTTGGACCGGGAACACATCTGCACTCTTCAAAGCTGACCGCGAACTGAGGAAATGCCAGTAAGCTGTATAATGGGATAGATAGGGTTTTTTCAACTTTGCTGCATATCTCAGGCATTTTTTTGAATTTTGGCACCAAATTTTCAACATGGGGTTTTTGGGACCCCTCCTCATGAATTCTGTCACTGTCATGGTGTAAATTGGGCCTGAAGGGTGATTTTGAGGTCACTGGGCTAAATCACCTTTCGGGACCGATTAACGAAATGACAGTGCCAGTGTTCATGAGGTGGGCTCTCAAAAAGCCTATGTTGCAAATTTGGTGAAATAATTCCTAGAAATGACAGTTTTACAAGCATGCATTGCGCAGTTCCTACACAGGATCGTAAGTTCGCGAATCTGTAACATTTGCACTCCAGATTTTCAACATTGCTATTCTATCACACCTACTTATGAGCAGTACAGCTGTCATTTTTCATATCTTGCCCAAAATGTGTTTCCGCGCATGCACCGCATAATGGCGCAGTCCCTATGGATGGTTCAGCTATCATTCTTCACATCCTGCCCGATCTGTGTTTTCGTACATGTGGTGCAGAATGGCACTGTCACTGTTGGAAGTCACTTTTCAGGACACATTGACAAAATCACACTGCCAAGGTTCATGAGAAGAAGTCCCAAATGCTTTCATGAGGTGGGCTCACAAACAGACCATGTTCAAAATTTGTACTGTGAATACCAGCAAACGCCCAAGGCATTAGGGTTTCTAACCATAACGTCCTACCCTGTACAGACAGACAGTCATCGAGGTGTACATTTGGATTGCCGACTGTACTGCTCATGTCATCCCACCCCCACTCCCCCGCCACTGACAGGCATCAAGGTGTACCTTGGACTCTTCGTCCCAAGACTTCACACCATTCTTCTATGCTGCACCCATTTCAATGTATGTCCTTTTGGAATGGGCTGACTGTAAAGCCAAACACCCTAAGGCACAGGTCAACACATCTCGCTGTTTGCAGAATAGGGTGAGGTGACATGGCTTGACCGTCATGGGTGACGACCCAAAAACTCATCCTTTCCATCTCTACAGCATGGAGGTGTGGTTCATGTCAAGTTCACTACTTCACTGCCATTCCTATTCTGCATCTGTCTAACTCCTGCATTTCTAATGCTAATACCAGCAAGCAAACATTCGGCATTGACAAGTGCTTGTTTTCTTCTGAGTTTTCATACCAAGTTACACTTTAGACACCTGTTAATTTGGTGATGTGTGACTCAATCTGAGATTTAAGGTGCGGCCTGCTACATCTGGTGACATCAGATGCCAACTGTGAGTCGATGAAAGGAGGCAAAGGTGCAAGCGGGTGTTTTATGTGAGCTGCAGCGTATGGCGGCATTCTAACCTGTTTTTTTTACTCGGCTTCTGTATTAATTTTGCAACTTTTAGAGCTGCTTGTCTGCCTGTTACACCTTGAAGCTATTTTAAAACTGAACTCTCTCTTGAGTGAGTCGCAATACCAGTGAGATACAATTTGGTCTTAACCCTGCACTAGTTTTGCAAGTCGGTAGTTTTTTTTTTAACTTATGCTTTAGTACTTGCCATCAAATTGCTCTGCTTTGTTTTTGCACAATCTAATTACTAATTTTCATGAAGACAGAGAGCTTTCAAAGAGAGCTTCTCTGCCTTTTTGGGTTACCCAAAGTAAGTGCACCTGGCATTTTTAAAATTTGTATATGTTCAAGTTATTTTGTTTTATACACACAGCCAGTGTTCAGTGTGTGCTTCAGTCCTGGGGGTAGAACAACTAGATTATTTGGTTTTATCAGTTGGGTTATTTTATTAAACCTGGGCTTGGTAAGGGTTTGCTGTAGACTATATTGTTAATTTTTAATTTCTCTTAACTTTTCTTATTACATTTGTTTTTTCTTTTCTTTTTTTAGTGCTTTCTGTGCTCCTAAGTGCATATGTGACCTAGGGGCAACTATCCTTTGATGCTCTGACTGGTTTGACCATCTTGACTGTCCTGATTGCCTTGGCTGTCCTGGTTGATTCTGGCTGCATCCTCTTGTGGTTATACAAAAATCTTTTCCTATTTCATGTCTCAAGCCTCAGAATGGACAATCTATATTGAACTTTAATGAAAGAACTGGATACTGTGAGAAGTCTGGTTTGTTCTATTGGAAGGCCTGGTCTTAGATTTTCATCTTCTAAACAACAGATGAATATAAGACTCTCAAGTACTGGCACTGGCTCTATTTTCTGATTGCAACACACTATTATACTATTATACCTTCAATGAGTTACAGTGAGCTGCAGTAATTCACTGTGGAATAGGGGGTACGCAGTCAATGTTTTTTCTTTTTGCAGATACAGAATTAGGAGGAAGTAAATACATAGGGGTTTGGGCCTTTGATGCACTTTTAGGTTTATTTTCTATTTTAAAGTCTTTTTTTTTTCTTTTGGGCTGCCTGGGCTGTTTTGGCCTTAAGATTCTTAGGGTGCTAAGCTTCCAAGGTGGTAACAATTATATTCACTAGGAGGCAATGCACCTTAATTAGTGAGAATCCTGACCAATCTGCTGTGGGCAGTACAGATATTATTAATTTAACCTCTAACACTTGTGCACCAGTTACAGGTACATCTGATATGATTGGTGCTTCGGGGTGCACCATAGTATAACAACTAGTACAAAACCCAAGGTTAAAAGAGGGAATAACAAACATTCTGTGACTCAAATAATTAAGAAATCTGTTATATTATCCCCAAAGGCTAAAATTAAGGGAACTAGGGATGCTTCCATTTAATTTAGACGGCAGACTCTGAGTGAAAAACCTTTTAAAGATACAGTTAAATTAATTAAGGAGGGCAATTATTTTCTATTCTTGCCCATCTGAATCTTACTTCTACTCCTACTCAGTCTTCAAAATCTTGCAAGCTCAGTGCTCAAAAATCTCATTTTGCTGTTACCAACAAAACCCATTTAAGCTTTGATGCTTTATCATCAGTTATGAAATACCCAACTGATAGTTACAATGGTATTCTTAATGGGCAAATATATACTGAGCAGAGGCTACGGGTCAAGCTGTGTCATCTTCTGTGCCTAAAGAAGATGCTGAAGGAAGTCCCCTAGAGCTGGGGTCACAGAATGTGCAAAAAATACTGCACACAGGATTATGTGCCAATAATGGAATAGCTCATTCTGGAAACACTGAGGCCAGTAGGGGCAGTAAGTTAATTATTTCTAGAACGGAATTGTCTCAAACTGGTAAAACAATTTTGAATGAGGTATTAAGTAAACTGAAAGTTACTATTCAGGAGCTTAAACATTTGGGTGCAATACAAAAAACAAACTCCTTTGTTACTGACCCCACTTGTCCTCCTGTAGTGGATGGGTTTCCAGATTCTCGAACTAAGAATTCTTTGGGTAATGATAGTATAATTAATCATTTATATGATTATGAGTTACCCAGTTCTTCACTAAATACAAATGTAGGTGGCTCAGAGTTGGTTTACACCCCTTCAATCTTGAGTGAAGATATAATTAAGGTTCTTAAAAATCACTATGCTGCTAATCTTTTGCTCTGTGAGCAATTGATAAATAAAATGGAAATGGAATCACTGAAGGAACTTATAGCAGTGAATGGTGCTAGGATGGACAATGTTATTAGAATTTTAAAAGAAATACATCCCCCAAGATAGCCCTCTTCTATTCCTTTGGACTGTGGCGTTGGTATTGATGATGCTCCCAAGGTAGATAGCCTAGCAGCTATTAGGCCTGATTTTTCATCAGTTATCTTTCCTGATGATATTTTAGCAGATCAAAGGAAAACAACTGGGAGGGATGACTGTGTGGAGAAACCTGTCCCAATTGGTGACTTAGAGAGAGATCCTAATTTTGATTGTTCAGTTAGAAAGATAAATATGAATCATAAAAAGGGCAAATACAAGAGTAAAAACTGTACTGATAGCAATAAAAGGCTGTAGGTAAAAATGTAAAATGCATAGAACATTGTAAAGTACAGGGGGGAAACAAGAAAAAAATTGGAGCAAAAAAATTGTAATTAAAAATGTACAAGTGTCAAAGGAAACAACTATTAAAGATACAAATAAGGCCTCTGGGTCTAAAACAAAAGTCCACTCTATTAACTTATTACAAAATTATGAAAGATTGAGTAAAGCTGAGCAGATCCATCAGTCAGCACCCACACCATTGAGTATACCATGGATGAGAATCTATGGATTTAGAATGGTGAATGAAGATGCCCTGCAAGATTTGGTATACAAATTATTTAATGGGGAACTTCAGCTAGATATTGTCCCCAGTGACCTTTCCATAGTTAGAAATGTGGATGCTGATGGAGATTTTTCCATGGACAGTGTGGATGTATACTTGGCTTCTGAAAGGCTGACACACTATGTTTGGAGAAATCTATTGGGTATCCAAAAACTCACCCTCAATTCAGTTCTATTTGATAAAGACTCTGAGATGATTGGGTCATTTGGTCAGTATAGGGAGGTTCAATGGGGGGCAACAATGGGACTGATAGTGAAACTGCTTGCTTTGCTATGATTTTGCACTGGTTATTATAAGTCTTTTAGGGGATAGGAAATTATTTAAGGAAACTAATGACAAACTGTCAAAGGCTCTATGTAATTTGTTTGCAAATTCACTCAATATTAGATTATGTTACAAAGGTGCGCTAGGAGTATTTTGGCATCCACCTCTGTCAAATGAGGTGCAAATTTATATAACTTTTAAGAATTCTGTGATTGCAAGTAGGGTTTGGAAGGTGGCAACAATGCTTGATGCAGTTTGTTTGCATTTGGTGGATCTCACTATAGGAGATGGAATTCCATCTTTTTTCACTTGTATCAACTCTGCTCCTGTAGGAAATCTACTGTTTATTGAGTTACAAAGCACTGATACAGTCCCAATTTCAAATAGATTTAAGGCTATAGCAGGCTATGAGGATGGACTTCCTAGTCCTAGAGTGGAGATCAACCCCACTGATACAGGGGTTTGGGTGGATGAGTCTGGGGTGTGCAACAATGGGAGGTCTTCTCTAGGAACATTTTCCTCCATTTCTTTGGAACAGAGTGCCCTCTTTCTAGTTTCATGGACTACTGGGGGCCTTAGGTTAAAGTTTCCGGAAGGGGATTGGATGGATTATATCCATTCTTTTTACATAATTTGTTTACAAGAATATTGGCATAAGCAAGTGGATGATTTAGATATTAATGGTTATACACTGATACATTCTCCAGGTTTTAACTCTGGAAAGATGGGTCATCTATCGGGTGGTATTCATACATACATTCTTACATACATGAAAGTGGGAGTTTCTGAGTGGGTTAAACAACTGATATTGGATCAGAATTTTGTTGGGATCATCTTATCTATCAATAGTACTTTAATTCTTCTGTTTAATTGCTATATTTCCCTTGTCAAGGATAGAAAACACTTAAATGATATCTGGAGTAGACTGTTTGACTTGGTGAGAACATACCAATTGGAATACCCTAATGTTTTTCTATTAATGATAGGTGACTTTAACACCAGAATTGGCAATTTTGAAGGATTAAGGGACAATTCAATTTGGAGTTATATGTTTCCAGATACTCTTAGAGTAAAGAGACTATCATCTGACTCAAAACACAATTACAGTGGACGTAAGTTAATAAAATTTATGAAGAATAATTTGGTATATCCTCTGAATGGTAGGACACAGGGAGATCATTTGGGTTCACCAACTTACTCTATAAAATCTGGTTTCTCAGTAATTGATCTGGCCCTTTGGCAGGGTCCTCCCAACTTTTGGGAGGACTTGGTTCTAGTAAATAGAGTAGAGAGTGATCATTTTCCAATCATGTTATATAAAATGATTTAACAAAGGAATGAGATCTGTCTAGCCCCTATTCTGATTATAATTAGATATTTAAGGAAAATTGAATGATCCTGGGATTTACAACAGGAGATTTTGCCTTTGATCACCTCTTTTTTTGATACTTGGGACAATTCTATTATGGACCTGTTGCAGATTTATGAAAAAACTGAAATCTCATTCAATATTCTCAAACCTAATTTATATAATACCAGAATTAAGCCAAGTGCCCAAGTGACCCCTGGATGGTTTGATTCTGAGTGTAAAATACATAAAAGGCAGTTGTGTAAAATACCTAGAAAAGCTATGGTAAGTGCAGATTGGGCTAGTGCTATTAAACTTAAACTAGCAATGAAAAATTATAGAAACTTGGTGAAGCAAAAAAAAAATCATCTAATGAACAACAATGGGGTAGAATGCATGCTGATGTTTTTGGTAATTATATCAAATCTTTTTGGTCCTTAGTTGCTAAGGCTGTAAGGGGCGGTCCGATGTTTTGGACCATTATATTGAACCAACTAGATGGCTTGAGTTTTATGGAGATATGTTATTAGATCCAGATATGGTTCTTGCATGGAATCCTATAGATATGAATACTATCAAGATCCAATGTGTTCCATTCTCAAGATTACAGGTGCTTAAAGCAGTTTAGAACATCAAACCTAACAAGGCCTTGGGCCCTGATAGGATTCCTGGGGAAGTTTTTCTGTCCCTATCTGAAGTCTGGGCAAATTATTTGCATCCTTTCTTTAATCGTTGTGTCTGTAATAATTATATTCCTGAGTCATGGGCAGGTGCCATCATCTTCCCAATTTATAAAAAGGTCCCAAAGAATGACCCCACGATGTACCAGCCTATAAGCCTGTTGGATATACTGGGCAAACTTTTTGCCCAGTTATTACTGGTTAGACTTCGGGATAAGTTAGAATTATTAAGGAGCTTGCTCAAGCTCAGCTCGGATTTTGAGAGGGTTATTCTACACCTGACAATTGTTTTATACTCTCACATTTGATTGAAAAGTACGTAGTTTTAAGGAAACAAAAATTATATGTAGTCTTTGTGGACAACAGTTCAGCATTTGATACAATAAATAGACACTATGGGAAACAATGCTACCTCATGGCATTTCCCCTGTATTGATTAACAATATTAGAAATCTTCATTCTAATCCGTGGGCTCAGATCCACTCTGGAAGTGTATTGTCAGATAGAATTAACATAAACAAAGGGGTCAGACAGGGATGTATTCTTGCACCCATACTCTTCTCTATTTATTTGGATGATTTACTAATTCAATTGCAGTTATTACAATCAGATTCTCCAAAAATTGGTACTAATGTCAGCTCTGCACTTGCTTATGCTGATGACCTTGTTTTGTGTTCTCTCATGGTTTCAGGTCTTCAGAAGAAATTGGACCTTCTGTCAACTATGTCAGAATCTTTATCATTGAAAATTAATCTTAGTAAAACAAAAGTAATGGTGTTTGGTGCTGAAAATAATAGGTATCGATGGAACTTGATGGACTATTATTTGGAGACAGTTTTGTCATGCATGTATCTGGGTATATTATATTCAAATAATGGTTTCTGGTGTGGCCACTGTGATTACATTATTTCAAAAACTAATAAATCAGTAGGGGCCCTGGCAAAATTTAACTATGCCTATGGTGGATACTCTCTTAAACCTTTGTTATCCACCATACAGGCAAAGTATAATGCTCAATCCTTGTACGGGGTACAAATATGGGGATTAAAACCTCTTGATCAATGAGAAATTACAGCTAATAAACTCCTTAGGAAAGTCACTGGCTGTCATAGATCTACTCCAGCCTACTTTCTAAGGGTGGAATTGGGAATTCCCAAATTACAGGCTTTGGCTGACTCAAGACTCATCAATTTTTGGATCAAGTTAATAAGACTGCCTAAGGAAAGATGGGCCAAGTTATGTTTAATGGAGAAAGAGCTCTGGGTATTATGTCAACACAGGCAGTCAATTTGGCTTTCCCATCTGTATAAATGCCTTGATAAATATTTACTCTCTTTTTTGCAGAAGTATAGACATCAGTGTGTGAGTATCAGTGAGAGACATAACATTTATGTTAGAAATAAAATAATACAATTTCATAGATAGTTGGATTTGGTATGTATTGCTGCCTCAAATTATGTTAATTGTTACACCCATAGAATTGATAATCACATATATAGATTTTACCTTGATGTCTTGGAAAATCCAGATGTTCGTAAAACATATACAAGATTCAGACTTCAGCTGTTTGAATCTAATGTTAAAAATGCTTTATATAGGAAATCTAGCAACCCTAAGGATAATCAATGTGGTTGTGATCAGGATGAAAGGGAGGATTTGACTCATGTTTTTCTGCGGTGTTCATGGTATTCTAAAATTAGGCACCAGTGGCTACTTCCACTGATCTCCAGAATAGCGACATCTGGTGACACAGAGCTTATTAAAGTGTTCCTCTCCTCAGAGGATCAAACCATTATACATACCATGGGACATTTTTATTCTTAACTAGGAAAATCAGGAAGAAGAAAGTGAGCAATTTATAAAGCTCAATTTTTGGTTGTGTGATACTTGATTCTCTCTCTGTTGCTCACCCCAGCCTCATTCCCCTGACTTCTTGCTGCTATTTTGACAGTTTGCACAAATCTAAAGATATTTGCACTTTTGAGATTGGCGCTGTATTAAGTGTCTTTTATTGTAAACAGTATTGTCTTTTTTGTCTTTGTATGTATGCATGTTTTTTTGTAGTTTGTGCTGATCATTTTTAAAGACTGAACAAATGAAATCAAACTGAACATACTTATGTGAGTACGTTAGAGTAAAGCTGACATTTTCATTATTGCATTTATGTGAGCACATCAGAGAGCCATTGGGTGTGATTTATAGTTAGAAGTATTTGGGTAACTGGTTTCTGCAGTGTCGCAATTTGAGGTTACTGAAGAAAATGGAGCCTCAGAGCACTGAGGACACCAACATTCCAAGCTGCTAGGCACAGCTTCTTAAAGCTACAGTATAATGATATCAGTGACCACTAGTCAGGCTGCATATACACCCACATGTAAAGATTACCCATCGACAAAGTTGGAGCTAACAGCAAAAAATAATGACACCAAGTGAGGTAGAATTTCTATTAATTTCAAAGTGCTACAGTAACACATGTATTAGGATTGAACCCAAAACATACAAAATAGGGACATGAACAATTAGGGTTCAAAGTCTCAAGAGTTTTGTCAAATCAGTAGCATGGTGTTCCTCATGTTTGAATGATGGTGCATTGAAGGACTGGCATCACCCTAATTTTGTCACTCTCTTTTTTTATCAAGAATCATTTTTATTAGAGATTATTCTTAAAATATACAACAGCATGTAGCGAGCAGTATTAAGGCACAATTGATGAGTTGTTAAAGGAGCAGATCTTACTAAAAGCATATCTCAGGTAAAGTACAGAGAAACTTAGAAGAAAATCATTCAACTAGAATAATGCACATCAGTTGAAGACAAAAAGGTATACAATAATAAGCTTCCCAGGTTTGCACGTGACTTCATCTGTAGATGCATATAAGCTGTGGGCATTTAGGTTGATTTATATGTTGCAACCTGACTGATCCCTAATGGAATGAGAGATGAAAGAGGGTGATATAGTGAGGAGAATCTACTTCTCTGGACTACAGCTTGCAGAGGGGTTACAGGGATTGTGTATGGGGTGCAGAGCAGAGGATAAATGACAAGAAAGGTTCACAGTTCTTATTGTATATCCCCATCATTCTCTTTGCCTTGAAGAACAGCTTCTCAAGTATTGCCAGCCTCAAAAAAGAAGAGAGCCAGTTATGCAGGGAGAAGATTCCACCTGCCTCCAATTCATAAGTATTAAATGAGTGGCTTCATTAATAACTGCAAGGAGCTAACAGGTGAGGCCTGTGCAACTCCATTACTGGAGAGTTGATTCCAAGTATCATCAGAAGATTCTCTTTCCTGCTCCTGACCTCTGCTTGTTCTTATCATTATTAAAATCATATTACTACTCTGCTAATGTTCAACCACTGAATACCATTTGTTGCACAGTATCTGTAGAGAGTGGTGTTTTGGTGATTTTTCTTCGAGCTGATGGAAATAGATATGAAGTAAGCACCTCCATGCTACATGCCTTCTGCAACACCAGAACATGATAAGGCCACTAAACGAACCAAGGGCCAGAGTAGGGCAGCATCCAGAGATATCGCCTCCCAGTGGTCCTTACCGAGAATAAGTTCCTCCTTGAATTTGGAACTTTAAAGGAATCACTACAAATGATGACCTATGAAATTAAAGAAATCCGTTCTTCTATAGAAGTGCTTTTCCAGTGCATTGGAGATAATGAGGTGAGGATCAGTTCAACTGAAGACTGGAAATCTCAGATGGAGCCAGAATTAGTTTCCTCAGACAGAAGATGGCATGGATGGAATCCTGGATAGAAGACCTCGAAGGTCACAGCCACTGAAACAATATTGTGGCGCTCAGGCTTCCTGAAAGAGTGCAGAATCCCCAAGTTTTATTGTTTGTACAAAAATTATGTGAGAAGATCATGGGAACCTCCCCCAATGGACCGGCATATATTATAGAAAGAGCACACTGGTCTCTTTGCACTATGCCTGCTGAGGGATCCCCACCGCTCCCATTAATTTTCACATTTTTAAATTATTAAATTATTTAGATAGGCAGCACCTGCTGGCCAAGGTTCAGGACCTGAAGGAAGTACACTGGAAGGGAATGCCTATCGGAATAGCTCAGGACCTCTTTGCTTCAGTCCAGCAATGGAGAGCTGTGTTTCATCCTGTAGTGTATAAGTTGATTGCTGCCAGTCTAAGATTCCCTATGAAGTATCCTGCTACTCTTCAAGTGTTGAACTCTGGAGCCTGTATAAGGTTTGACACCACAGAGCAGGTGAAAATGGAGCTCTCCTAGAGGATGCCCACTTTGTTTAAAACCCCATGATCCTTATGTTGGATTTGTTGCTTTAAGGGCTGAGATTAATTGTTATTGAATGGAATACTTCAGCAATATACCACAAGAGGGTGTGGGTGATGGTAGGATTTACCCACGCCTGGTGTGGTTTGCTCACAAGGTGCAGCTGAGTGAGTAAACCACACTAGAAGTGGATACATTTTGGCATTACCCACATCCTCGACAGGCATATTGCAATTATTCAATGTGCCTGTTTTTTTTTGTTTTTTTTGGGTGAGGATTAAAGAAACACTTCTTGTATTTTAAATGTGTTTTTTTTATTTATTGTTGCATGGCATAGAGTAGTTCTGTGTTGTTAGGGAGATGCTGTCCTCAATTGTGTGCTCCCAGGGAGATGCTATCTTTGCTGTCCATTCGGTGAGGAGTGAGTAGTGTTTGTTTAATTTTTTTTTAAGTAGTGAGGAGTGCTATAGAGAGAGAGAGAGAGAGAGAGAGAGAGAGGTAAAGATAGTCTCCTTTGCTTCTTTTGGTTGAGGAGAGTTAGCAGGTGCCGAGTGGCAACGGTCGCACATTTCAACTGCAGAGCTGTTCTCTGACTGCCGTTCTGATCCGCTTCTGCGGTAGTTCTGGGGCCGAAGACAGAAGTTATCAGGAGAAAGAGGGGAAGAATTACCTTGGGTAAGCCCCAGTTTGGAGGGCATGGGAAAGCTTGCAGTAATTCATGGCTGTTAAGGGCACTTTTTCATTGCCATGATTGTGGTTCTCCATCATGTTTACGAAGAATCCAACACAATGAGTTCGGTGTTTTCATATTGATTTTACACACTGCATTCTAGATGTATCTGGCTGGCGCTCCTTCTCATGGGGTAATAGTATGATTTACACATTGTAAATCGTGCCAGCCAGCCAATCAAGATGCAGTATTTTAAGAACCATTTAATAATTGTTAATATGTGAATGCCCTACTGTTTCTTATACTGAAAATGATGTCTGTCAATCTAATATGAGTGGGTCCTTGCCTTTGCTTCTTGAGCTCCCTGTGCATGAGAAGGTGGCTACTGTTATTTTCTTTTCTTTGTTTTTGTTCCTTCCATCTTTGGGAACCACCGTCAACTAATTCCAGTGATGTTTCTTACTGAGCCACTGCAGATCTGTTCCTGTGGCAGTGACTTAAAATTCTGAAAGCATTAAGCCCTATTCATTCCTTGCTGTTCGGGTCATGTCCTTGATAATTCTGCCTAATTGTTTTATATGGTGTGCTGCATAATAATGACACTGACTGGCTATCTCTTTGTAAATTTATACTGTTTTCTTTTTTTTTCTCAAAAGCTGCCTCCTGTAATGTTATAAGTTCTGCATTGTTACTTCAGCGGCATAGACTGTAGTGTACTTTAATAGGCTGGTTTCCTTTGCGCCCATTTGCTGCCTGATCTGCCTATGGTATATTGAACTTTCTGCCCGATCTTCTTTCTCTCCTTGGTCTTCACTAGCCAGCATTGCAAAAGGTTTCTCCTTGAGCTGAACTTCAACAACCGTCTGCTGCTGTCACCAGTTGTTTGACACTTTTGGAGCCTTCTGGAGATACTGTTGCTGTGCTTTGATGCTGATTCTGGCAAAAGACATCTGGACATATTTCATCAAAAGTGGGTTTCTATTAGGGGGACTTTAAAGATTCACATATAATTGTCTTACTGCTTCTATTTTTTGTTAATGGGTCATTTCTATTGATTTGCTGGACTGGTGCAAAGTAGTAGTGACTGCTTCCCTCTACATTATTTGGCTGTAAATACTTTTAGTTCTAGCAATCTGCCTGAGTGCTTAAAGACCCACAATTTTTATTTTTATTTTTGAGGCCTTTATTGTATCTGGGCTGGGGGGAGGGGCATCAACTGGGTTTTAGGATTCTGTATCATATATCTGTATATCTTATTTTTCCATGTTCTATGTTTTGCATTAACTTAATAAAGGTGGGAGTTATTGCGTTTCCTGATTTCTGAATATGCTAAGATATACTGAAATTGCTTTATGTTCTAGCAGTGTTTTTGTATTACAAGTTTCTAATACCTATATGTTTGTAATTTCCTTTTTGCCTCTCTTCCAATTTCGTGATTACTGCGTGGATCTTCTTCTGCTGCATTGTATGTTTTTTGTGATACTCAAATATGCGCATCATAGCACTTGTTATATTTAAATTTTTTTTATTTATTTCAATTCTAGGATTAGAATTACCTTTGAGCCCAGGGTTCTTTTACAAAGGTTCCACGTCAAGACATTGGTATCACATAATAATAGACAAAATTGTTACACAAATAAGGGTAAAGGATATCAAATTAATTTCAAACAGACAGGGAGAGGGTAAAATGGAAAGGAAGAGGACAAGTAGGGGGAAGGGGGTGGTAGAAAGAGATTGGAGGGGCAAAGCGGGAGGTAAGAAAATGAGACGAGAGGAGAGGTGGGGAGGTAGGTAAGGATATAGAGAGGGGGAGAGGGGGGATGAAGCAGCCAGGAAGGTGGCATTTGTCAGGTGCTGGACAGCGGAAGGGGCAGAGGCCAAACTAGGGCAAGTGCATCATGTAAGGAGCTTAGCTATGGGACAGCGGTACCAGGGCAGTGTTGTACAGACATTATCCATGACAGTCGCAGATGCTGGAAGTGACAAGGATGTTCTGGAGCCTGGATTTGAAGGCCCCTAGCCCAGTGGTATTGATAGTATCATTGGCAAGACCGCTAAACCAAGTGGGCGCCCTGTTAGCGAATGAACACTGGCCAATGGCTGTGCGGCAGTGAGGGATACGGAAAAGTTGTGGCTTTGATCCCCTAGTAATTCTGGAGCTGGTTTTCGTTTGAAGGAGTGAACAGACCCTGGGAGGGGAAGTTCCCAGCTGTATTTTCTTAGCAACCATGCAGGTTTGGTACAGAATTCTATTATCAAGTTGAAGCCAGTTAACTTGTGAGTAGAAGTCACAGGTGTGAGTGAGCCATTCGGCCCCAGTGATGAGTCGACAGGCCTTGTTTAGGGTGGCAGTAATCCTTCTGAGTGCAGTGGTAGTGGAAGTGCCATAGATGACAAGACCATAGTCAATCTGGGAGACGATGCAGCTTTGAACTGCGGCAAAGAGGGCCTCTTTAGTCAGGCGCCGATGAAGCCGGTAGAGTAAGCCCAGTCTAGAATTCACAGTTTTAGCGACATTGGTTATATGGGTTCCAAAGGACAGGTGTGGGTCTAGGGTGATTCCTAGGTATCTGAAGGCGTCGACCTGCTCCAGGGAATCCCCAAGGCAGGTGTTTAAGGAGAGTTGGTGATGTTTGTGCTTGTTTTGGTGGCTGGTGAAAATCATGGTCTTCGTTTTTTTCTGGTTAAGGATTAGCTTATGTTCTTTGAACCAGCTTTCAACAGAGGTGAAGCCGTGCTGAAGAGTTTGTTGCAGGTGGCTTGGGTCATGATGAGAGGCAAGAATCACTGCATCATCTGCATAGAGTATGACTTGATGAGAGGTGGAGTCAGGGAGGGAGTTGAGGAACAGGCTGAACAGCAATGGGCCCAGGATGGAGCCTTGGGGGACACCGGAGCGAACCTGTTTAGTGTCAGAGACCATGCCTGATATTTTTACACATTGGGACCTGTTGTCAAGAAAGCTATTGAACCATTTCATGGATTCCGCAGAGAGTCCAATGTTCAGTAGCTGATGAAGCAGGAGGCAGTGGTGGACAGTGGCAAAAGCCTTTGACAGGTCGATGAATGCAGCTCCAGTTATGCGACCCTGATCAAGGGAGTTGTGTATGGCACCCGTAAACTCAAGAAGGGCCGTGGCAGTGCTGTGTCTTTTTCTAAATCTGTGTTGCTGCCAGCAAAGGATGTTGTATTTGTCCAGATGATCGGTGAGCTGGTCTGCTACTATCTGTTCCAGGGCCTTAGAGAGGGGTGGCAGGATAGAGATAGGTTGGTAGTTCACATGGGAGGTCCGGTCACCACCTTTATGTGTAGGTGTGACAGTTGCTGCCTTCCATTTGTCAGAGAATTGGCTGAGAGAGAGGGATTGATTAAAGATCCTGGTGAGAGGCTCAGAACCTCTTCTATAGTGAGGGACAGAAGTTTGAGGTCCAGTGTGTCAGCACTTGCTCTAGTGTTTTTGATGGCTTTGGAAATGTATTTCCTGATGGTATTTTTATTTACTGCTCTGAAGTAGAAAGGGGGACATTTTTTAGGTGAAGACTGATGGGTGGGAAGAGGGGGGTCGCTGTCGTTGAAAAAGTCAGGGGGGGGAGGATGCTGCTGAGGTCGGTGAAAGCATCACTAAAGGTGTTGCTATGTCTTTTAGGTCCAGGATAGTGTTCTCGTTTATTGTGATAGCAGTAGGGGGTGATTTGGACTCCTTCCCGGTAACATCTTTAATGTTACTCCAGAATGCTCTTGCATTTCTCCATGTGTCAGTGAGTGCAGTCTTGTAGTTTTCAGATTTCTGTTGGCATATGGATTTGGTGCAATCATTTCTAGCTCTTTTGTAATTATGGATGTCCGCCTGTTTTCCTGTTTCTCTGGCTAGTTCCCAGAGGTGGTCCCTGTGTTTCAGCTTCTTTAAGAGGGAACCAATGAGCCACGGATTGCAGAGGAGTTTAGTTTTTCACTTTTTTGGTGGGGCAAAGATGTTACAAGCTTCATTGAAAATGCGTATGACTTGATCAAGGGCTGTATTTGCATCGGGGGCCAGGTCAATGGGGGACCAGTCTTGACTTAGTAGATGTGATTTTAGGTGGGTTAGCTTCCCACGGAGTTACTATTCTGTTTTATTAATAGTCATGTATTAGTTGTTTAGTATGTTATAGTCTGTTATTGTCTTACTCATGTTGATGCCGATATGTATTACTGCACTTCTGCAAACCAGTTACTATATGTAGGATTTGAGGGTTATGCATTAGAAATGTATTTTTAGGTTTGGTATTTGTTGTATATTGGGGGGTCATGAGAGAGGGGAGGTCACTTCAGCAGAGAGTGAACAACATCATGGAATGTGCTGGGTTAGAAGTGCGGTCACTCGGACTGGGGGTACTGGTGATGATTTGGTCTATTTTCATTTGGGGTTGGACTATGTTTTTTTTTAGATATTTGGGGTGCATTTTAGAGTGTTTGTTTCCTCTTTTTTTCTTAGCTTGTGAAGATTTGGTAAGGGATTGGGGATGGTTGGGGGCTCTTTAATCTGGGGGTGTCAGTAGTTATTCCCTTTTTATTCAGTACTGTTTTGGGTGGGGGATGGTTTTCTCAGAGCATCCCTTTGTTTTTTCATAATCCATTTTTCTTTTGGGCTCGGTGTCCTATTTACTCAATGTGGATTGACATTGTCCCTAGTTTTCCTGAGAAATGTCATAATCCCAGATGAGTACTGTGTTCAAATTTATTTCATGGAATGCTAAAGGGGCCCAGGATAGGAGTAAATGGCACTTGGTACTGCACCATTTCAAGAAAGCTTAGGGCAAGTATTGCCTTCCTACAAGAAACTCATTTAAGTCGGTGAATGGGTAGGCCATGAGTTTGGGGCAGGTGTCTATAGCAAAAAAGGGGTAGTCATAATTTTAATAGCTAGGGGGATAGCCTGTGATAATGGCAACCACGATTGAGTGCTTTCAAAAAGGCTAACTCAATCATGGCATCTGTGCACAGGGCTACTGGGCAGGCAGTGCTACCAGATAGGGGTGTCGACGAATATAGCGACAGGATGTCACTATATGTACATGTGTGTGGGAGGGTAGGCACCATGCTGTGCAACAGGCAGAAGGGGAGGGAGGTTTGTGTGGTGTATCGTGGTGGTGGGCTGCTGAACTGGCAGTGTGGTCTGGTGGGTTGGTGACAGGCTAGGTTTACAAGGGTGCTGGTTTTGGATCTGGGAGCATTCTTTTTTTTTTTGTGCAGGTCCGGGATTTTATTTTTTATTTGTTTTACACCATCCCAACTTGCACCACGGTGGAGTTCAGAATCCTTTAGTAGGGAGGTGTGGGGGCCACAGCTCTGCACGTAAATAAAAAAATCTAAGTCTCCAGTGCCCTTTTACTGTGTGCTGGTAGTGTACATTGCCAAAATAGATTTTTGGCAATGTACACTTGCCCTAACGGCTGTCGCCTTTCTGAGATCACAGTTATCACGTGGAACCGCTAGGGGCATTGCTTTTCATTTAATTTCAGAATGTTGGGATCTGGCAGAACATTATATTTTGGTGCACGGCGGTTTGGGGATAACTGAGGTGCTGCTTGGCTCTGTGTATGGCCCAAATTTTGATTCCCCAAATTTTGTTGTGGACCTGACTGCTAAGTTAATCCCCTTTGCCCAACTGCCTATTCTGCTGTGGGGAGATTAGAATCTGGTTTATCAGATTGATTTAGATAGCCCCTTCTTATTTGAGCTGGACCTATCACCTGGTCAATGGGGATTAAGGGGTCTAATGGACTCATAGAGTTTGGTTGACCCTTGGAGGACTCTTTCTTGAAGAACGGTGATACACCTTTTTTTATTTCCATCCATGGCACTTCTTCTTGGATCAACCTCTTTTTAATTAATAAGGAGTCACTTGTTGGTCTTGTATCCTGTGATATTCAGGCCATGGTAGTGTCTGATCATGTGCCTGTGTCCATGATACTGATTACTGCATTCATGTTCTGGCAGAGCAGGATGAGGCTTGATGACTCAATGGCCAACTTCTTAAGGACCCCCAGACTCGTAATGTTGTTAGAGATTTTATTCAAAACTTCTTATTGACTAATGGGGGGTCAGTGGAAGCTTTGGATATGCTGTGGGAGGCGGCCAAGTGTGCCTTCAGATGAGAATGCATTAGATTGGTGACTAAAGGGTGTAAGGAATGCAAAAGTAAAGCCAATCAATTAATGCAGGACATTTGCCAGCTGGAACACTGACTTTCCTCAGTCACCTTCCCGGATTCATGGCTTCTTCTTAACTCCCTCCGTGTGCAATACTCAACCCTTTCAGCTGAGAAAGATGAATTGGCATTATTGTGCATGAAGATGAGTTATTTAGAGTCTGGGGAGCATGCAGGGAAGCTTTTGACCTGGTGTCTCCGTCAAGTAGAGTCCTCCAATGCAATTCCCCATCTTATCTCACCTCAGGATGGTTCTGCCCAAGGGATATTGTAGAGGCCTTCTGTGACTATTATGGTAAACTTTACAAGGGAGAACCTCTGATCCCTGACTTACAATAGTGTATTGCTGCAGATCTAGACACCATACCCTTACCTACACTCTCCCCTCTGCAACAGAAATTTCTGCAAGCTCCCATCTCAATTTTAGAAGTTCACCAAGCAATTAAACAACTCTTTCTGGATAAAGCCCCAGGACCAGATAGCCTTACAAATAATTTTTACACAACATATCAGAAGGAGCTTGCTCCGTTTTCATCCCGTCTTCAATTTTTTGCTTTCAGCCAGTCTCACGGATCAATTTTTTACGCAAGCCTGGAATACCCTAGCTCATAAGCCAGATAAAGACAAAACCTCATCCAGTAGTTTTTGTCTAATCTTTCTCTTGAACTCAGTTTTAAAGATCCTTACCATAGTCTTCGCAAATCAGCTATTACTGGTCAGGAATGAGCTTGTCTCTCCCTTATATGTGGGCTTTATGGCTGGTCGCTTATTAAGTGACCATTTACATAAGGTGCTCCATCTGATTTCTGCATCCAGGGAAGGCAGAGTACCAGTGATTCTGATTTCTGTGGATGAAGAAAAAGCCTTTGATAGGGTGGCCTGACCTTATTTATTTGCTGGGCTTCGGAAATTTGGCTTTCCCATAAAATTCTGCTCTTGGGTTAAAGTGCTGTGTCATAACCCATCTGCTCAAGTTCGATGTAACAGACTATCATCGACTCCATTCCACCTGCAAAGAGATACTTGCCAGGGGTGTCATCTTACCCCTTTTTTATTAAATTTATATTAGGAGCCTCTACTTTATAACCTGAATGAAAATTATGATATCAAGGGAATACTGGTAGGTGAAGTGAGGTACAAGATATCCGCATATGCGGATGATTTTCTCCTTCATGTGGAAGATCCTGTGGCCTCACTTCCCACAGCTTTAGCTGAAATTCAGTGGTTCTCACTGATTTCTGGTTATAAATTAAATGTAGATAAGTTTAAGTTTTTCCCACTTAATTCCCTCATCTCTAAACAAGAAATTCTTGATTTAGGTTTGAGATGGGAACCCAAGGTCCTCACTTATTTGAGTACCTGCTTACCCCATGCTCCCAACCTATTGGTCAAGGAAAACCTACCCCCACTAATACAACAAATTCAGACAGATCTTCGGCAAGGGTCAGCCCTGCCCATTTCTCTGTGGGGATGTGCCAGTATCATAAAAATGAATGTGCTGCTGTGAGTGCTTTATCTGCTGGCCATGCTCTACATTCACTTACCCAAGAGGTGATTTGGCCAGCTGCAGACCTTGCTTTGGAAATTTCTATGGAAAAATGGGGCTATTTGATGTTCCTATTTTAAATTGATGATTCCCAAAGACTGGGGTGGACTGCGGCTCCCTAACTTTTTCCTGTATTATTATACATTACATGTGAGTACATTTTTTCCATTGAACAATGATAGTTCAGCCCATAGGTCAAGGAATTATATGCCTTATGGCTCTCACTAGAATCCCATTTATGTAAGCAGGTCAGATTGCAACTTGGGAGTTTAATTTTTCTCCATCCCTCCAAATTACCCTCTCAACTTAAATTGACTCCCTTAATGTGGTCCCTAAAACCCAGTTGGCAACTTAGCTCTTATCTAAATCAAGACTGGTCAAAGGATTTGGCACAACCCATGCTCGGTAATATAAATATCCACATCGCTGATTGGCCCATGCCATTTAAATTTTGTTCCCAACTTCAGAATGCTAATCTCACATCTTTATTGTTTATTCTGTTTATACTCCTGTTGCCATGTTCTGTCTCTGGAGGGAGCCCCCAGCCCTATCCCCCAGTATCTACCAGCCAGTGCTTACCTCTATCCACAGGGTTTGCCCCCTCTTGTGGGGCCTGCAGGGTTCCCCAACCCCAGCTGGAGACCGGATCCAGTGAGCCAGCACCATGGCTAGCCAGGAGGGGGGTCTGCAAAGTGCCCTCCTTCATGCTCTGTGGTAATGCTTTTCTCCTCCATTGTGTTCCCTGGAGCTAAGGCATGCAATGACACCAAAGGAGGAAGCACACATGCATCCGCATGCACTCCTCTGAGTGCTTTGCCCCATCTCCTGCCCTTTGTTCTTTCAGAGTCAATATGCTGCTGCCCCCCAGCCACCGCTAGGTGGCAGCCAGACACAGAACACTGGGATCCACCCTCCCCAGAAAAGGAGAGCTGTCCTCTGGATACTCTATCCTTCTCTACCCCTGCCAACCTCTGGTGGCCCATATTCATTCTTGAACCCAGGTTGCCAGTGTGGCGCAAGGTGTGGCATCCAGCTCCTCATTGGGCTGGCAATCTCACATCTTTAATGGCAATAGGCACATTCTCCCCATACATGCTTTGCAAGCCTGTTTAGCCATGTCCCAATTTCACATATTCAGGTATATCCAGCTCACAAAACAGTTACTACTCATCTAGGCTCAAGTCCTTGGTTCGTCCCGGAAGATTCCTTCCTTATGCACTGTTGGTCCCTGGCAGGTCAACCCAATGCTGTTTCCCAATTCTACTCTTATTTCCAATCAATAGACCCAGGGAGTCCAGTGGGCATTTGTTATTAATGGCAGCACACTCTAGACCTGGGCCTGAATTCAAAGCAATGGCAACAGATTTGGTGACAACTTTACAAGTACATTAAGCAGTACTGATATTGCTGGACCCAATTCTACATTATGCACAATATGTATTATACTAACATACTAACATACTAACATACTAAAATGCCAGCAGAATAGGCCTAACGGTCTTTCGTGTCTGCTCGTTTGGTCAGCCCCCACCCTGGTGCTGACCTGCTGTCCCCTCGCCTTCTGGCTTCTCCTTCCCAGTTCCAGATATTCTTGCTGCATTGGATTTTGCTTCCTGAACCCTTCCCTGTACCTGTCCCACCCCTCTTGAACCCCTCCACTGTCTCTGCCTCCACCAGCCCCTAGGTAGTGCATTCCATGGCTCCACCACCATCTCAGTGAAGTAGCACCTCCTCCTTTCTCCCCAGAATCTTCCCTCCAGCTTCCACCCATGCCCTCTAGTGGCCCCTTCCTCCTTCCTTCGAAGCACCCCGACTGTTCCTCCCCTATTTACCCTCTTCATGTACCTGAAGACCTCTATCATGTCCCCCCGGTCCCTTCTCTCTTCCAATGTGTACATATTTAGCTCTTCGAGCCTCTCCTCATAGGTCCTGTCCCCCAAGCCCCAAATCATTTTGGTTGCCCTCCTCTGGACCCTCTCCAGGAGGTTAATGTCCCTCTTTAAGTGTGGCCTCCAAACTGCACGCAGTACTCCAGGTGTGGCCCTCGCCAAGCAGTTATACAGAGGAGTATCACTTCCTCCTTCTGGAGGTGATCCCCAGTGATGCATCCCAGCATCCTGTTGGCCTTGGCTGCTGCCCTCCTACAAGTCTCAGAGTTGTTCATCTTGACATCCACCACCACCCCCAGGTCCCTCTCAGCCATTGAGACTTGTAGTATTCCCCCCCCCAGGGTGTACACTTGGCCTGGGTTTCTGGCCCCCAGGTGGAGTACCTTGCATTTCCCTGCATTGAACCTCAGCTTCCACTTTCTAGACCATCTTTCCAGAGCCTCCAGGTCCCCCTTCAGGGCCACCCTTCCCTCCTCCCCATCCACCCCATTATACCACACATAAGGTTTTCAGAGTGGACAGGGCCCTTTCTTATCTCTGTTCTCAATCTGGTTTAGAGGAGGGTCATCTGTTTCACATAATTTGGGATTTTCCAAAGGTGGCCCAATTTTGGAGGGCCATTAAGAACTCTGTTGATCCTCTGCTAGGCCTGGAGGAGGCTTTTGCACCTAGAGTTGTGGGAAATTGGAAAATTTTGCCCAGCAAAATATTTTGCGTAATTATCACATTACGTGAAATTTTTCACCTAGGCGAAATGTAATTTTGCCTTGGATGGCGATTTTGCTTAATGCGAAATTTCACCATATTTCTTCAATTTCACCTCCAAATTTGCAATGCATTGTGGGCAAATACCTGAAATATCATGTGCAGGCTGTTTCCTGCACAGTATATTATTTCTTGAGTTGGAGAGCATTTCAGTGTGGTGCATCACAGCCAATAAACCATTCAGAAACCTCTTTATTTGTTATTTATGAGAGCTAATTGTTCCAAAATCTAAATTTTGTTCCTAGTGCTGCTAGTGAACATTTTTGGTTTGGTATCTTTTGATAATACTTAGTTAAACTTAGGTAGTGTGTTCAGTTTTCTCTGTGTCTGTGTCTGTGAGGGAGTTGAGTGGGGGAGGGTCGGCAGTGTGGTGTGTGTGTATGAGAAGGCAGAGCAGGCTAGCTCCTAATATTTGACAGATTTCTCACAAGTTGTGAGTGAGTTTCTGTTATCTTTTAAGTCTTAATATTTTTGTTGATGTGCTACTTATTTGTAATATTTTTCTTACATACAGTGTTGACCCTTTTGTAGGTAACTTTATCTGAACAGTTACAAATTCTGAGTAGTTCTGTTCCCATTTCCTTTGTTTAATCACTTTTCTGCTTTATTTTTGTATTGGAAACCATTGTAAACGGTGCAGAAAACAACAGATTTCAGTCTTGGTGGTGGATGTGAACCACGTAACAGCATGAGTGACACCACATTTCTGTCGTAATTTACTGTAACATTTTTGGGGAAACATTTCTGTACTTCTGGGGCATGTTAGGCAGGGGGAGCACCAAGATTCGGCCTGAAAACTGTTGTAAACGGTGCAGAAAACAGCAGATTACAGTCTTGGTGGTGGATGTGAACCATATAACACCATGATTAACACCAGATTTCTGTCTCAATTTACTATAACATTTTTTGGGGAACATTTCTGGACTTCTGAGGCATGTTCGGCATGGCAGCTCCAAGATTAGACCTGAAATCCTTGGTAAACAGTGGGCCAAACAGCATGTTTTGATCTGGGTGGTGGATGTGATCCACATAACAGGATGACTGACACCAAATTTCTGTCTCAATTTACTGCAACATTTTTGGGGAAACTTTTCTGGACTTCTGGGGCATGTTAGGCAGTGGTATCATCAATATTAGGCCTGAAAACTATTGTAAACAGTGCAGAAAGCAGCAGATTTTGGTCCTGGTGGTGGATGTGAACTATATAACAGCATGATTGACACCATATTTCTGTCTCAGTTTACTGTAACATTTTTTGGGAAACATTTCTGGACTTCTGGGGCATGTTTGGCAGTGGCAGCATCAAGATTAGCCCTGAAAACTTGTGAAAGATGCAGCAAACAGAAGATTTTGTAAATGGGGCAGAAAATAGCAGATTTCAGTCCTAGTGGTAGATACGAACCACCTAACAGCATGACTGACACCAGATTTCTGTCTCAATTTGATGTAACATTTTTTATGAAACATTTCTGGACTTCTGGGGCATGTTCAGCAGTGACAGCACCAGATGTGTTACATCTTCGGAATGTTGCGCATAACAATAGCTGACGCAACATCATATAGCATTATGAAACCATTCTGTTAATAGACACAATACTTGACATTTGTGAATAGGAGGAGGAAACATGTTAAAGAGCAGGTGATGCCTTCAATATAACTTTCACAATGCATAACATTGACCAACAATTCAATTGCATTCCACATATATGGAGTTTTCAAAGGAAAGGCCGGCATCTGTTGAAGGCTGTTGGCCATCAGGGACCAGTACACAGTATGTATTTTTTTAATTCAAATACATTGTGTGAGTTGCTTCAACTCAAAGTAAGAATTACTCACCACAGCACATATCCATAAAGTGTTTTCTTTATTCCAATGTGGCAAACAATGTAAAAAATGATCCCATATAACTAAGATAAATAGGACAAAGACAAACAAGAAAAAGAAAAAATAGAACACATCTAGTAGTTTATTTATCAAAGTGCACTTTGCAGTCACAGGGCTCTGACTCTGAGTCCAGATGCTGCCTGCTTCCTCGAGATATGTAGCACAGGAAATTAACCACTCACTTCTTGTCTGTTTAGACTCAACCATGTGACTACCAACCGAGACAAAAGCCCAACGTCACCTAATTTCACCTTATAGAAGCACAAGGTGAAATTCAAAGTGAAATTGGGTGTCAAAATTTCACCAAAAGGCTATAATTATGCAGAATGTTTCACTGAGTGAAATTGGCAATTTCTCCTGAATTTCACTGGCAAAATAAAATTTCACTGTATCTCTATTTATGCCAGAAATTTGCTTGATTGGTTATTATCCTCCCAGTCTCATCAGACCTCCCAAAACATATATGGCACTAATTGTCACCACAGATAAAATAATTTTACTATAACATTGATTGGATAACGCCATCTCCTCTTATAGAGGATGGCATCAAGAGATTTTGCAGGCCCTAGCAATTAAATATCAAATTGCAGCCTTCCATCATAGGCCAGAACATTTCTGCAGCATACTGGAGCTGCTACTGGCTCTCCTGACTTCCTCAGCACATAATTATTTTTTTCTTTTCTTTTTTTTTTGGCAGGAGGAGATTGTGATTCCCCTTCTTTGAATACTCCCTTTCTTATTTTCTCCCAGTCCTCATGCTCCACTCTGGGTTCTCTCTATCATTCTGTGTACCCATAATCCTGGGATTCATGTCTTTTTTTTTTTGAGTGTGGTTGCTCTTTATGAACACTCCACAGGTTTGGAACACTTTGATAAGGGGAAGAGGGTCCTGTACTCTCTTTTTTGGGGTGGGATTCTTCTTTTTCTCTTTTATATCTGACTTTGCCTTTATAAGTGCATTATTACATTATAATAACCGGTCAGCAATTGTTTGTTAGGGATGACTGAATTATATTTTGCCATTATAACCTGCAAGTTATAATGGCAAGCATGCACCAGGTCACTCAAACACAGCTCCTCCCTCATTGGCTGTTCACTTTCTCCTGGGCCGGCTAATCACATTTTCAAAGTGGTTCCTTAACCAAGCAGTGAGGAGCCACCAGACTGAGAGCTCTCTTCATTTTTTTTTCTTTTTTAAGAACCATTTATGCAGTCCACCGCTTAAACAGTTAACCCCTCCCCCCAAAAAAATGTATCTGGTTGATCCTACCATTTGGCAGCTGGAAGAAACAAGAACTGCCACTGGGGAAGGGCTCTGAGTTGGCTGACTAGAGTGAGTAATGATCGCTACTGCAACCTAAACTGTAAATGATTTTGGAAGGAAGAAAGAACAAGCTGAATTAAATAACAAAGTATAAAAGCAGGTCTACAAAAAAAAAACTCTGTGTCTGTGTGTGCATGCATGCATACATGCCTGTGTGTATCTGTGACAGCATGAATGACAGAGGGGAACACTAGAAAAACAATGAAAAAATTACTGACCAGCAATTATAAAAACTTTTAGGTGGGGAAGTGTGCCTTGCACTCCAATTTAATGGTTGCCCTCAGTGTGTGTTGTTTCAATAAACCCCTCAGGCTTCACCCTCAGGGTTTATGTAACATCCCACACCTCAGGCAACCACTAAATTCTCATTAAGCACACTTGCCCATCCATTATTCTATATGTAATTTCACTTTCTTAATGTGTTATATATTATTTCAATTGCAGATTCCTAGTCATCTGTCTGTTTTGCTTAATGTTTCTTTTTTATTATTGTATTGCCTATAAATCTTCAATAAAGCATACTTCATTTTAAAAAAAAAGAATATGCAGAAGTCCTGCCTCATGTTGTGGGCATCGCCAGCACAAGGAGTGGGGTAGGAGGCCCATAGCCTTCAGCACTCTTTTTACAAGCACTGCTGTTTCATTTACTTAGTGTGACTAGACTGTGCCTATACTAGGGTAATGGAAGCCCTCCACTACATGATCATTCAAGCACAGAGGAACACCACACCATTGATGTGCCAGGGTTCTAGAGAATTTAAACCCTAATGTTGAATTCCCATGTATTACATGTATTAAAGCTCAACAATAATGGAAGCATTACTACAGTTTTTAAAAGAAATTTGAAAGCTGCTTCATCCTAATACTCCATTCACCTGACCTGAAGCATGCTTTGCCAATGGCCCTGTTGGTGATTCATGAAGCAACCACGTGGTGATTGTACTGTAGCTTTCATTATAAGTGGCCCACATGCCAGACCTGTGGATTTCTTCTTGAGTGGCCCTGTCATTCATGAAGCATGTGCAAAATAATGCCCACAGCACCAGACTTGTATGTTGCTGTGCAAATGGCCCAAGAGCCACTCATGAATCAGCTGCATAATGATGATCAATGCATCAGACCTGTAGCTTGTTCTTGAGAAGCCCTGCCACTCATGAAGCAGGTGCATAATGATGATAGCTTCACCAGACATGTAGCTTGCTTCATGAGTGGTCCTGTGGGAATTGTGAAGCAGCTGTATAATACTGTTCTCTGCACCAGACCTGTTTATAGATGACCCCAAGATCTGCAACAAGGTGGATAGCCCAGAGAGGGTGGAAAGGATGAGAAAGGACCTGGAATGGTTTAAGATATGGTCAGATGCATGGCAACTAAGGTTTAAAGGGACAGTAAACATTGCAGGGACTGATCAAACTGTGAAAGCCCATGAAAAGTTATGCTGAACGAGGTATTTGGCTTCCTTGTAGGTGTCAAATGTCCCGAGATATAAATATTTAAATCATCTGAAAATCAAAACAAGGCAGCAGCCATTTCATGCAGTCTTACAACAGGAAGTGATGTCACTGAGGGGCAAGCTGTAATTAACAACACAGAGCTAGCCCCTCAGTGACATCACTTCCTGTTTTTAAGACAGCATGAAATGGCTTTTGCTATGAGTTGATTTACACATTACCTAACTATTCATATCTCAATACTCCTGTCCCATACAAGTAAATCCAATACCTCATTTTAAAGATCTTGCATGAGCTTTCACAATTGAGGAACCCCTGCAATGTTTAGTATCCCTTTAATGCAAAGAAATGCAAAATCATGCATGTAAGGAGCAGGAACCCAGGAACAAGCTACAGGTTGAAGGGAGAGCTGTTGGCAGTTACTAAGAAGAGATGGACTTGAGGTTCATAATCACAGACAACCTGAAGGCCACACTGCAGATGGCCAAGGCAGTGGTGAAGGTCACTGAGATATTGGGGTGCATTGGAAGGGGAAAAACAAGCTGAAGGAGGGAGGTGAGAATTCCACTGTACAGGATCCTGGTGTGGCCTCACCTTGAGTACTGTGTCCAGTTCTGGAGGCCACATCTTGCAATCTTGTAAGGACATTGACCAAATAGAGATGGTGCAGAGGAGGGTGACCAAAATGGTGAATGGTCTACATCACAAGCCTTACGAAGAAAGAGTCAGAGACCTCAACTTGTACATGTTGGAGCAAATGGGGGAGAGAGAGATGACATGATATAAACATTCAAATACCTCAAGGGCATAAATTAGATGGAAAGGGGAAAACATATTCCAGTTTAAAAGTAGATCCAGACCAAAAGGACGTGAAATGAGACTGATGGGAGAGTGATAAAGGGGAAGTAACAGTGCTGGGGGACTTCAATTTACCCAATGTAAATTGGGGTACTCATACAGCAAGTTCAATCAGAAGCAAAGACTTTCTAGAGGCTCTGCTCTTATCAGGCCTGAAACAACTTGTGAAGTACTCAACAAGGAGGGATGCTGTCCTTGACCTGCTACAAACAAATGGGGTCAATATTGAGGAGGTAGAGGTGGGAAGCCACCTAGGCTCCAGTGATCACTGCATGGTGCAGTTTCATGTCAGGACAAAATGGAAACCAAGCACTCTAAAACTAATGTCATGGACTTTAGATGAGCAGATTTTGCAGCAATGAATGAAGATCTTAAAGGGAGACTTGAAAACACAGTTGAGGGAGGGATGTTGAAGAGTACTAGGCACATCTCAAGGCAGCTATACTACTGACTGCAAACCATTGCATAAAGAGGTTGACCAAAGCAAAAAAGAAAAGAAAACCACTGTGGTTTTCTAAGGAAGTAGCCACCAGGGTTAGGGAGAAAAGGACTTCAGCAAATATAAAAAAAAAAACAGGATCCAAAAAGGACCAGGAAGACTACAAAGAAAATAACGAAGGGTAGCAAGCAAGGAAATCAGAACAGCAAAGTTAACAACAGCGGAAAGGATAGCCAGAGAAGACAAAAAGGGAGACAAAAACTTCTATAGATATATTAGTGAAAAAAGAAAGACAACAGGGGGTATTGTCAGGCTCATGAAGGAAGATGGAGAGACCACTGAGGATGACAAGGACAAAGCGAAAATCCTAAACAGATATTTCTGTTCTGTATTCACCAAGAAGCAGGATGGCTGCAGACCAGCAATTACATGAGACAATAAAGGCAGCAATGGAGTATACTCAGGACCCTTTACAAAGGAAACAGTCCTAAAGGATCTGGAGAAGCTGAATACAAACAAAGCCATGGGACCAGATGAAATGCACCCTAGACTACTGAGAGAACTAAGAGAAGAACTGGTGGCTCCACTGGCTGATCTTTTTAACTTATCATTTGAGCTGGGCAAGGTCTCACAAGATTGAAAAATGGCCATAGTTATCCCTCTACACATAAGTGGGAGCAGAGTGAGTGCAGACAACTATAGACTCACATCAAGAGTAGGTAAAACAATGGAAACCCTTCTCAAGGAGAGGATTATGTCCTTTCTCAAGGACAACAACAAATTATACACTAAACAGCATTGCTTTATTTATTTATTTAGATTTTGTTTACCGGGTAAACCCACTGAGACCAATGGTCCCTTTTTCAGGGGCGACCTGGAGTTAGTTACAGAAAGGACACTAGAAACAATAATTACATTAATTACATTAGTTACATTTGTTACATCACAGTATAATGATATCATTTATACAAGGGTAGCAGGAGGGTTCACAAACAGATTCATATTAAAAACAATATGTTAAGACCTCACACATTATATATAGTACTGTATGTACATAAGTTCCGCCAGAAATCAGAGTCCACATTAGCATTTCATGTTAAGTTAAAGAGAGAGTTCAAAGCAATGAAAGGGCCAGGGGGACTGGTCTGGGGAGCTAGCTGTTACAGCCACAGAGACTAAGATTGAGAAGATATAGTTTAAGTCCATTTTTAAACTGGGGGAGAGTGGGTGAGTTTGTCAGACCAGTTAGTAGGGAGTTCCATAAGTAAGGGGCAGTAAATTTGAAGGAACATTTGCCATGGTTTGAGCGCATTCTAGGGATGACGAGAGGGTGACTTGCAGTTGATCGCAGGGTTCTGGTATGTTTTCTGGGGGAAAGAAGTCCTCTGAGATGGGGAGGGGGACCTAGGTAAGTAAACTTGAAAGCTAGGCAGGCAACAGGATAGGCTAGCTTATGACGGAGAGTGGGCCAGTTTAGCTCCTTTAGGGCCTCGCAATGGTGTCTCCTAGGGGAGGAGTTAGTGGCAAAATGGGCCACACGGTTATAGAGTATGGAGAGCTTATTATATTCCGTCTCATGAAGGAACTTTAGAAGAGGAGCACCATATAGGACGGATGGAAGGAGATTGCAGCAGGCGATTGCATGACGTGCAGTAGAGGATAAGGAGTTTCCCAGTCGGAAAAGGAGGCCAAGCTTTTGATGGGTGGGCCTGGTTATTGAGTCGATATGGAATTGGTAGGTCATTTCTTGGTCTAGATGGACCCCGAGATATTTGAAACTAGGCATGACCTCGACTCTTTTTCCTTGGCTGGTACAGATCTGGAGGAACTGGCTTCTGTCAGAGCCCAGTCGTCTCGATCCAAACAGTACAGCTTTGGTTTTTGCATCATTGAGTTTAAGGGAGTTTGCGGAGAACCAGGCCTCAAGGGTGGAGAGATTATTCTGCAGATTAGTTGAGATGACACTAGGTTGGGGGTCACTGCAGTATATGACAGTGTCATCAGCATACAGAATGAGATTTCTGCAGAGGCTGTTTCCCTCGATATTATTTAGGAAGAGTGAGAAGAGCAGAGGGCCCAGGATTGAGCCCTGAGGTACCCCAGCAGTGACGATCCAGGTCCAGAATGTGCACCCTTCCAGTGGTCCTTTTGGGAACGGTCCCTCAGGTAGCTCTCGAACCAGGAGTGAGAGTGGTGATCCAGTCCCAAGGTCTGGAGTTTAGAGAGGAGGAGGTTATGGTTAACCAAGTCAAAGGCCCCGGATAGGTCAATGAAGAGGGCGCCTGTTGGGGAACCTTGGTCCATATAGGAGAAGATGTCCATAGTGAGTCGGATAAGGGCAGTGTCAGTACCATGGCCCTTTCTAAAACCTTGCTGAATGTCAGCCATGAGAGAGTGCAGCTCAAGGTAGTCTTGAAGGTGGTTTGAGACTAGCCTTTCCTGAATTTTCCCCAAGGGACTGAGAAGGGAAATTGGTCTATAATTTCCCAATTTGTATCGGGCCCACATTTGTGGACAGGTACAATGGTCGCTACCTTCCACATTTCTGGGACCTTTCCTTCCTGAAGTGACCTATTTATAAGTAAGGTGACAGGATAGGCAATAGCCGGGGTGGCAGCCCTCAGAAGGCGAGGTTCTAGTTGGTCATGCCCTAGCGAGGAGGAAGAGTTAATTTTGCGTAGGAGAGGTAGCACCTCTGCCTGTTTGACCAGCTTTAGGTGAAATTGGGGCCTAGGGTGGACCCATACATCACCAGAGTATAGGTTAGGCCTATGGGGGACCAGAGGGGGAGACCCACTCGGGATAGAGTAGGAGGCACAGAAGGCCTCAGCAACTATGGCTGGGTCATTTGTCAGAGAGTCCCCCACTATGAGGGAGTCCATTTGACTGGTTGAGGAGCCCTTGATAAGTAGGTTTAGGTGGCTCCAGAATTTTTTACCACAGGTAGGTTTAGGTGGCCCCAGAATTTTTTACCATAGGGAAGTCATATCAAACTAATTTACTTGACTTCTTTAACTGAGTAACAAAAACAGTAGACCAAGGAGGTGCGGTAGATGTAGTGTACCTTGATTTTAGAAAAGTTTTTGACTCAGTCCCACATAGAAGGCTGCTAAACAAGTTAGACAGCATGGGAGTAGGACATCAGATGGTAAACGGAATAAAGAGTTGGCTTACTGGAAGGTCCCAGAGGGTATTAGTGAATGGTTCACTCTCAGAGGAAAGAGAAGTAGCTACTGGAGTTCCACAGGGTTCAGTGCTTAGACCAATCCTATTCAATATCTTCATTAGTGACATTTCTGATGCACTGGAGGGCAAGGTGAGTTTGTTTGCAGATGACACAAAGATGGGAAATAGTGTGGAAAATCGGGTGGACACCCCACGAGGAGTGGAAAAGATGAAGGCTGACCCTGAGTCTCTAGAAAAGTGGTCAAGAATGTGGCAACTAAATTTCAATACTAAAAAATGTAAAACCATACACCTTGGAAGGACTAACCCAGGAGTAAATTACCACCTGGCGGAGAAAAACTGGAAGCCTCTAAACAGGAAAGAGATCTGGGGATAATTATAACAGATGACCTAAAAAGGTCCAAGCAATGTGAGAAAGCAGCACTGTGAGCAAACGGTATGTTGGGATGCATAAGCAGGAGGATTACCAGCTGAAAAAAAGGAGGTCATCCTGCCACTCTAACAACAAAAATGGAAAGGGACCTGGGGGTAGTCATATCAGATGACCTAAAGGTGGGCAAGCAATGTGAGAGGGCAGCAAGGAGGGCTGGGGGGATACTGGGATGCATAGGGGAGAGGCATCACCAGTAGAAAACAGGAAGGTATTATCCCTCTGTACAGACAGCTGGTGAGACCCCATCTGGAGTACTGCATGAGTTCTGGAGACCCAATCTCCGCAAAGACATAGACAGGATGGAAGCTGTCCAGAGGAGGGCAACTAAAATGGTGCAGGGTCTGCACCGGAAGACATATGAAGAGAGACTTAAGGAGCTTAATTTGTATAGCCTCGAGGAAAGGAGGGAGAAGGGGGACATGATAGAAACTTTCAAGTACCTCAAGGGAATCAACAAAGTCCAAGAGGGTAGCATCTTTCAAAAAGAGGTGTGCAAGAACAAGGGGCACAATTTGAAGATAGAGAGGCGGCTCAGAGGTAATTTAAGTATTTTCTAGAGAGGGTTGTGGATGCATGGAACGGCCTTCCAGAGGAGGTTGTGGAGTCAAAAACAGTGGTGGAATTCAAGCATGCGTGGGACAGTCAGAAGGCAATTCTAGGGGGTGGGGGTAGGAAGAAGTAGGCTGCTGGTTAACTAGGATCTGCAGCTTTTCCATTAGGTAGGGAAATGGGCAGACTGGGTGGGCCAAGGGGTCCTTATCTGCCGTCAAATTCTATGTTTCTATGTTTCTTTGTTTCTAGAGATCGCTGTTGAGGCCACACCTGGAGTACAGTGTAAAATTCTGGAGACCACACCTTAAAAAGGATACTACCAGACTGGAAACAGTTCAGAGGAGAGCTATTAAAATGATTTATGGACTGCACAACAAATCATATGAAGAGCAGCTAAGTGAATTAAATATGTACTCCCTGGAGCAGCAGAGGAAGAGGGGAGACATGATCGAGACTTTCAGATTCCTAAAACGAATAACCAAAGCGCAGGTCCAGGACCTGTTCCAAATCAAAAAGCACTCAAGAACCAGAGGGCACAACATGAAGCTAGAGTGGGCAGATTCAGAGGCAACACATGCAAGTTCTTCTCCACCAAGAGAGTGGTTGATCCATGGAACTACCTTCCACAGGAGTCAGTGGAGGCAAAAACAGTGAGGACTTTCAAGAAATCATTGTATTGATACAAGGACATCTTAACACTGAAAAGCAGTTAAGGGAAGGGGTAGATTTATGAGCAGACTAGATGGGCCACATGTCCCCCTTCTGTCGTCACTTTCCATGTTTCTATGTGTGACCACATAAGGGGTAATGTCAGAAAGTTATTTTTTACAGAGAGGGTGGTGGATGCATGGAATAGTCTGCCCAGGAAGTGATGGCTGCCTGTATGGTGGCAGGCTTCAAACATGCTTGGGACAGGAATAAAAGATTATTAGAGACAGGACATAAAAGCTAAAGCCAGTGACCAGATAGGGTCACTGGCCACTTCATCAGGATACATAAAAGGGCAGACTGGGTGACCTGGCCACCCTTATCTACCAACAGTATCTATGTATCATGCTTCGAGATTGGCCATGTCTGCCACTCACAAAGCAGCTGCATATTGTACTTGGCCAGATCTGTGGCTTGCTTCTTGAGTGGTCCTGAGGATCACTCACAAAGCATATGCATAATGATGCTTATTGCACCAGACCTGTAGACTTCTTCACACAGGGCCCTGCTGGCTATATGAGAAGCAACGGTCTAGCTGGGTGAAGGGATAATCCTGTAGTTTGCATCACTTAGGGTCCTGTGTATTCTACATAAAGTAGCACACTCCTCAGTCAGTCATGAAGCCTGCGAATTGAGTATTCATAAAATTCAGGGTTACTTACCCCTTCCCTCAAATCTGGTGCAAAATTCATAAGAAATAAAAAAGTTATGTGTTAGAAAAAAAAATGATAAAAATGTTTGAAGGAAAAGAACTGTGTCCTTACATATGCACATCACTCATTTCCTAAGACATTTTTAAGGGTAATTTTTGAAAACCCATAACTTTCTTAATTTTTAACATTTGTTACCATTCAGATTAGTGGTTGGGGTTCATACCCCCACCACCACCACACAATCACACACACACACACACACCAAATTTTCCCTATGTCTAGTGCCAGACAATCCTTTTTTCCTATAAAAACTCAAGTCCTGGTTTTGGAATTTACTGTAGATTTTTTTTTCCATGTCTTACAGTATATGCAGAAATAAAAGCCCGTCAAGGGACATAAACTAATTGTGAGATAGGAGGCTGAGGAATCACCATGAGGGATATTGAGGAATCATGTTGTTGGACAAGAGTGTGGTCACTTGGGGGGGGTAACATGGATGATAAAGGTGTGTTTTCTTTTTATGGGATGAGGGTGGGAGAGTTGTCATGGGAACTTGTCCATTTTGTGGCAGAAAGATTTTTTTAGTTGGTGTGGACCAGAAGTGACCATCAGTGGAGAAGGGTACCCACCAATGGTGTCTTTACAATTGCAACAGGTGAGAGGGGCATAGTGGAGGTAGAGTTTGGCACCTGTCACTAGTTATTGTAGTGGTACAGTGGGCAAACTGGATGTGGATACCTGCAGTGGGGTTGGGCACCTTCCACCAGTTGCTACAGTATTGCACTGGACAGTAGCAGCTATGGGGCTGTTACATGCTACCAGTTGCTGTATTTTTGTAGCAGGTGTTGGAGCAGGATGGGTACAGTGGTGATGGGGTAGTGGTTATTGTAGTGTTTCAGCTGGTGGGAGGGAGATACCTGTGATGGGGTTCTGCACCTACTGCCAGTTGCTCTACAGTTGAGAGAGGTAGGCAGGCAGGAGGTGGGGCATGAGCAGTGGGACTGCACACTAACAACTAGTTAGCTAACAGTTTGGGTGCACCAGTGGCAGGGTTGGGCTCCCAACCATCAGCAACCTAAGGACTATAGGGGCCAATACAGTAATGCAAAATCATATATAAATGGCAGTTTTGAGTCACAAAATATGGAGACCCTAATCACAGATCTGACGAACTGTACATTAGTTTCACAAAAATCCAGTTATCCTTAGAACTTTGATAAGAAAACATTCTGCTATTGTGTAAAAATGCCACTTTATTTCCTTAATAATTTAACAAATACATTTTTGTTCAATAAAACCACCTAGTAAAGAATCATCCTTGAGCCAGATTCTAACAAACTGAAAAGTTTCAGATTTCACCTGCCACCATTTTTTTGGGGCTTTCGGTGAGGGAAAAAAAAAGGCATGCATTTCTTTATTTTTATTTTTTTTTAAACTGTTGAACCGACCATTACACAAATTAGATGATCCAATAGGTTCTGGCACTGACTCTGTGCATGCCAAATCTGAGGCTACTCTGTTCAGGGAAGACAGGACTATTCAGTTGAAAAATTCAAGGTTTAACTTTAAATTTCCTAGAGAACCTTAATATTAGGGCACTACTGTGCTCTTATAATTAATGACTTAATATAAAAGCAATAAGACATGACAGGGTAGGTCTTATGCTGAGATACTGTAACAGCCCACCCTGTGTGTAGTGAGGATGGACACTGCAGATGGAGGGCCGTGAGGCCCATTAAAGGTCAGTTATCTCAGCAAACAATATTTGCCATTTTGAACTGGCATCTCACAGACTCACATATTACTGTTCCTCTGTGACAGACTTGGTTGGCTTCCCCATCCCAGTCTTATGACCTTTCTCTTGGAGGGGTTATCTATAGCATCCTTCACAAATGCATGCCTCTATCCCTTGTCACCCTCCTCAGTCCCATGCATAGTATGTACCCATTGAGGTCTGATTAAAATGCCCCACTGAATATCACTAAATGTAATATTAGAGCTTGAGAATCCTCCTTTGCTTTCACTGCTCCTACTCTATGGAATTTCCTTCCCATTGAGATTTGATTATATCCCCCGACTGCCTTGTTTTGCAGTAGGTACCATAAATACCTTCTTAATGTGTCCAAGTGCTCCTGCCTTTGATTTGCACTACTTGGTTATTTGTATTGTTTTGCATTTAAGCATGTTATCCTACATAAATGTATTATATGACCATGTCTACAGTTTAAACTCCATTTTCTGAGTGGATATGCTGTTGCTATTGCTATGGTTCCCATTTGTTTATGGTGATTATATGATACACTGTTAACTACTATTGTAGTTACTATATGTATGTGTGACTTGTTCTTGCCTTTATCTGTCACATGAACTGTCATTTCCTTGAATCAACTTCTGTAATTTTATCTCTGCAGGTAATTTTACAAGTTGTGCCTCAAAAAAGGAATTTGTTTGCCTAGTGCACTTACCTGACAAACAAAAACTAAATAAATAAATAAAGTCCACTCTTGAGTGCCTTACTGCACATATAAAATGGGTATATATGAATTTCAGTTTTGAAAACCACAAGAAAGTTACACTTTTGAAACAAAAAAAATGAAGTAATTTGACATGTAATGTAAAAATAAATAGCACCTCGATAAATAAGTACCACAAGGTAGAGCTAGTAGATTTACTTCCACTTCCCCTCATTGAGCCATTTGTTCTTGCTGCTTGATAAGGTAATTATTATTTTGCAAACTATGTTTCTTGGTTTTCGTCTGATGTTTCCTAGACTCTACTGTGGGCTTTGAGGACCAGGAGTCATTCAGTGGTTGTTTTAGTTACTAGATTTTTAAAAAATTCTTGCTCATGAGAAAAAATTCCTTGTTCGTGAGCCACCATCTTGCTTTTCAATTTTTCTGACAAACAAAACCTTGTAACTTGCCCAAGGTGGTGCCTTCTATGGAGATGAAAGTATGAGTTTTGTTCAAGGTGATGCCCTCTACAAACCTATGGCTTTGGATTCCTTTAATTTTGTCAAAAAATGGTAATTTTAAACTTTCAGAATCCTTGTTCTCCACTTGTTTCCGTTCCTTGTTCATGAGGTCACAAAATCATTGTTTGCCAGCGGATCCTTGTTCATGAGATGTCAAAATCCTTGTCTGTGAGGGGATGACCAGATGGCCCTATCTCATGAACAAGGATTTCTGACAAACAAGGATTTTGACACCTCATGAACAAGGATTCAGCTCGTGAACAAGGATTTTGACAGCTCATGAGCAGGGATTTTTAAAGGTTGCTGTTTCTGTGCCAGTTCACTGCAAAGAAACGGTAATGACTTTTGGCTTACAATTTGTAGGGTACAAAGGGATTGTCCAACAGATGTAACTTATGCTGGTTTGGTGTAAAAATTTGCATTGGTTCCTTAGTTATGGCAATTTGAAGTTGAGAAATTTCCTATAGGATTGCATTGTGGTGAACACGATGCCTTTCAGTGGGTATATCTCGAAAATGGTTCAAGATATGGATTTTTCTTTAAGCACAGCTTACATATTTATTTATTTATTTAGTTATTTATTTATTTCAGTGCTCAGAAAGCCATTTGAGCTTAGAGCTCTTTACACAGATTCTATGTCAGGACATTTTGGTACAACAGACTGCTGAAATTATACAAAGGATTGCAGAAATACAAAGGTATCAAACAGGATTATATATCAAACACAGTACAGGTCACAGAAAAACAGACAATTTACAGTGTCCAACAGTGAAACTAGTCAGTTGTCAGCAAACAAGAGGTTGCTTAGAGCATTGCTAAGTGCTAAAGAAAAAAGAAAAAAGGGGTGAAGAGGAGGAGCCCAAGTGCAATGTGCAAAAAGGAGAGTGTACTATCAGTATGGCAGTAGGGATTGGAGGAAGGTGACTAGACTGGAGGCAGAAGGAGAGGGTGCTAGGTGTGTGAGTGGAGCAGGAGGGCCTACTTAGGGCAGAGAGGGAAGGGTTGAGGGGGCACAGATGGGTGGTAGAAAGGTGGTGCTAGCAATGGCAGGCAACACATATGCAGGCTGCAAGTCCATCATTACAACTGCAGTGGAATTTTTTCCGAGGTTGGTATGGTTACTGAGATATTGTGCCATTTGCAGCACAGTGGTTATTTGGAAAGTGTGTAGGCCTCCGCAGTACCTCTACAAGTATAGGTAGGTGGGAGTGCAGAGCCCTCCTTTATGGATACCATTATGCAGTAATGGGACTGCTGGATCATCTATTATGCAATACTGGGAGCGCAGGGCACCCTACAAGGAGATGACAGCTCATTACAATATCTGTGTACTTATGGATATATGGGCAGCCCCTGCACTCCAAAAAACTGATACCATGGCTGGGCCCTGCATTCCCCAAACCATATAATGGTAAGATTACACTTTCTCAAAATGTAAGGCCATTTATTGCAAAAAAACATTGTTAATGCATCAGTTAGGCTGAAGTGACAAAATAGGAAATTAAGTGTTGAGGCTGGACTCTAACCCCCTCACCCACCATCACCCACCCCACCCTTCACAGACCAACAGGGATGGGTGTGCCTCGGGGTAATTGGGGCAAATTCTTACCCCTGCTCCCCATACTGTACTATGCCAGCTTTTACAAATGGAATGGGGTGAGAGTTAGGGCTGATGACTCCAAGGAACACCCTGTCACCTGTTGGTCTGTGGAGGGTGGGGGTGGGGTGCAGTGTTAAAGTAAGGGGGGTTAGGGTCTCAACCCTAATGCCTCATTTCCCTACTTTTGTCACTTCAATCCTAACTGATGTGTTGACAATGTTTTATATATTTAATTATACGTGTGTGTGTGTGTGTGTGTGTGTATATATATATATATATATATACACATATATATATATATCCAGATATATATATATATATATATATATATATATAGATATAATCTCTGTCATTTAACTTGAAAACTGATTGTTGGTGACATTTACATCCCATTCCTTATTAAAAAAAAGGTTACATTTCTCACGTCTGTGTTATGGGTGATGTACTTAAGTGATTTCAACATGCCTAATATTAATGGTCTAATTGTGTAAGGACCAATTCTTTAAGTAATTCTTTTCCTGATGTCATCAAGAATATGTTATTAGAAGCCCTACAAACAGACATTAATGTACTAGATCTGGCACTAACAGCATTGATTCCTATTCCTATAGACTAGTTAAACCCCTTGATTTTAGTAATCATTCAGTTATCATGCTAAACATTGATAGAAACTATAGTCATAGAAAAGTAAAGGTAATTTAATGTAACTTTACAAATAGAATCTCCAATAGGATGAGGGACAATAAAATGGACTGGGTCTGGTTCCAGGATAACGAACATCTAGGTGCCTATGCATGCTGGGACTTATTGAAACAAAAATAATTGAACTGCAGGATGTAAATGTGCCCCCAAAACCTTAATATAACAAGCAAGATAAAATTTCCCCATGGCATTCAGAAAGATAACAATATTTTTCAATGAAGAAAATATGAGCTTATAACATGTTGAAATGATACCATGCAAGGGAATAGTAAAATATATGACAGGAGACTGAAATAATTCAAGCAGGCCATTTGGGCTTCTAAAAGAAACTATAATTAAATTAGCTACTGATCAGCAGAACACTAAATACTTTTTAGATGCATTAATGCTAGAAAAAAGAGTAAGGCAATCATGTGAACCATAATGGCTGGGGAGAACCTTGTTCCAGGGAAGTTCCTGAATTGCTAACAGAGAGGAGAGTGAGCATATATATATATATATATACAGTATGTATAAATAAATATTAATTACAAAAAACTATGATTGTTTAAAGTGTTAAAAACTTAAGGGCAAATTACTTAGGAATGTGTAGCAAGCTTTACAACTGTTTCAAGGTCACTACTGCTTAAACTTCCAAGAAATTGTATAATTGTTGAAAGTGTTAACATTTTGGTGCTGTTTAAATTGTTTAGCAATATACCTGTATAATGGTGTGTTAAGGGCTAGCTGCTTAACTGCTTAGAATTGTTAGAAGTATTTGAATGGGTAGTGCAGCTTAAACTACTTAAATTCTAGAAGTATTTAAGTGGGTAGTTAGATCAAACTGTGGTAGTAGAGTTTAAAGGAAAACAAACTTAATACTCTGGAAGCATTTCTAGAAGTATTTAGGAGTGGTAAAGTGTTTAAAGGAAGCTACTCAACCTAATTAAAAATTGTAGCATTAGTACATATGGGTAAAGAAGGAGATAGCAGTTAATTGAGGCAGGGCATTTTTAAAGAGGTGAAAAAAAGTATAACGGTTGTGTAAAGCAGTGTAAGTGGGGAGAGGCACTGAAACTAGGGCCAGAATTAATTACTCAGAATGGTGGAGAGGGCAGGGGCATGGATCATCTTGGATGCGGAGGGGGGTTCTGGGGGAGGGCAGGGGCATGGGCAGGTTAGTGGGGTGTAACCAATGTGGAGCAGCAGTGTTCATGGAAACACTGCAGACGATGGGGTGTTGTCCGATATGTATTAGACTCGGGCAACTGGAGGTGGAGATAAGCAATCTAAAGGAGGAAATGGTAATGAAGTGGAAGGGTGGAAGGGACTACAACTATAATGGTAGGGTGATGTGGGGGGCTTCTGCAGTGGAAAGACAGAAGGAAGGGACAAGCTGGGGAAATGGAGCGAAGGGGCAGGAAAATGAGGTCAGGGAGGAAGGGATCCCAGACAAGGCAGTGGGGGGAGTAATGTATGGTAAGAAGTGAAGAGTAGAGGAAGGGGGACTCCAAGTGCTCTAGGAAGGGAACATACTTCAGCAGCAGGAGGTAATTAAACGCACACTGGGGGAGGCATTACAGTGTCCAATGGGTACTTATCTCTGGCAGACAGAATGGAGGAGGGAGTTCTGAAAAGATCAGGGGGTACAGCAAGTATGGGCCCAGATACCGGAATGGACAGAAGGGAAGAGTGGGATGAAAGCAGGGTAGGAAGGTGGACAGGGGGAAGAGGCGGAAGTGTAAGGGATGGAAGGAAATGAAGATAACACAGTGAGGGGAGTCGAGTGAGGGAGATGAACAAGGAAGAGAGGCAGAAGATGCAGGAGGAGCAGGAAAGCAAGAAAAGGGAGCAAAGGGAGGAAGGAAGGAACAGGCAGCAGAGGGGACTGCAGGAGGCAAGCAAGGGACTCAGGTATACAGGGAGGGCAAGGATGGTAGAGTCAGGGGACTGGAGGGGGATTAGTAGAGAATGGGCCAGATTCTACTGGCAGTGGGAGACCAGGAAGGTAAGCAGAGGGAAATTAGAGAATACAAGAAAGTAGTTCAGAGAAGGGGAATGTGGTTAGGAGGAAAAGGATCCAGAGGGGAGCCCGCCAGGATCAAGACAAGATCCATTAGTTGTGGCGATAGATAAAGCCATGATATTCAGGGATTCCATCATTAATGGGATCCATTGGATCAGGAGGGGTCCTACTTTCAGGCAGAGGTCCGTGTTTTGTGTACCAGGGATGGAGGTGAGGAGGGCAATGCATAAAATCTGGGGGAGGGCTCAGTTGGTGGGGAAACCACACCTTATCATGTGGCAGAGGGCTAAAAAGAGTAGGAATATGTAATATTGGGCCTAGTATAGAGAGGTTAACTAGGAGCTGCAGCTTATCCATTAGGTAGGGAAATAGGCAGACTGGGTGGGCCAAGCGGTCCTTATCTGCTGTCAAATTTTATGTTTCTATGTTTCTAGATTCATAATAAGTATGTTAAGCAAGTTAGGATTGCAAAACAGAGACAATACACACAGATTTTGAATAGTATTCATATATCACGCCTTAGGGAATTTTGGAAGACAGTAAGCATTTTGCTTAAAGCTCAGGGTAAAGGTTTATCGAATGTATTTAAAACAGAGATGAGTTGGTTCCTACTTCACACAGGGTGGCAGAGGAGTTTAATAAGTGTTTTCTATATGCAGGACAGGGAAAATCTACAATGGACCTGAAAAATGCAAGCTGTGGTAAAGTGGGAGATCCATGTTTAGTTAAACATTCCTATTTAAAGAAGTGAAGGTTCAGTCTGTAATAAGGGAATTAACAAGGTTAGAAACATCTAAGTCAGTCAGTTTGGATAACTTGCCGATTAGGCTATTAAAGTATGCACCCTCTGTCATAGTATATCCACTGACATACATTTACAATCTATCTTTGAGCACAGGTGTTTTTCCTGTAGCTTGGCAACAAGCAAAAGTTATCCCAATATCTAAGGGGGGAAACAAAATGGAACTGGGCAATAACCTCCCAATTTCACTGCTTCCCCAGCTCTTGAAAATTTTGAGAAACTAGTTGCACAGCATATAAAAGATCATCTTGATTCCCAGTGTCTTCTAAACAACATGAAATTGGGTTTCTGATGCTCTCACAGAACAAAAACCCTGGTAAAGGTGGTGGGGGATATTCAAGAGGCCCTGGACAAGAGGATGTCAGTAGGAGCTTTATTTGTTGACTTGTCCAAAGCTTTTGATTCCGTGGACCATGACATCCTCCTGTCCAGGGCAGTATCCATCGGCTTCAGGGGGTTAGAATATGAATGGCTGACTTCCTATTTGAAGGGTAGATCTCAGCTGGTGTCATTGGGGTCATGGGTCTCAGGATTATGTCCTGCTGGATCGGGGGTTCCCCAGGGTTCCATTTTGGGTCCTTTATTATTTAATATTTACATAAATGAAGTGTGATCTTCTGATTTATTAGTTAATTACCATTTGTACGCAGACAACATGGTGATTTATACAGCCGATAGTGACATGACTGCTGCACAAATTAGGCTGCAGGTAACATTTGACAAACTGTAGACCTTTCTTGACAGCAGTAAACTGGTGTTGAATGTGAAGAAAATGCAGTCCATTTTATCTAATAGGTTGGGAGGGGTTCTTGGGGATTCAAAATTTGACTTGGTTGCCCATGGGGGCCCCCCAATCCAGAAGATCCAGGCATATAAATACCTGGGACTGTGGCTGGATGCTTCTCTGAGCTGGGCCACTCATATAAACACTATGGCCTCAAATATTGGGAAAAGGTTAGTTGCCCTTTATAGGGTAAAAGCGTGTATGAGTCTAGATATAAGAAAACAGATAGTGGATCACATGATCCTTTCCCTGTTTAATTATGGGGCTATTTTATATTCTGCAGGATCTAAAAAAGATTTACGTAAGTTGGATGTCTGACTTGGCAGGTTGGCCCATTTTATATTGGGAGCTCCCCGTTTAACGCATAAGTGCTTGTTATACAGACAACTTGGGTGGATGTACCTACATGAAAGCCGCAGAGAACATCTTCTGGCTTTTCTTCATAAGGGATTATCATGTAAATTACCTAATTATGTTATGGAAAAATTGGTTCCCAGAGAGAAAATAGATTCTTTAAGATCTGTAGGTACCCTGGATCTAGTTTTACCCAGCTACAATATGGAAACTAGGAGACAATCAATATTTTTTAGAGGACAACAGTTGTGGAACGGCTTGCCCAAAATGTTAAGAACTATGAGAAATGACATATGGTGGGGAGATATAAAACACTGGTAAAGGACTACTAAGGAAAATACTGGGTCTTGTTGTACCTCTTACCAAGTTATCGATTAACTGTAACTGTTGACTTAGAAAAGTATTAGAGTCTAAGACACAACCGTGGTTAGGGTATTATTATACCTGTTGTGACTTTTTTAAATGTAAATCATATTTATTTTGTAACATGTATTGTGAATTTATTGTATACTGATTTGTACTCAAGGATATCACTATAAATGAGCACTGCTCAACTGAGTTTTTCCTGACTCATGAAGTGATTTATGAATAAACATTTTACTACAACTACTATTACTTATCATTCATTTGGGAACAAAGAATTTGGCAAGCAATGAAGTGGAGACGGTCCAGAGGAGGTTCAAGGCACTGACACAGGGTTGCTGGGAAGAAGCTAAATCCTTGGCTTTTTCAGAGGTCTTGACAGTCCCCTGCGCAAGTACTACTAGGCAGAGTAGAACCAGGGAGTTCAATGAATGGCTTCAGGTATGGTGCAAAAAAGAAGGGTTTGCATATATAGGAGAATGGGGGGACACATGAGTGGATGAGGACTTGTAATGGAAGGATAGACTACATCTGAGTGAGAGGGGGTCAAGAGTATCGAGGGGGAGACTGCAAGAATACATTGATAAGGTCCTGGGGGAGGTTAAACTGGTAAGGGGGAGTATGAGGCTAGGATGGATGAGAGTTCAACAGGAGGAGAGAACAGACTAGCAAGCACTCCCACCCAAATGGGTGAAGAGTACATACAAGACATGGGAGGGAGGGAAGGTGGGAAGAGGGGAGTATGTGGTGGAAAGAACTTTCAGCAAATGCATGAAGCCAGAGGAACTAAATGTTGGACTTAGAAGCATTAATGGAGGGGGAAGGCCTGGATATTGGAGCCATAACAGAGACCTGGTAGTACAAGCACCAGGACTGGGAAGTAGCAATCCCAGGGTACAAGTTATTCAGGAAGGACAGGGAAGGGAAAAGGGGTGGGATTGTGCTGTACATCAGGGAGTGCATAAAGGCCACGGAAGGGCAGGAGGAGCAAGGGGAAGTAAAAATCTTGTGGGTCACACTAGAGAAAAGGGCTAGGGCCTCTATAAGGCTTGGGGTGGTGCACAGATCTTGAATGCAGAGCGAGGAAATGAACATACAGATGCTGTGGGAGGTACAATGGATGCACTAAAGGGGGAGATTCTGCTGGTGGGCTACCTAAACCACCCAGATATAGACTGGGATATCCCTGTAGCTAGATCATCCAGGAGCAGGGAGATCCTAGGGTTCCTTCATAGGTTCATAGGTTCATAGGTTCATAGGTAAATTACAAGCTCAGTAGGCACTGATACCTTTTATGAGCTCACCACCTATCATTGGTGGAAGGAGTATTTACTATTGCCATATGTTAATCTAGTCTCTTTTTAAAAATACTTAATGATTTGCTTTCAACTACCTCTTCAGGCAGTGCATTCCAAGTAGAAATCACTCTTTGAGTGAACCACTGATTTCTCTTACCAGTCTTATTATGTGAGCCAGACAGTTGTTTATTATGGGATATTGTAAACGGTACAGAGGTATTGAAACATAGTCCAATAATTTCAAATATACTCTTATTGTTGAAAGCATTGTAGACTAATATCATATCTACCCTTAATTTTCTGCATTGCATAAAGACCTATATTCCTTAATTTGGTACCATAGTCTTGTTCTTTAACAGATTTGATTGTTTTGATAAGTCTACGCTGTACTCCCTCGATTAACGTTTTCCCCCTGAGGAGAGGCCACATGCTTACAAGTAATACTCCAGATGTGGTCTAATCAGGCTTGAAAAAAGAGGTATTATAACTTTATCATTTCTACTTTTGATGTTTTTAAGTATACATCCCATTATCTGATTACTCTTTTTAACTATGTTTACAGTGTGAGCATCAAAGGAAAAATCCTTTGAAAAGGCAACACCCAAGTCTTTTTCATTATCAGTAGTTTGGAGTATGGTGTTATTAAATGTATAAGTAAAACATTTATTTCCTTTACCCAAATGCATCACTTTACATTTTTGGGCATTGAATAGTAATTTATTTTTTTTGGACCAAGATTCTAAATAGTTTAAATTTTCTTGAAACTGCAATGCAGAGTTTTTATCATTTACAATTCTGCCTATTTTACAACCGTCTGCATACTTTACCATCCAATATCGAGAATTTAACAGTTGTAATGAAGAAACTAATATATTAAATAATACAGGACCCAATACAGATCCCTGCGGAACTCCACTAGTTACACTCTCCATTGAGGATAGGTAGCCTTTTAATGACACTTTTTGTTTCCTATCAGTAAGCTATGCTTTAATCTAATTGACTACAAAATAAGGAATATCTGCATGTATTAATTATAGTATTTGTATTCCATGTGCTACCGAATCAAAGGCTTTTGAAAAATCTAAATAAACAATATCCACTGCCAGACCATTATCCAGTGCCTCACTTATAGGTTCAAAAAAATTCAAAAGGTTAGTATGACATAATCGCCCTCTGACAAACATGCTGCATTAAATCTATGTGGCCAGTTTCATCTAAGTGATCAATTATTCTATTTTTTAAGAGCCTTTCTAATATTTTACAAAATATTGCTGTGAGGTTTATTGGTCTATAATTTTGTATTAAGTTTCTGCTCCCTTTTTTATATAATGGTATTACTGTGGCCTGATTCCATAAAGGGATAGCTTTTCCAGATGTTACAGAAATATTAAACATGTATGTTAGAGGACCCATCAGTTGATTAGCAGTATTCTTAATAAAAATGGGTGGAATTCTATCTGGTCCAGCTGAACTATCAGAGTTGATATTCTTAATGACATCTAGTAAATTATGTTGAGTAAAGGGTCTAAAGGCAAGAGAAGACTTGTAACTTGGAGATAACATATTTTCTTTTTTATTGAAAACACTAACAAAATATCTGTTTAGTTCAGTGGCCATTTCTGCTTCATTAGAAATAATTCCCTCATTGGTAATTAGGGGTCCTATGATAGAAATACTATTTTTTAATGACTCGATATAATTATAGAAAGCTTTTTTATTATCTTTTGCAGATAAAGCTAATTTTTCTTCATAATGTGATTTTTATTTTCTTATTAGATTTTTACTGTAATTGACTGCTTTTTTATAAGAAACCAAATTTTCGTTAGATTGTATCATCTTATATTTTGTATAAAGTTTTTTCTTTCTTGCTAAGCTATGTTGTATAGTTTTATTCCACCATATAGGTGTTCTTTTATTGTTATTGTTCAGGGAACCTTCCTGCAGCAGCTGGTTAAGGAGCCCACTAGAGGGGGAAACATTCTTGGTGTGGTACTCACCAATAGTGATAGCATGGAAGGAGTAGGGTTGGGGGTCAGTCTTGGAGCAAGTGACCACAACACAGTGAGTTTCAGGGTTAGAGCAGGGTATGAAGTGAGACAAACCACCATGAATGTCTTGGACTTCAGACAGGGCAGATTTTTCCCAGAATGAGGAGATATTCTGGAAAGAAATGGGAGGGGTGGAGGATATAGGGGCAGTTGAGTAACTATGGAATAAGATCAAAGCGGGGATACTTAAAGCCACAGAGAGCTGTATAAGGAAGGTGAGGAAAAGTAGGAGAAGGACAAGGCCACTATGGTTCAATAGGGAAGTGAGGAGGCAATAGGGGAGAGAAAAAAGGTGTTCAGGGAATATAAGAGGATGCAGGGGAAGAAGGCAAGGGAAACATACAGGGAGACGCTGAGGGTGGCGGGATGGAGGATTAGAAAGGCAAACGCAGAAATGGAGGAGAAAATTGCTAGGTAGGCCAAAAGGGGCGATAAGACTTTCTTTTGGTACATTGGGGAGAAGAGGAAAGTAAGACCGGGAATAGTAAGGGTAAAAGGAGAGGGGGGAGAACAAGTGGAAGGAGACTTAGAGAAGGCAGAGGTGCTAAATAGATACTTCAGCTCGGTCTTCATGATAGAGGGAGAGGGAAGGGGATCAGTGCTAAGGGGAAAGGGAAGTAGGGGCATAGGGGTAGATCCTATTCCAATCAGGAAAGACAAGGACAGGGAGGAGTTGAATATATTAAGGGTAGACAAGGCTATGGGTCAGGACACCTCACATCCTAGGGTACTCTAGGATCTAAGTGAGGAACTGGCAGCACCACTAACAAGGTTAATCAACATGTCCTTAGATACGGGATGAGTGACAGTGGACAGGAAGAAGGCAGATGTGGTGCCACTTCACAAAAGTGGCAGCATGGATGAGGCTGGCAATTATCACCCTGTCAACCTCACATTGGTGGTGAGCAAGTTGATGGAGGTGATATTGAAGGAAAGGGTGGTTAGTTACTTGGAAGATAGTGGGCTGCAGGATATCCATCATCATGGCTTCACACAGGGGAGGTCATGCCAGATGAACCTAATTGAGATCTACTATTTGGTGATGAAGGTGGTAGATCAGGGTGGCAGTGGACGTGGCCTATTTGGATTTTGGGAAGGCCTTAAGACACTCTGCCCCACAGAAGATTGGTAAATAAACTGGAGAGTTTGGGGATGAGGCAGAAAATAACAAGGTGGGTGGAGAACTGGCTGATGGGTAGAAACCAGAGGGTGGTGGTAAATGGGGTGCATTCAGAAGAAATAGGGGTGACAAGCAGGGTTCCCAGGGGTCAGTGATGGGGCCCATCCTGTTTAACCTCTACATTGTGACATAGCAGAGGGGTTGCAGTAGAAGGTCTGCCTATTTGCAGATAATATAAAGATCTGAAACAGGGTGGATACCCCAGAGGGGGTGGAGGCTATGAGGAAGGATCTAAGGTTGTTGAAGTGGTGGTCAGAAACTTGGCAGCTAAATTTCAATTCCAAAAAATGCACAGTGATGCAATGGGGTGGAATAATCCACACAGAAAATACAAACTGGAGGGGAGAGAAATTAATGCAACTGAGCAAGAAAAGGATCTTGCAATCATAATCATGTACAATCTTAGGTGGGGACCCAATGCTGCAAGGCTATTGGTAAAGTGAACAGAATGCTGGCGTGCATAGGGAGGAGGCTAACTAATAGAAGATGGGAGGTGCTGATGCCACTCTACAAATCCATGGTGAGGCCCCATCTAGAGTACGGAGTTCAGTTTTGGAGACCTCACCTATGCAAGAACATAGATGGCATGGAAAGAGTACAGAGAAGGGCCACTAAGACGGTGCATGGACTAAGTGGGAAGCCATATGAAGAGAGGTTGAGGGTGCTGGATTTGTATCTGCTGAAGAACAGAAAGGAGATGGGGAACATGATAGAAAAGTTCAAGTATGTAAAGGGAATCAATAAATTGGATGGGAGCTTATTTACAGGGAAGGTAGTCACTAAAACTAGAGGTCATGGGCTAAGGGTGGAGGGAGGTAGGTTTAAGGGAAACATGAGGTGACATTACTTTACTGAGAAGGTAGTACACCCTGGAACAGTCTGTCAGAGGCAGTGGTGGAGGCCGGAATAGTGGAGGGATTCAATAGGGCATGGGACAAACACAAGCGGCTGTCTAAGGTATGGAGGGAAGAATCTATGAGGGAAGGGAACAAGTAAAAGGGGGTGGATGAGCAGACTCAATGGGCCAAGAAGGTCCTTTTCTGCCAACACATATCTATAAATCTATAACTTTGTTAATGTACTAGTTAGGGTTAAACTGACAAAACTAAGGAAATGTTGTGTTAGGATTTCCAACCCTAACACTCCACCTCTACCTTGAAAGCAGCAAAAGGAAAAAAAAATACTGTTTTTGCTGTCCTGAGTCTTGACAAATCAGGCCTGGGGTCTTCCTTGGGGTTATCAAGCCTAACAGTCCCCCAATTCTGTCAGCAAATAAGCTCAGACGTGCAGACTCTATGAGAATAGGGTGAGCATTAGGGTTGATAGCCCCAAGGATGACCCCAGGCCAAATTTGCCAATAGTCAGGACAGCCAAAACCGTAATTTTATTTTTCCTTTTGCTGCTTACAGGGTGGTGGGTGTAGGGTTGGAAAAACTAATGCCACATTCCTCTAGTTTTGTCAGTTTATCCATAATTGGTGCATTAATGAAGTTATTTTGCAATGAATTTCCTTACTTTTTGAGGTAGTAGAATTATATCATCATTCATGCAGATCACTTCAGAATCTGCATGAACACATCCATGTGATCACTGAAGGTGAGGCTGTCTGGGCCCAATGCTTCTGAGGCTCTGTTTATCCACATGTGAGTGGGTGCTTCTATTTCACCAGAAAAGCAGTTTATGTGTTTATGTACTTCCTTCTAATTTTGTCTTGCATTTTTATTTATTTATTTTTTGTAGGCATGGACCATTTTCAGTTCTTATTTCTTTGGAGCTTAGTGTTGTAGTAGTCATTAAGACCTTTGTATTAATATATACATTGTCTGTTAACTCCAAAGACTGGCAGAGATACAGCTTGATAAAGCTGCAATGTTATCCTATGGGAATTGTAATTTTTTTTTATTTTTTATGCTTTTTTTATATGATCCCTAAATTGTTTTTAGGGTGTGTTATGTATTAGTGTTGAAACGCTCATAATGTCCTTTTTGTTGATATATAGATTGTCCCTTAACTCCAAATATTGGTGGAGTTACAGCTTGTTAAAGTTGAAATATGGGAAAAAAAACTAAGTCCAAATTCTGTTTTCGTATGTAGGGATCTTTTTTCATGAGTTTGTGTCCTTCATACTGGAAAATAATCCTTCATACTAAAAAAGAACATAAAAGAAACCTTCCAAATTCTTTTTTTGTATGAAGAGAATCTTTTTTAATATGTTCCTAGTCTTTTTTCCTAAGGCCATATGAAAAAAGAAATTTGGGTCATGAGAAAAGATTTCTAAACGTGTTAAAAACACATTTCTGGGTTAGTTTGCCAAATGCTTACTACAGAATTCACCTAATAGGGGCATGATTAGCAATATACATGTGTTGACATCTCTTCAGCATATCATTGTTTTGGGTTTTCAAAAGAATAAAAAAAAAAAAACAGATACAAGATAGTGGCCATACAATAAAAGTATTTTTTTTTCACAAAATAAAAAAATACCCCCATATGAAACAATCTTTTTTCTTATGGGCAAAATTATTTTTTTGTATAAAGCACCTATACAGAAGACTACATTGATCATGCTCAAGAACTGAAATTTTGAATCCATATAACTCTGGAACAGATTAATATTATTTCATCAACCCAGTGAAAGACACCACTCTCTCCTAAGTTCTTTCTATCCTAAACATTTCAGAGCAAAATTCCAAACTGTCTGGGCACACAGTGATGACCAAAAAATAGCAAAGAAAAAAACAATGTTTTCACTTTTTTGGCTATCAGTTTCTCAGAATCCACACATCTAACCAGAATGAAACTTGGCAAGTCAAGAGACCTTGCCCCCATAACTGTGCATGCAAACTTTCACAAACATCCATTGAACAGAGACAAAGCTAAATGCAAAGTTAATGGTTTAACATTAAGTTGCCTTGCTCAACCCTAACTATAGTGGCGCTACTGTGCCAGTATAACATATAGCTATATACTGTGTATCTTTGGTTAGAAGCTGCAGCTTCTATTACACATTCTGTTTTTTTTTTTTTTTTGGCCACAGCTTCTAATCATTGGTGGCTTGTAACTGAGGGTGGCTTGTATTCGAAATCCACCCAAACCATCAAAATGCTTTTTTTAAAAAAAATCTAAAATACCTCACAAGGTTTGTTGGAATGTACTAATGTACTAAGAAACTCTTTGAAGGGTGGCAAGCAGAGCCGGTGGAGCAGGCAATACAGGTCAAATCCAATGAGAAAGATGGAGAGCTTGCTTGACCTTTAGAACCCGCCATGCCATGTTGGATTATCAAAACCCACCCTACTGTGTAACCTACCGTGGTATAACTGGCACTCAGCAATGTAAAAACAAAAACCCAATTTTAATTAAAAACACCAGCGCAGCTGAGCTGAACACTCTACTTGTACCACAGTACTTTACAGCACAGCTTTTCAGTGTGGCATGGAGTGTTACCTACTATTGCTAGCTTTCTCCCATCCACGCGTCTCATGGTTGTCGACCTCAATATGTCAAGGATGTCTTTCTTTTTCATCATTTGTGTTATCTCGATGACACTTCATAACCATCAGCCACTCACTGCATTCCAGACCCCGAATGGCTGTTAGCTTCAGTACAAGAACAAGGATGGTATATATTTTTTTTATTTTACTTTAATTCTTTTTTAGAAGCTACTGTAGCACAACTTTATCACAGTTATCATTAATGTTAAAGTACAAGTTAAAAGTGTGATACTGCTGGGGAAGGGCTCAGTTTTTCAAGCATATGGGAACACAGGATAGTAGAGAGGCCACATATCTTCAATTAGAAGCCATGGTTAGTATTCAAGGGTGGCTTCTAATGCAAAATTTAATGTGTTGGTGTGGCTTTTAAATGGTGATGGCTACTAACTGAGGACAGCTTCTAATCAAAGATATAGAGTATAGATAGATAGATAGATAGATAGATAGATAGATAGATAGATAGATAGATAGATAGAGTGATTCATCTTCTCTCCATACTTAAAGTAGCAGTGTAAGTGGGTAGGTAGAGGAAAAATATTTGTAGTCAATGTCTGGGACACTTTGAGACTTGTCTTTAAATTTGTAACAGATGGTGTGGGGAACCTAGCTCAGGAAATTAATCTTGGGGGTGAGTAGATTAAAAATGTAATTTGAAACATATGTGCAATTTGCTGGGGGTTGGGGGAGCTGCCAGAGACTTAGTGGATTATAACAAGAGGACTGTAAATGACTCACTTGCCCTGCATATTCCATCATGCTCATGTACCAGCACATGAATGGAACACTGCAGGAGAGGAACTTTCTGCCTTAGGCTTCTGCTGGTGTGTGCAGATAGTCTGCAGTCCACAAGAGACTTTGCAAAAGGAACACCAGGCCAAGGAAGGAGAAAGCATGCTCCTGTGTTCTGGTATACTGAAACAGTCAGCTTCAGGATAGGTAGCTATGGGTAGTGTGTTAAAGAGGGACTATGGTCAAAACTTCTGGCATCAATAAACTCAGAATTTGGATCAGCATAGCCCCAATTAGCCTCATGCCAAAAATGAGATCTCTAAGTTGCTTTGTTTAAAAGTTACAAGTCATTTTACAACCCTGATTTCACTGTCTGTTCAAAAAACCCAGTTTCAGTAAAGAACTGCTGCTGATGTCATCTCCTGAACTCACAGTCGAGTCCTCCCTGTCAGCAAGCTTATAGGATCTGTTTCTCCCAAGCTTAAAGATCATGTTTAATGGTTTTTACAAGTAAAGCAGGCATCACCATTCAATAAACATTGTTTTAAAAACTATGTGTGCTTCAGGTTGTGTAACAAAGGTGACAATTTTTTTTTGGTGCCTTTTTGTTGTGGTCCTTTTCTCCAAGGTTGCTGGATGCTGAGTCATAGCACAATGCTGTGAAGTTTGCAGACTGCATAACTCTGATGTGGTGAAAGGCTGTGATCATTCACACCAATCACTGAATCGAGGAGATTTCTCAGGATGGTACCTTAAAACAATTGTTCTATCTCCCAGTAAATGGGGGTTGGAGAGGTAATGATGTTTTGAAACATTACTAGGAGTTTCAGTGTAGTAGCCAGCACAGTCTTTTCTCCCAGACAGGCTGTTACTTGACCTACATTAAGCTGATATATGTTGTACTCCACATTAAAATGATCATTTTACCAGGGATAACATTTATTTTTGTCTTTGGAAACTGGATAAGGCTCACTAGGCACAAGTGTCTGTTTTCAGGAATGACCTGGGAGCATTAAGGACATTAAGTGACTTGCTCAGAGTCACACAGTATGCAAGTGGAGGTTGTGGGAATCAAACCCAGGTTTGCTGCCTGTACCAAGCTTATTTATAGCTCATTACTCCAACCTCTAGGCTATACTGCCAGCCTCTAGTAGGAATTAATACATACTGTATAAGGCCCCTATTAAAACTTATTGTAAAGCAGCCACTAACAACCAGCAATGAAGTTACCAACATTACAATAATAGTAGTAATACAATTTCCTAACAGGCACAGTAGAGAAGCACCCCAAATGGTATTGGCAGCCTGGGAGCATGCTGACTCAGCATTCAGCAACCCTGCAGAAATGAACCACACCAAAAAGCCATTAAGAAAAATATGAATTTGTCAACTTTGTTACAAAACCTGAAACACACATAATTTTTATAGCAATGTTTTTTGACTGTTGCTGCCTGTTTTACTTGTAAAAACCATTGCGTATGATTTTTAAACTTTGGAGAAACAGGTCCTATAACCTTGCTGACAGGTAGGGCTAGATTGTGAGTTCAGGAGATGATATCATAAGCAGCTCTTCACTGACACTGGCTTTTTTTCAGCAGGTAGTGAAGTCAGGGTTACAAAATAGCTCATAACTTTAAAATGAAGTAATGCAGAAACCTAATGTTTAGTATAAGATTTATTGGGGGTATGTTTATTCCACTTCTGCAATGTAGCACTTTTGGCAGGAGTCCCTCTATCTAGTGAGTCAGGAGTAGTAGGCACTAAGATAAGGTAGGTATGTGAAGAAGGGTTAAAAAGGAAAATTAGCAAACACCCTATTTAGGGAAGGGTAATGAACAAGGTTCATGCAAATTGGTAAGAAGTAGTGGACCGCAAGAGCAAGTAAGGCACAGGTAGGTGGGTTAAAAATGGGAAACAAGGGACACCCTATCTGGAATAGGGTATCAAATACATTTCAAACAAGCAAGGGGAGAGGTAGGAATTCAACAGGCATAGAAAATAGGCAGAAAGGTACACGAACATTAATCAATCAATCAATCACTGTATTTACCGAGTAAGTACACTGAGCCGAAGCCCGTTTTTAGGAACGATCTGGAGCCTCACAAAGAGGCCAAGAAGCATGGAAACAAAATATAATACAATAACAATGCACATATGCAATAAATATGTAACATAGGCAACATTTTAAAAACATTTACAAGTAGCTAAAGATTGCAAATAATTGAAAAAAAAGTTTCTTAAAAATAAACTGAAAAGTATTTTTACAATACTGAGGCATGGAATTCCACAATTTAGAACTGGAGACTGAAAAAACTCACTCACCCATACAAGATGTAACTGTGGGCAGGACCAAACAAGAAGGAGAAGAGGAATGAAGTGTTCTGGTTTCATCCCTAAATTCAACGAGAAAGAATACAGGGGAATTATGCTCAAGCCTGAGTGTATTATTGATCAAGCAACCCAAGTTATACTGAAAATTCAATTTGGGAGGTAACCACCCTAATCGATCATAAAGTGCACAGTGATGGGTTCTATATGGCTTTGCTGTGATGAATCTACAGATTGAATTATAGGTTTTGTTAAATAAATTTAAACCACAAGCTGTTAGATTCATAAAAAGAAATGAGTTATAATGCAAGGAAGATAATAGAACACTTTGAGATATAATCTCTCTTGTTTCCCTAGTTAAACAATCCCTCACTCTATGTAAGGCACCATGTTTTTGATTTACTACCTTAACTACTCTTTTAATATGGTCTGTAAAGATATGATTGGGATCTAATAATAGTCCCAAGTATTTAACTTCTGTGACTTGTTGCAACATTGAGCCACCAAGATCAAATATCTGAAGTACTGGAGTCTTTTTGAATTTAGGTTTAGAATCAAATAAAATACATTTTGTTTTTTTAGTATTTAACACCAATCTATGCTGATTTAACCATTTGCCGAGTACTTGAAAACCATTATATAACGTATCATTTATTTTAAAGACAGAAGATGAACTAGAAAATAATGTAATATCATCAGTATATACTGTAGAAGTAATTTTGATCTAGTTAAGATCCTTGAAATTGGGTCGACATAAATGGAGAACAACAGGGGTCAAAGTATGGACCCCTGTGGTACACCTTGTTCTAACAACCATGTACCAGAAGTAGCCCCTCCAAAACAAACCCTCACTGGATGTTCAAAAAGATAACTCTCAACCCAATCAGAAGTGATCTCAGCTAGACAAATGTCCTTCGGTCTCCGGAGCAGCCCAGCATGATTAACCAAATTGAAGGCCTTGAATAAATCAACAAATACTGTGCCAGTAAGCCAACCAAGCCAGCCAAGTAGGCCATTTCAACATGCACTAAGGTAGCTGGCCCAGTGGTGCTGAGGGTTGAGGCGCTGGACACCACACTTCACGCCACGCCGGCGACCCAGGTTTGGGAGTGAGCTTGGGTGCCACAGTCGGCAGGGGATGGATTGGATTGAGCACCTGAGGGGCTGCTATCCTCTCCTGGGGGAGCGTAATGGGGATGTCCGGCACTCCAGTGGCCCCTGGTAGAGACCAGGGGCACTGCAATGCATTGGACTGCATGTTCTCAGTGTGTACCAACACTGGCAGTGTTGCCATGATCCAAGAAGTTGGGGTCGTGCACCACACATGGGGGGAAGGGGTAAAGTGGGCACATAAAGGGGAAAAAGCTCCCATCTGCTTGATAGGTGACTGCTCCTTTAGTACCACTGCCACATGCCCAATGCTGGTTCCCTATCACTGCCCCTTCAATCTCCCCAGGGCTGTAGGGCCCCCATCCCCAGGGAGTCATCATGTCTCTGAAGATGATGGGGAACACAGAGAGCAGTAGAGCGGTCAGGCGAGTGGGGTAGCCAAAGAGCGTTCCAGACAGGAGGGAGAGAAAAAGAATCCACAAAAAAAAAAAACATGCACTAAGGTAAGAGAAAGAAAGTGGTGGTGGGAGTGGGAGTGATGCAGTGGAATGGGTGTGGAGCTGCAGTTTTTTGGGACACTTTCTGGAGACTAAAGCGAGCGCTGCCCCATTTGTACTCACCTATCTGGGTTTAGGGCAGGGATTATTGGACTCCAGACTGAACTGGCAAAGGCTCAGAGAACATCCTCTGCTCCACCCAGGGGCCACCAAGTCTGTTGCTGCTCCCCCAGAGGATTCCTAGGTAGGGGCAAAGCAATAGGACCATGGTGGGCTCTGGAGCATGGGGGTGATGGAAAGGGTACACACTCCTCAGCCTGTGCCACTGTAGAATTCCTTTGCAGAAACTGGTGGGATATGGAAGCCTGGAGGAGGTACCCTAGCAGTGGGAAGGGAGGAAGTGTGGGTCTCAGAAGGGGAGGCCCCAAGAAGGGAGGAAGAGGCCCCCAGCCGAGGAGGAAGCAGCTGCTGGTGGAGGGCGCTATTGTTATGGGAATAGACTTAGAAGTGGGAGAGGAAGTGAGAGAATGATGAAGTACCTGAGAGGTGCTTCGTTTTGATGGATGGAGAGCAGATTCAGAGGATCATTAGGGCAGCAGGAGATGAGAGGGAACTAGATGTCATTGTCACCTGGGAAAAAAACTACTTGGCAAGGGACATGGTAGAGGTAGTGCAGGAAAATTTCAGGGAGCTAGGGAAGGGACTTAAGCAGGTGGCATGCACAGTGACTTTTGCCAAGGCTTTACCACTATATAGCTAGGTACAGGAAAGGACACTCTGCACCAGGGCTTTTAAAAATTGATTGAAGGTATGGTGCACAGGGGATGACTTTGGCTACATTGGGAACTTGGAGCCAGCCTGTGAAGATATGGGCCTCTTTAAGGGAAACAGCCTGCTTCCTTTCACAAAGGGGACCACAGTCCTAAGTAGGAGGTTTAAATGCTATTTAGATGAGTATTTAAACTTGCCATGGGGGAGGCTGTAGAACTAAAGGAAGCAATATTTGTCCCCCAGATGATGACGCAGGAGAGAGGAAGGGCCCGAGGGGAGTAAACTCCCCTTGGGTAATGGCACAAGAAGACAAGGCTGAGGACAAGGGGTATAAGTCAGGGAAACAAGAAGGAAAGCGCAAAGGAGACAGGTTATAGAGAAGGTAACAAGGTAAGAAGAAGGTCAACGGGATGTCAGGGAACAGCACAGGCAGGAGTGGAAAGCAAGGAAGCAGGCAGGGAAGGAGTAAGGTATGGGGAGTCATGTATGACAAGGCAAGTAGTCTAGAAAATAAAATTCTGGACCTAGAGCCATCATAGTGGAGGTTATCCTGGATTTAGTGACCATAATGGAGTCATGGTGCATTGATAGCCATGTCAGGGACATGCCGTGCCAGGCTCTCTCTATTTAGGAGAGACAGGAAAGGAAGGAGGGGGCTTGTACTATATTTAAAGGAGAAAATCAAGTCCATGGAGGTGCTAGGGTACCCAGAGGAAAAGGAAGGTCTGGATGTGCTGTGGGTCATCCTAAATACAGGCATTGGGGCTGCTGTCCTTACCAGGATGGTATACAGACTTCAAGCACAGGGAGGGAAGATGTATAAAGCAGTTGGGGAAGCCATCATCAAGATGGCAAGCAAGAGGGAGGTGCTGCCAGATGTGAATTGGAGTCTTCCAACTGCAGCTTTGGAAAGGAGCAGGTCCATTCTTGACTATCTACCAGGGTTTTTTCTCAGGCAGCTAATCAATGAACCCACTTTGGACAGGGCAGTACTGGACCTGGTGCTTACAAACAGGGATGATATTGCAGATGTCACAGTGGGCAGTCTGCTAGGTATGAGTGATCACAGTACAGTGTGGTTTAACATTAAGACAAGAACAAAAGGCAAACCACACACGATCCAGTGTCCTGGACTATAGAAGAGAGGATTTAAAAAAATGAGAAAATGAGAAAGGCAATGAGAGAAATAAAGGTGAGAGTGGAAAGGATTACCGGGTGGGGGGGAGCTAAAGGGGGTAAGACATTCTTCAGGTACATAAGTGAGAAGAGAAAGGCAAGGGGAGGGGTAGTGAGGTGGATAAGGGGTGAAGCAGTGGTGACTAGGCACAAGTGGTCAAGAAAAAGTGGACATCCTGAACAGGTATTCTGCTCAGTCTTCAGAGTGGAGAAAGGGGGAACAGGCCACCAGGGATCAGCAGGAACAAAGGGGGATGTGGACACGGTAACTGGTCAAAACCCCAACCGCACATAACATGCATTAAAAATGCATAGATACATAGATACATAGACAGTGTCGGCAGATAAGGGCCTATGGCCCACCCAGTCTGCCCATTTGAGCTTGTAAGTTCAGTTTATGTTTTCCTAGAAGTCTGTTGCCCCTTACCCCTGACCTCCAGAATTCCTTTATGTCTATCCCATGCATTCTTAAATCCTGTGATTGTTTCAGCCCCCACCACTTCCTCTGGCAGGGTGTTCCACTTGTCCACCACCTGCTCTGTGAAGAAATTCTTCCTCATGTTTCCTCTGAATCGTCCTCCTCCAACTTCATCCCATGCCCTCTAGTCCTGGAACATCTTTTGCTTAAAAATAGTGTATTCCTGCACCCTGTTCCTCCCTGTGAGATACTTGTATGTCTCTATCATATCCCTCTCCTCCCTCTCCTCCAGGGAGTACATGTTCAGTTCCTTCAACCTATCTTCATAGGACTTGTGATGCAATCCATGCACTATCTTTGTTGCCCTCCTCTGAATCTTCTACCTTGTCTGTGTCCTTACATAGGTATGGTCTCCAGAACTGTACACTGTACTCCAGGTGGGGCCTCACTAGTGTCTTGTATAGCGGAATTATGACCTCCCTTTTCCTGCTGGTGATGCCCCTGCCTATACATCCCAGCATCCTATTTGCTTTACCTGCTGCCTTGTCACACTGTTTCCCTACCTTGAGGTCATCAGAGATGATAACCCGAAGATCCCTTTCCTGCTTGGTGCATGCTATATCCTCACCCCTAACTATATATTGTGTCGGGTTTTGTGCCCCATATGCATTATCTTGCACTTCTTTGCATTGAATTTCAACTGCCAAACCCCTGACCATTCTTCAAGTTTCTGAGGTCCTTCTCATTCTGTCTACACCCTCTGGTGTGTCTACTGTGTTACAGAGCTTTATGTCATCAGTGAACAGTGAAATTCTGCCTTCTAGGTCCTGTGCAATGTCACTGATGAAGATGTTGAATAGGACCGGGTCCCAGCACTGATCCCTGTGGTACCCCACTGGTCACTCTTCCTCTGTGGAGTGACAGCCATTTACCACCACCCTCTGTGTCCTGCCACCCAGCCAGTTACCTACTCACCACACTACTGTCCTGCCCACACCCATATTCCCAGTTTGTGTAATAGTCTTCTATGTGGCACAGTGTCAAAGGCCTTACTGAAGTCCAGATAGGCCATGTCCACTGCCCTCCCTGATCCACCTCCCTAGTCACCCAGTCAAAAATTCAATGAGGTTGGTCTGACATGACCTCCCCCTGGTGAAACCATGCTGCCTTGGGTCCTGTAGTCCATTGACAACCAGATGTTCCACCAATCTCTCCTTCAGTAGTGCTTCCATGATCTTCCTCACTACCGAGGTGAGGCTGACTGGTCTGTAGTTCCCTGCTTCCTCTTTGTTCCCACTTTTGTATAAGGGGACTACATCTGCTGTCCTCCAGTCTTTGGGTACCTCCCCTGTTTCCAGTGATTGGCTAAACAGGATAGCCAGAGGTTCAGCCACCACCTCTCTTAGTTCTTTAAGGACCTGGAGTGCACCCATCTGGCCCCATTGCTTTATCAACTCTTATTACTTCCAGTTCCTTCAGGACCCTTTCTCGTAAAGGGACTTGTGTCCATTTCTGCACCATTCTCACCCCTTGTACTCCCTTCAGACCCATTACCCTCCTCTTCCTCAGTAAAGACTGAGCAGAAATACCTGTTCAATATGTCAGCTTTACTGTTGTCAACCTCCACGTGGCCCCCATCCTCTCCCTTCAGTCTCACTATGCCTCCCTTTGTCTTTCTTTTTTCACTTATGTACCTGTAAAAGGTTTTGTCCCCTCTACCCACTGATTTTGCAATGTGTTCTGTCTGAGCTTTGGCTTCCCTTACTGACCTCCCTGCCTCCCTTTGCTTCTCCTGGTACTTCTCCCTATCCCCTTCTGCCTGTGTCTTTTTGTATTGCCTGAATGCAATCTTTTTGGCTTTCACTTTCTTTGCTACCTCTTTGGAAAACCATAATGGTCTCCTCTTCCTTTTCCTTTTGCTAACCTGTTTAATGCATAATTCTGTTGTTCTTGTAATCCCCATTTTAAATACTGCCCACTTTTCTCAACCCCTGATTCCTGTCCCATTCCCCTAATGCCTCTTTCAAGTATCTCCCCATTTTTCCAAAGTCTGCCCCCCTAAAATCCAGGATACGTGTTTTTGTGTGGTTTGGTTCTGCTCTTTCTGTGATTTCAAACCACAATGACTGGTGGTCACTGTTCCCCAGGTGCTCCCCCACTGTTACCCCCATCACACTGTCCCTGTTTGTGAGCACAAGGTCCAGTATTGCCTTCTGCAGAATTGGTTCCATGACCAGTTGCTTGAGGAAGGCACCCTGAAGGGAGTCCAGGATAAATCTGCTCCTAGTTAATGCTGCTGTTGGGATGCTCCAGTCTACATCTGGAATACTGAAGTCTCCAACCAGTACTACCTCACCCTTGTCTGCCATCCTTTGGATGGCTAGCATCAGCTCCCTATCTGTTTCTTCCTCCTGGGTTGGTGGTCTATAGACCACACCTGTGCGGATGGCTGTCCCCATTTTCCTTTCCAGTTTAACCCACAGTATCTCTCCCGATTTTGTTCCTCCTGGATCTCTGTGGCCCTTATGTCATTTTTCACATACAGTGCCACTCCTCCTCCCTTCCTGCCTGCTCTGTCTCTTCAGAATATGTTGTAGCCAGGTATGGCCATCTCCCAGTCGTGGTTATCATTACACCAGGTTTCAGTGATGGCCACAATGTCCAGGTCTGACTGCACCATGACAGCCTCCAGATCTTCCATCTTGTTGCTAAGGCTCCTGACATTTGCACACATGGTTTTCCATTATTTGGCCTCCCTAGACTGTTTCACTGTTCTACTCCAGCCCCTTCCTTGGTTGTCCTTTATCCCTGGTTCTCCTTGCTGTCTGCCCTTCTGCTGAATTTTGCCCCTTTTCTGCCTATCCACCTCTTGGGCACTAATCTCCATCTTTTGCACATTGCTTTGAAGAGATAGCCACTCCTCTGGTTCACTGGTTCCACTGTTAGCTGTGGAGGGTGAGCAAGTAGGTACCCTCCTTGCTGGCCTGCCACCCCTTTGCTAGTTTAAATGCTTGTCAGTGTAGCATTTAAACTTATCATTGAGTGCTTGGATTCCCCTCCAGGATGGATGCAGGCCATCAGGCTTGAACAAACCTCCATCCCTCCAGGTGGGTCCCCAGTCACCAATGAATCCAAACCCTTCCTCACAGCACCAGTTCTTCAACCATGAGTTAAAGTTCCTGGTGCATGCACTCCTATGCTCTCCCTTGCCTCTCGCAGGTAGTACTTCTGAGAAAGTGACAGAAGTAGCTACTTGCTTGAGACCCCTCCCCAATTTCCTAAACTCTTCCTGAACTTCCTTTGGCTCCACATTTGCCAGGTCATTAGTACCTAGGTGGATAATGACATCCAGCTCACCCTCCCATCTTGCCTTCCCAGTGATCCCCAGGATCTTCCTTCCATCCCTCCATGCCGTGGCACCTGGTAGGCACCTCACCTCCTTGTCCTCCCCCTCCTGTGTTCCTAGCTGGATCCCTCTTATGATGGAGTCCCCCATCAGGATTCACGTCCTCCTCCTCTGGGGTCCACTGCTTTCCCCGCTGAGGTGACCTCCTTGGCTAACCTCTACATCCTTTCCTTCCACTTCTCTGGGTACCTCTATTTGGTTGTCCTCATTTTCCAGTGTGGCATATGAGTTCTTGAGTGGAATAGGATCTGGGATGTGCCTCTGCCTGACCGCTCTAACCCTCCCTAAGCCCGCTGTCATCCAAGTGATCCTCATTCTTGGCATCCTTTGAGGCAGTTGCATTGGACTGGGTGGTCTCTGGAGAGGGGTGATGGTACTCCTGACCCAGTTTACTTACGCTCTGAGTCTGGCTACCTCATCCCACAGTCCAGAGAGATGCATGCAGATAGGGCAGCACCTCAGTGTCCAGAAGGTCTGCCTGAATATGGCTGCCCCACAGCCACTGCATTGCACCACTCCCCACATTATACTGCAATTATACTGCTCTTCCACTACTTGTCTGCTACTGAAGCTCTTCTAGTTCTCTTTTTATTAATTTACTGTCCTAAAAATCCTGCCACTGATCCTCAGATAATTTTCTTTAAAAAAAAAAAAGAAAAAAAAAAGAAACCAATAAATAAATAAATGAGTCAAAACACTTGTGCTGAGGGTGGGCTTCTTCCCCCTTATGCCCCTCCTACTTCACACCCCTTACTATACCCTGTGTTTAGCTTCTGTCAATCAGATTTAACAGGGCATATTATTAAGAGTTGGGGGGGGTGAAAATTTGCAGCAATTAAAGACAGCACAGAATTACACCACCGCTATGTTTTAAATTTTCAACAGCCCAAAAACAATTCTAAGTAAAGACAACAAAGAAAGTACAGTGTCACTAAAAGCCCACAATCTAAGTTTAAAGAAAATAGCAATTACCAATTACTCTAAAGCACTGAATTGAATGTGTTCTCCTTCCCTTCTGGCTTCTTCTGAGAAAATAAACTCTACTTGCTACTCAACTCTGACTAAGCCCCACCTCCAGTTATCACGTAGCTGAGGTCAGAGGCCAGACAATTAACACCCTTCACCCAACTACAGGGCAGTTAGACAAGCCCAGATAAAATTTGCAGCAATTAAAGACAGCACAGAATTACACCACCACTACGTTTTAAATTTTCAACAGCCCAAAAACAATTCTAAGTAAAGACAACAAAGAAAGTACAGTGTCACTAAAAGCCCACAATCTAAGTTTGAAAGAAAAATAGCAATTACCAGTTACTCTAAAGCACTGAATTGAATGTGTTTCCTTCCTTCCTCTTCTGGAAGTCAATATATGCACAGGCATAAAAGTGTGCATGGTCTCGAAGTTTGTTTATATAATCTAGTACAATTTTGGACCATACTTGATTACATGGACCACACAGCATGGTTATTCCCTGGTTGGTTTTTGACCACAGGATTTTGACATGGTGCCAGTGAACACAAGTACATTTTCAGAAGGGACTTGAAACTCTGAATGTGGACAAGGCTATGGGACCAGACCGGATACACCCATATCTACTAAAGGAACTCATGGAGGTGCTAGCTGCCCTGCTGATGACCTTATTCAATAGCTCTGTAGAAACAATGGGAGGGTTTTAAGCCCGAGGTTCGATGGGTGGAGCAACAATGTCACTCCCACATTGAGCTTAAAAGTTCACTCATCCTGGGTCCCTCCAGGATTCATTTTTTGTTGCTGCCAGAGGCTCCATTGGCTGTTTCTCCCTATTCTTTCACTAAAGCCGTCTGTCTGCCTTCTGTTTTTCCCCTCCCTTCCCCGTGCCGTTCCCTTCATTCTCCTCTCATTTTTCTGCTTCCTTGTCCTTTAGTCTATGCTGCTCCTGGGGTGGGAGCCTGCTAGCTCTCTTGTCTGCCGCTTGCTCAGTGCCATTGTTGCCAACCCCCCCCTTGTCCGGACAGTAATGCACTGTACTTTTCACTCTTTCACATTGAGTGCTCTTCCGATGGCTTCACTTACAGTACTGACTTCCAAACACATGTGCATGGCTGGAACCTGTGACCATAATCCCTGGAGTAGCAGACAACTGAACTGAGTGTTTTTCACATTGCGCCCACATTACCTTCCATGCTGCTAGGTCTTCCCATTGTGCCAGCTGGCCCCTCCTCCTCTGGTGGCTCACTGCTCCCCTCACATTCGGAACACCGTCTTTTCCCCCTTCCCCTCATTCATTTCTTCCCCCAACAACCTTACTCCTATCTGCCCTTCTGCCTGCTTTTGCTTGCTGTCTGAATCCCTGCCTGCACTGCATCGGTTCTCTCTCTGCTTCCCACCCTCTCTGTGTTGGCTAGTACTGGAGACTGCCAATGCATAAACCCACCACTTTCAGTGCTTCCGACATACTCTCGCCTCCCTCGTGACTCCCTGCCTGGGTGGGCAGCCGAGGCTCCCGTTGCTCATCTCCTCCTTTGGCATGCCTGTGACCTGTCCCACTGTGACAGTTTCCTGGCTATGGCATGTGTTTCTTTCTTCATACAGTTTCAGGCAGGTGTCCCATTCCTCACACTGCCTTGCCATGTAACACTGTTGCACTTGCCTGGACTCTCTCTAGTAGTACTCCTACAGGCTCCTCCATTTGCAATGGTAGACCATGCGTTGCCTCCTCTGCCATGTACCATGTCTGATCCTTTCTATTCTTCTTCTTTCTTTGTCCTGCTGGGCTCTAGAAGCCCCAGTTTGCCAGCCCTCTCTGGGCATTACTCCTGTGTGCCTATTTTGCCTTGGACTCCTGCCTTTGGGTCCAAAAAAAAATGCTGCTTGCTTTGTCAGGTTCTACCATTTCTAGTTCTGATGTTTTCCATATGTACCCTGCTATAAGAGTCTTCCCCTTGCCTGGGTTGTGTATGTGGGCCTGTGTACTGCTTCCATCAGACTGCATCTTCAGTTATCTGTCCTGCTGGCCTTCATTTGACTGTCTCTGTCCACCTCCCTCTCGCTTGCGCTCGATATTTCTTTTGGGCATCTACCTCATTACCCTGTCTCTAGCTGACTCATACCAGTTCATTTTACCCTCCCAGTTACACAATGCCTCACCCCGACCTGCTCATCTATTCCATCGCTCAGTCAGCCTGCCTTGGCTGACCACTCAGTATACCTCAGCGGACTACATCTGGCCTGCACTCGATATTCCTTTTGGGCATACCTATCGATAATTATATGCACTGGCTGACTCTGTTCAACCTCATCTGACTTGCCTTCCTGCAGTTGTCATCCTGTACTGGCTGGGTCCTATGCCAACCCATTCACCTCCCTAGGATTCATGACAATATGCTCCCGACAATTAGTGCCTGCTAAATACTGTACGCTGCCGACAATTCACCCCCACATCATCCGGCTCCCATGACAACCTGCCCCATGACAATTCGCTCCCATGAACAGGAGCATACATTTAGAGTATGCTAGGTATGTGAAAACAGAGCTGTAGTGATGTCAGTACCAGTCAACTCAGCCACGTCAGGAGCAGTGAATGTGCCTTAACTATAGTATTGCTACAGCGCTACTAGTACATGTCAGGTACCATGCGATAGATTAATGGATATTGTTGGTTTCCCTTTGTGTCATGTCTCATATTTTTGCCTCTTCTCTCCAATGTTTCTGCTGTGTTTGATTATTTATTGTTCTCAAGTTCCCTGCCCCCCTTCAGTTACTACTGTTATGCTATGGCTCTGATTCCTGGTTTTGGCCAGCTTTTCCTATTTCTTATCTGCCCCCCCCACATACACATTTTCCATTTTGTCAGTTTTACGTATATCTGATAGACATTCTGTGGTATTTTATATTATATTCTGTATCTGGAGATTTAGAAATGTGTAGGGACAAACGACAGGCTGTGTTTATTGTATTCATTGTAAGTGTCAGGGGTAGGTGAAATTCACTAACCACACGGTCTCTTTAAGACTTTTTTTAAATTGTGAGAGACGTTGATATATAAGGAGGCTAAACCAGCTGGGTTTACACCCCTTCACAAAGCGCTTACATGAGAAAATGCTTGGTGGGTCAGCAGCAGGGGTGAGTGCTACCTTTTAAGCTCATAATAAAATCATCATATTTTATCCCTCAACTGAGTGTGGGTTTTCTTAGTATTATTTGACTGAGTTGTATTGTTGTTTGCTGGTAGTTTCCTTTTGCAGTGCTAGCTCCAGATGTCAGCTTAAAGTGATGCTGTAGTGGAGAATGTGCCAGCAGCTTGTGGCGATCTCTATGGTCCCAGCGCAGTTTGAAAAAAAGGCATCGGCATCAGATATTAAGATATCTGGCTAGTTACGTGATTGTGCAATGTGGGAGCGTATTGACGGGACTGGGTTTGCAAGGGAGTGAGTTTGCAAGGGAACAAATTGTCGGGAGCGTATTTAGCAGGAGCTAATTGACGGGAGCAAGTTGTCATGTATCCACCTCCCTACCTTCTTTCATCCTTTCAAAGCTCGCTTTGCCATACCAGTCTCCATGACTTCAATCCATCATCATACCTCATCCATTTCCTATGTTACCTTCCTTGGCCTAGTGCCTATTCTTGTCCCAGCCGTCATGGATTCTTTTCATTCATGGCTTCACTCCTCATCGTACATCATCCGATTTGGCTCCTCTCTATCAGTCATCCTGCGCGTACCCTCTGGTTTGCATACCCTCTGGTTCCAACATGCCGTCTTGGCCTCAGTGTCTACTTCCTTTCGAGGAGCCTCATTACTCGCATCACTCTATCAAGCATGCTACCTTCATTCAAGTTCATTTTCAAGTTCATTCTTGTCTGCTCTTATTTGCATTCCATATTTACCATCAAGGATTCCCTCCAATCAAGGCCTGCAATTGATATTTCTTTTGGACATACCCATCATGGCTCATCAACCCGCGGCCATCCTGCCGCATGTATGAGGTTCATAACTCTGGTCATCATTCACTCATCCTTCCCTCAAGGTTTCTCTATTTACATCACTTCCTCAAGCATTCCTATCATTGAATCCTAAGCTACTTCATTGACTCAGACCTCAGGGTCTAATCGTTCACATTGCATATTCAGGAGTGCCTTCTCGGCCTCAGTGTCCACTCACTTGTACCACTTAATCAAACCAGTCTGCATTATCCTCAGTCTTCTCATGCACATGTCCGGATACCCCTTGCTCCTCTGACTTCTACATGGATCTACTCCTTCCCATCACCTACTCGAGCATACCCCTCTCGGGTCCCTGCAGCCTCATGTTCCCTCTTCAATCTGTGCTTTCTTTTGGGGTTTTTCCCTATACTGTCATCATCCACCCTACTCATATCCCTCTTGTTAACAAACCCTTCTCTTTAACAACATACGTCCTCAAATCAAATGTCGTCAGCCTGGAGGGAAGGCGACCTAGGCCTTGGATCCCCAGAGGTTTCCTCCTGAAAGGGGTTTTTCCTCTCCTCCATGCCAATGGTCAAAATTTTAGTTAGAGTTAGTGCTTTCTTTGGTTAATTAGTTGGGTTCTGCTGTTGCATGGAGGTGGATGGTGGCCCCGGCTTTCCCCTCTCTCCTTAGGAAATCAGCCCTTATCATCTTCTCAGAATTCATTCATTCATCATCCACTTCTCTTCAATGCTCGACACCTTTGAGCATTCTTTTTGGGCTTCTTCCTAACCTACTTTTAGCAAATGCAATAATTACTGTGGCACCTGTAGAGAGGGAAACCCTCCTCTAGGGTTCCTTGCATCGTATCCCTACAGGGTGGTATAGCCCATGGATAGAGAGGCGGAAAGCCACAAAGCAAATCAAGTTACACAAGCATCATCTCATCTCATCCAGTTGTGTAAGCACATTGAATGGGAGGGCTTTAAGCCTGAGGTTCGATGGTCAGAGCAACAACGTCACTCCCCCATTGGGCTTAAAAGGTTACTCATCCTGGGCCCCTCCAGGATTCATTTTGCATTGCCCACTGTCCACCCCTCCTCCTCCAGTGGCTCATCTCTCTTACTTGTGGGCTTCTTCCTAGCCTACCTTTAGCCGACACAATGATTCCCACGGCACCTGTAAGGGGGGAACCCTCCTGTAGAGTTCCTTGCGTTGTACCCCTACAGGGTCATATATCCCACGGATAGAGAGGTGGAAAGCCACAAAGCAAATCAAGTTACACAAGCATCATCTCATCTCATCCAGTTGCATAAGCACATTGAAGCATGGTTTTGGAGAACTGGAGGAGAGATGATGTGATCCTTCTACATAACAACAGGGTGGAGGCTAGCAACTACAGGCTGGTCAGTTTTACCTCAGTGTTGAGGAACCTAATGGGAAAACAGTTAAAGAAATGGTTGGTAAAATGACTGGTTGACCAGGGAAATAGATTAAGGGAGGGCAGTGTACATGGCCTAGCTGGAATTTAACAAGGACTTCGACCCAGTGCCACATAGACTGATAAATAAATTGGGCTGCCTAGGGTTGGCATCCAAAGTGGTGATGTAGGTTACAAACTGGTTAATGAATAGGAGACAGAGGGTGGTAGTTAATGGTGCTCACTCTAATAATGGGAGAGTGACCAGTGGGGTGCTGCAGGGGTTAGTACTGGGACTGCTCCTTTTTAATGTCTTCATAAGAGACATTCTAGAAAGACATCAACAGAAGGTATGCATTTTTGCAGATAACACCAACATCTGCAATAGGATAGAACTCAGGAGGGGGTGGAGAAAATGTGTAGGCATCTTGGGAAACCTGAGAAGTGTTCAAGAGCATGGCAGTTGGGGTTCAGTGCCAACAAGTGCAAAACCATGCACCTGCTGTATAGGAACTCAGGAGCTGAGTATAGGATGGGGGGGTTCTGACAATCACAAAGCAGGAAAGGAAACTCGGGGTTATTATGTCTGATGACCTCAAAGTGGTTCGGTTGTGTGACAATGCCATGGGTAGTGCCAGTGGGATGCTAGGATGCATAAGAAGAGGTATATCCAACAGGAGGAAGGAGTTGGTGTTGCCCCAATATTTCTTGCTGGTGAGACTCTACCTTTAATTTTGTGTCCATTTCTGAAGGCCACAACTCAGAAAGAACATAGAAACAATGGAGGCAGCCCAGAGGAGGGCAAATAAAATGCTGCAGGGCTGCACCAAATGCTCTCTGAGGGATCTCGACATGTACACCATGGAAGAGAGGAGAGCAAGACGGAACATGATAGAGACCTACAAAGTCCTTGCAAGGGTAAATATGGTGCAGGAGGTGAGTCTCTTCCAAATGAGAAAAAGCACCAGGACAAGAGGGCTTAAAATGAAACTGGTGGGGGGGGGGAGGGCGGAGTTTAAGAGGGATGTGAGGAAGTAGTACTTCACTGAAAGAGTTGTAGATGCCTGGAACAGACTGCCAGCAGTGGTGATCAAGGTGAAACCAGAAGGGGGTTTCAAGCCTGTGTGGGATAGATGAAGAGAAATATTAATAAATAGGCAACAAGGAGAGAGGGTCATCGGAGACCACTTAGGGTCTGCATAGACAGACTAGGTAGGGATCATCTTGGCCAGCAAACTCTATGTTTCTATGTTTCTAGTTTTAAAAATTATACTGATGTAGCAGAGGCTTTGAATTCATACTACTATTCAGTAGATCAAGGCAAAATAAATCTGAATGAGTCTGGGACAATGATGGATGACATCAGTTTAATTACTCAACTATGTGAAAGCTGAATTACACAAACTGATGACAAAATCAGCAGTACTGGATTGGATTTCACTATGTGCTTTATAAGAGCTAACAAACTTTTGGCCCAATTCTCCAAGGTGTCGGAATGCAGTTAGTCCCAGGTGAGCCAAACCGATCGCGCATGGGGCTTGTGCAATTCCTTGGCTGGCAGCCAGGATTCTCAATCCCGTGTGCCACATGCCAAGAGTTAGACCAGCTTTTGTTGGTCTAACTTTGTGTCAGTCATGGGACCTTTTTATGGGGTTTGCACCTAATATTTGGTGCAAGCCTCCATAAAAAAGGGTACAGTGTCACAAAGGTAGGCGACCTATGAGAATCGGGCGCAAGATGTGACAATGTGTTCGGCACAGTGATGGGTTCAATGTCGGACTTCTAGCAAGCCTGTGTCACCCTGGGAGAATTGGGTCCCTTATCTTAAAACACTTAAAAACACATATTTAACAAATTGCTGACCTTGGAAGAGGTGCTGATTAATTGGAGGAGAGCCTAGGTGGTACCAATTTCAAAAAGGACAGACTCTAAACTCCCCCAAATTGTAGACCAATTAGTATTACATCGATTGTATGTAATCCCATGGAAGCTATGTTAAAAGACATGGGGCATGATTTTCAAAGGTCACAGAATGTTGCGTGGTGTTTGCATCAAAGCAAAATGATGCAAGGAGCAGGATGTATCAAAACTTGTGTCAATTCCAATTTTCTAATGCCGTTTGTGTCAAAAGCAAGTCTGCATGCACCAGACTGACTTGAGCTAATGCTTCCATTAAAGAAATGCCTGCTCCATATCAGAAGGGATGCCTGTGTCACAGAAATTACGCACCATCCCCTTGTTTGGAATTTTAAAAGAATTTAGTCTTGTCATTGTGCCTAAGATGCATGCCACTGTTAGACCAGCTACAACTGATCTAACACTAGAACATATACAGATGCACACAGCAGGTGGGCAGATCTGTCAATAGTACTCTGAATGGCATTCTGTTGCAAGGGTCCTGCACTGTAGACATTGTAATGTTTTCTCAATTACTGTAGCATGTAAAATATTGCTTCTAGAGGCCATTTCATCCACTGTCATTTTTGACTCAGCTTGCATCATCTTTGCTCCATGCATCCTATTTTTGATTCAGATTGCATCATTTCCGTTCCATGCATCCTATTTTGGACTCAACCTGTGTCATAGAAACACAGACTTTGACGGCAAATAAGGACCGCTTGATCCAACCAGTCTGCCCATTTCGCTAACTATTGGATAAGCTACTCATCCTAGTTTTACCAACAGCCCACTTCCTCCTACCTCCCAATAGAATTATGTCTGTCCCATGCATTCTTAAATTCTCCCACTGTTTTTGACCTCACAACCTCCTCAGGAAGGCTGCTTCATGTATCCCTCCCCCCAATGAAAACATAATTCCTCATGTTGACCCTGATTCATTCCCTCTCTATCTTCAGATTGTGCCCCCTTGTTCTTGCAGATCTCTTTTTCTGAAAGATGCTACCCTCTTGGGCTTTGTTGATTCCATTGAGGTATTTGAAAGTTTCAATCATGTCCCCCCTCTCTCTTGCCTTTCCTCAAGGGTATGCATATTAAGCTCTTTAAGTATCTCTCTTTGTATGGCTTCTGGTGCAGAACTTGCACTATTTTAGTTGCCCTCCTCTGGACTGCCTCATTTTTGCTTCATGCATCCTATTTTTGACTCAGATTGCCTCATTTTAAGCTTGCTTCATTCTCACACCATGCATCATATGTTTGATGCAGTGGACCTCTTGTATCATTTGGGGGCTTTGCTACAAAGAACATTTTTCTTGTATAATATGGTGCACAGTATTTGACGCACTTGGATTTGATGCAAGGTGGATGTTTGACACACCTTGCATCAGTTTAAGGGCCCTTTAAGAATATAGTTTCTGACAGTAGTTGATCAGGCATTTCTGATAACGTCTTGTATGGATTTAAGAAGGGTAGATCCTACACTACTAGCCTTATCAGTGTAACCCTTTTACAAATGGGGGACACTAAAAAGCCTTCCTTGGGTGAGCCTAGATGCTCTCCACCCGGCTGGTATCTTGTATTTCAGCCGATTTAAAAAATAATTGAGTGAGAGTGCATAATGACTCCATGTACTGTCACTTTAAGAGCTGCCAAACTGCAGTATAATTAATTTGAACTGGGGGGATTGTGTGTTTCCCTGTTCGAGTCCTGCCTGGGCCACTGAGCAGATCGCTCCATTCTGCAGTTGCTATATGCGCAGGGGGAGCCCTTTCAAAAGATGTAACTATCTGCTGGTAATTTGTTAGGGTGATAATGACAGTACAGTTTGTCTAACCTGCCTTTCTTGCTGCTGGGACTCTGTGTGTTTTGCCCCTCCATTTCAGATCTGAACTGCTAATGGGTTCAATCAATGGGGAGGGGTTCCTTAAAATGGAGCCTGCTAGCAAATCAGAACTTGGACTCTCAAGTGGAGCCAGCTACAAGGGGCTTGTATGAAGAGAGCCTCTGGAAAATGTAATTTGGACCGTGGCGCCTTTTTTTCACCAATAGAGGGAGCCTGTTGTGACTGACAAGGAGGCTCAGCCAAATGAAACCCTTTTGACCTGGGGGAAATGCCCAGACTACCTGCTTAGAAGTTCAGTCTGAGCATGAAGCTGGAAGAGTGAGCAGCTTGTGGGGCTGCTGCCCATGGGGCAGTGCGGGAATCGCACTGGAGGTCTGAAAAAGGCCTGTCTTTTGTCAGCTCTCCTGGAGGGAGAGAAAAGGACTGTGTTTTCTTGGACCAAGTATCTGAACTTTGTGTGTAAAAGGAAAGCATTTGTTGTGGCCTAGATCGTGGGCAACCAAGTGTGGAGAAGAGGAACCTTGATTTTTGGACAGATACTCTGTAGAGGAAGCAAATGCCAAAGTGCCCTGAGGTTTGGAGCAGAAAAGAACCATTTTGAAGTTGGAAGCTAAGGGGGAAACCACCCCGAGTGTTCGTGCAGCTGTTGTGTGCAGTAGTTCGCAAGGGAAGTGCATGTGAGGCCACAAAGTTGGCCTGCAACCATCAGTAAGTGTTGTTCAGACTGAATCCAAGCTACTAGAGTGAAAGAAGAAGCCAAAGTCATTTTGGGACCAGACTTAACCTGAAGAAGACTGAAAGTGTGCATAATTCCGATCGGCCTGACAGGACTCTGTGGTCTGGTGCAGTAAGTGACCTTTACATATAAATGTGCTTAGTGCTTGTGGGGATTGAGCTCTGAGTAATTCCCCATGTTGTGAACTGTGTGCTGTGCTGGGAGTGTGATTCCCTAGCAGGGTTCGAACTGAATCTGAGTTTGAGTCAGAGAAGAATGCCTCTGTAGCCAGGATAAATCTTCAGAAGTGATCAGCTGCTTGCCTGGTAGTGTTCTGCGTACATATAAAATGTGCAGTGAGCTGGAAGTCATAACCAGTATCACTTGGACTGCATCTGCCTGCATTAAGTGCAAGTGAGCCCTGCCACAAGAGCTGGGCCAGCTATTCTGTTTCGCCTGGCAACCCAGGACAATTTGCATCCCATTCAGCTTTCAGCACTGAATCTGTGAGTACAAATCAGGGTAGCTCCCTGCCATCTGTGTCTTTAATTGCATGTGTTTCATCTGATTTCTTTTCTGCTTTTCTTCATGAACTGAGCCAACTGGCTCCGGATTACAACTGGGTATTGTGCAAGTGTTTTTCCATCACAGGGCCCCAACCAGCTGCACTGATCCTGGCTAGCCCCCCCCCCCCCATCCTGGGTACCCAGTGAAAGTGACATTTAGGTACTCTGAATATGCGCACAGTACTATGATTATTAATATGACTAATTTAATTAACCTGATTCCCCCCGTCCTTGTTACAGACCCTTAAATAAATCAGATCTGTTTGTTTCAGCAAAGTTACACTGGCTGAGGTATGTGTTTGTGTTAAAGAATTGTACAGTGGTTATCGTATTACATCATCTTGTTTTACAGGGGGTCCCCAGAGTCAAGCTGACCGAACCAATCCTGGGGTAAGTGTAAATGGTGAAGATACATATGGTGCATTACATGGGCCACTAGTAGGAAGAAAAGGGGGTCTCAGTGTCCCAGAGGGCTGTGACCAAGTTAGTTGAACTACTGTAAACCCTGACCTCTGGGTGGAGGCACCCACCATAGAACCTAGGCCCCTCAACCTATCAGTAGTTAGTCAGGCAGGGGTAGTAGCCCTTGGGGTAGCACCACCTGGGGGTTACATCAGTTTTTATGAACCAGTGAGCAAAGTCTAGGATGAGGGTAGTGTGTTGGACATACAGCAACTTTCTTGTATTTCAGTAAGACTTTTGATTTTGTGCTTCATGGATGCTTACTGAAAAACTATATAGCTCTGGTACTAACCTGTTAATAATCAGACAGGTAGGTAGGAGGCTAACGAGCCAATCCCCAAAGATAAGACCTTGTGGAAGAAGGTGGTTATCTCTCAAAATAGGGAAACGTTACCAGTGAGGTCTTTCATATATCAGTATTGGGGTCAGTGATGTTTGGTTTATATATTTCTGACCTGTGAAAAAAATATTACCAATTGGTGTAATAAGTTTGCAGACCACACAAAATGGAGTGGAGCACTATACAGCCCAGTGGAATATCACATGCTTCAGAAAGACCTAGATATTATTGGATGAATTTTCAAAGCATGGCGCAGGGCTTGTGTTAAGCCCTGCACCACAACACTTAGGTTTTGGCAGTGCGCCAAATGTCTTTACTGCAACTGTGCCCGATTTTACAATCTTGAGTGCAGCTGTGGTAGTTTTCACCATGTACAGCAGCTTGCACCAAATATCTGGCACAAGCCCCATAAAAACAGTCCTCAGGACTGTCACAAGCTAGACCACAAAAAAGTGGTCTAACTTGAAACAATTTGGCACAAGCACCGTGTGCTATACATTAGGTGCACCAGGGGCATTCTCAGACATTCAAAAATCCAGCCCCAAGTCTGAATAGGATGACAAATAAGGCATGAGCTTCAATAAAGATAAATTTATGGTAATGCATATGGGAAAAATTAATAATAATAATTATACTTTGTTTATTATCTCAAAGGCAGCAGACATAATACTACTAATGCTGAAAAAGTCTCCGGATTGAAATAACAGCATATATGAGGCACAAAGGACATGTAAAAGAATGATTTAATAAGGCAAAAATGTCCAGAGAAAATGCCAGGAAAAGTGAAATGTGGATAACAGTTCTTCACTTTCACATTAAATCATTTATTTGCAATAAAATACTAAGAAAGGCACACTGAGATGTGACAGTTCATTTCTGGGTGCACCCAGGGTGGTGGGATTCATGTACAAGTTTTATTGACAGGGGGCATTTTGGCCCGGACACCAAGGTAAATCCCCACACTTTAAATGGGTCAGAGGATCTTTAACTTCTACCTGGACAGCTACTTACCATAGATGAGCAAAAGGAGTCTTGGTTTAACATCTCATCCAAAAGATGGCACCTCAAGCAATACATTACCCTGAAAGTTCACTACTGTGTCAGTATTGGGTATTAGCCCTAGTTCCTGGTGTGAGGCTTGACAGAGCACCTGGCTATCTGAGCTTTCAGCCCTAGACTAAAGCTTGCAGCCTACTGAGCAATTAGCAGTGCTAATTGATTTGTGGATCTTTTATGTGACTTATGTGAGTTGAAACATTTTCTCAAATATTTCTAGAAATCCTTACAAAACAACCAGCAAAATATTATAAGGAGAACATGTGCCATCATTTTGCATCTGGGAAAATTGTGCATAAAATGGATCTTTGGAATGGTAATGAATCCCTACCTTAAACGCCACAAGAGAAAAAGTGGTGTTAAGTGGAGGGGTACACATAAGTGTGAGCAAATGTGAACATTGTCAACTTTGGTTTGGCTTTGTTTAGGAATCCCTGTCTTCAGCTCTGCATTGACACTTCAAACAAAAATGTTAGCTCATAGGTATACAAGTCTAGCAAGCTACAAATGGGGTAAGGGTCACTCTTTTACTGATCTTTGCTTACTTCAGTCAGTTCTACCCTCTTCCACCCTTCCGCATGGTTCTAGTCAGTTAAAAAAAATCAGTGCCAGGAGCTGGAAAGATTATTTGATATAAAAATGTCTCAAGTGGGAAAAGGAGTGTGTATATGACTTTGGAGTGGGAAGTGTTGGCCACAAGACTAGCTCTGACCACATGGGTAGGGCTTGATGTTACATTTTAAAGGAGAAGTCTCCTGTATATGTATGATTTGGATATGTCTGATGTATTTACTATACATTACATCAAGTACTGTACATATGTCAATAAGAGATCAGCCATTGCTTCTGTTGCAACACATATCTAGAGTTTGAGGCTCTGATACAAGGTAGTAAAATGTCAAGCAAGCCTCCATTTACATGCAAATGAGTCACTTGTAATACAGCACCTCCCATTCCTTGATGTCGCTGCAGCAACAGTGCAGAACAAAACATAAGGGTATCAATGTTGTATAGCCTTATTTTAGCTTAAGTTTGCAATGGCTTAAGGCAGTTCTGTCATGCAACTCACACAAGGAGTAGTACTTGTAGCCTTAATACTGTACGTGTAGAGCAAATAATACATCTAATAGTATTTCATTCACAGGAAACAAAAGCTGTTTCTCTGTACTGCTCATTTAGTAGTAACATGTTGTGGAAAGCAGTAGACTGAATCAGTCAATCAATCACTTGACCAACCAACCAATCAATCAATCAAGCAGTCAATCAGTCACTCTGTACTGAACCAGGAAAACACCCTTGAGAAGATTCATTGCAAGATGAGTATGGGCAGTTTAGCAAAGGATCACACAAGACTGACTTATACACATCCCCTTTCAGCAGCCTGAAAGTGGAGAGCTAGATCATTTACTTTATGAAGTGTATTGTTAACATTTCAAATGCTCCTTAAATCTGAGTTTCTGACTGGAAATACCAAGACACAGAATACATATGACATGGGAGGAGTGAGCTAAGCAAATAAAGAGCACTACTATCAGAGACTGATTAGTTTCTTTACCTACAACAGCTGAGGTGTAGCATCTGATTTGTGAGGGACATCCTACTTCAAATGCTGTCATTACAAAGCCGGGGGGAGGGGCTGCCACAGCTTATCCTTAGTACCTTGAAAGTGAAGCGCTGTAGCTCTCACATCACTACTAATGATTTGTAATGGGAATTGGGGCACTTTTAAAGTCATGGACCTGAGGGGCCATCACAGTTTCCAAGGAGGTTAGGGGAACTTCTTAAGGGTTAGAGAGTAAGGGACTCTAGCAGGATTTGAACCAGAATTCCCCAGTGCTTGTACCTGTGCTTTAACCACTAGATTACCCTCCTTCCATATGCTGCAGCTGATGCTTTCCTGGTAACCTATTCCTTGTCAAAGCTGAATTCTTTATTGTCTTACAGCAGCCATCCAGTCACTGACTGCCTAGTTACAAAGGGAAAGGGGCCTGTTTGCGAGATTGTTTTTCACTGCTGGTGTCAATCAAAACAGAGAATGTTAACACACACACACACCATAATACAACAGCTGCATAATACCACTTAAAACTCTCATTGTACCCAGAGTCATTTATTGGGTAAACTGTTTTTGCTAACAGAAACAGTAACACAACACATACAGGCACTTCCTTATATGAATACTGTATATACCTCAAATCAGTGCTGCATCACACTCACATGGTCCTAGTCCCTATTAGACCTGCACTTCAGGATGTGCACAACACTTAAAGGGTTCCACCATTACTCAAGTGGGGAACCAAACATTGTGGGTTTGGTCTACTGGTGGAACTGCATTTAGTGCAGCACCATTATCTGTTGCTCTGATGACATCATCCTCCAACAACATTGATGGTAAAATGGAGGACAAAAACATTGATAACATTTGGGGGCTGTATATTTTTATTTATAATCTAGATTTGGACAGCAATAGGACTGCTGGCAACTGGAGGAGGCACACAACAGTTACTCATAAGGAGTTGGGAAACTAGTGGTGTGGAACTATGGGAGACTTCTCCTTTAAGTATTTGGCTAAACATTGAAGGATTCCAAAACTTCCCTAAAGTTTGTACCAAAGCAAAGGCAAAAGTAATGAATTTTGGCTCGTTCATCACATACAATTTTGGCAACGGCCCATCCTTACAATTTTTGCATCTGCCCATCCTTAAGTAGGTTCACCACTATACCAATGCTCCATTTTCGGCTGTAATTCGGACCAACTAGTTGAATTCCTGGATAAGTACAATGTACAGTGCCCAGAGCAGCATGGCTTCAGAAAAGGGCACAGCACCACCACTGCATTACTGGAATTTACAACCTTCATCCATGCCACGCTTGACAAAGGGAATTGTGGAGGGGCAGTATTTATAGACCTTACCAAGGCATTCAACACAGTTAACCACCCCCTACTGCTCAAGCAACTGTCCTCCATTGGGATCTCCAGCGATGCCCTTCCATGGTTCACCAGCTACCTTGATAATCGGATGCAGCGTGTAAGGATTGCAGGATCTCTTCGATGAGAAACCGTCCGCTCCGAGTCCCCCAGGGTCTATTCTAGGCCCTCAACTCTTCTCCTCTTCATCAACAATCTCCCAGTGTCTGCCACCAAAAATATTACTATACGAGATGATGCAGTCCTGTTTCCAGCCACCATGACATTACAGTCCTTGAATCCCAGCTGCAGCTCGACTTCAAGCGTCGAAGACTGGTTCAATTCTCATAAACTTGTCCTGAACCACAGCAAGACTAAAGCCATGTCCTTCTGTAACCGACAGAGCAGGCACAACTCTCTGTCCCTCACCATCAAGAACCACACTGGGAACCCAATCGAACATGTCAAGGAGTTCAAGTACCTTGGTATTACCCTGGATAGTACCCTCTCCTACACTCGGCATATTGACACTGTTGCCAAGACCGCCAATATATGGATTGGACTACTACACAAACACAAGCACTGTATGCCTACAGATGCCCTTAAACTAGCCATCTACAGCTCTGTCACCTCTATCATTGACTCACCGGCCTTGCCATCTATGGCTCTGCCTCAACAAAAGTGCCCTCCGCGGGATCTCAGTTGCTCTCAACAAAGCCTGTAGACTACTGATGGGTGCAGCCTGACAAACTCACACCTGTGACCTCTGTGCACAGGCCAGCTGGCTACCCCTACGCAGCAGAATACAATACCAGACCTGCTTACTTACCAAAAAGATTCTCCTTGGTCTCATGCCACCTGGTGTTAGCTCACTCCTTACTACCTACAGTGGCACTCAACAAACACGTGGTGCCCAATCTCTAACCTTTCAGGTTCCCAGATGTCATACCTCCATGGGTCAGCGGTCCTTTATCTATAGAGCCGCTCAATGGTTCAATTCCCTCAATAAAGAAGCACTTTCCTACTACACTTGGACCCTTCAAAAGGAATCTCAAACTTTACCTCACCTCTACCACTCAATGTGACTGCTTCTCTGAACAGAGATCTCTCAAACACCTCCCAGCTCACTCATGTCTCACAGCCCACCCTTTCCCAGTCTCATTCCCTCTGGCACTGGGCCTTCCTTGTGACTCCTTTCCTGCTTCACATCTCCACTGGTACAAGACATTTTCCACCACCATCGGACTGTGGTCCATTAGCCTGCCAACTTCCTCTCCCAGTCGCACGCCTGCAATACTAACTGTCTATGGTGCCCTCTATCTTTTATTGTTACCGCAGCCAGCTGCCTACTCAAGCTGCTCATTATATGAATATTATGTCAAATTATGTTATAACTGAGTATCTTTATTTTTTCTTTTAGTTGTTTTGGTTGTTTATTGTGCATTCTTTTACTACCTCTGTATGTATGTTGACCCTCATCCTTTGACGTGGAGCCTTTGTAAACGAGCAGTTTCTGCTCAAAGGTATTTGTAATCCGAGAATTTAATAAATAAAATGAAAAATAAATAAATAAATAAAATAATTCCTCAGAAGAAAAATCCTTGAGTTTGTTGAATATATCACACTAGGCAGGGGTTTTCATAGGGATTCCCAGAAATATTTAAGTGGTGTCTGGCTCCCAGGTAATCTTGTCTTGCCAGTGACAAAAAGCAAAGGGTGATTCTGATGAAGGGAAAGGCATCAGATAAGGTATGAAGATAGGAATCAGACACTCACTCAACAAAGGGAGTAAGTGGCTGATTCTAATTATTACACATATCCAGAAAAGTTTAAGTAAGTGTCTGAAAGTGTTAATTAGTAGAAGAAAAATCCACACATCTTATATTTCATGTTAAAGTGAGGAGATAGTTTTGACATTTCCCTTTGCCTGACATTTTCAATGATTCACAAACTGTGGACATTTATCTATGATATTTCCACAATTCTGAAATGCTATGAAAGTAAAGTGCAGATACTTCACACATCTCACATTTTAAAATAAATTTGTTTGCATTGTAAAAAATGATAAATTATCAGGCTGTATGTAATTACACAAAGGAAAATATACTGCATAGCATGGCATTTTAGCTGTGATTTTATTTTCTCTATATTCACATTGAATTTCAAGTGTGAAAGCTAAATGAAGGGAGGCTGGAGGAAAACCTACTGTAATTTAGTTATACTCATGAGAACCAACAACCTTAGGGAGGCAGTATAGCACAGTGGTTTAAGGCTTTGAGCTGCAAATCAAGAGACCTGGGTTTGAATCCCAAAGCCCCCACTTGCATACTGTGTGACCCTGGGCAAGTCACTTAACTTCCCTGTGCTCCCAGGTCACACCTGTAAACACGATTTCAGCTTAGTGCACCACTCCTGGTTAAACAATTGAAACAAACCAACAACCTAGCTGGGGAGGAGGTTGAGGTAGTACAAAGTAGATTTAGGGAATTAGCAAATATATCCAGGAAGGAAACAAGTTGGCTGGCTTTCTAAGAGGTGATACCAGTACCAAGGACCAGCACAGCCAAGAAAAGAAGACTAGAGGATTTTAATGATTGGCTGAGGAAATGGTACAGCGAGGAGAGGGTAATCTGTACTGGGGACTGGGAGGAGACCTGATTAAACAAAGCACTCTTTTCCCCAAACAGGCTACATCTCAGTAGTGAGGATTAGAGGGTATTTGGGGATAAATTGGGGGAATACATAACCAGTACACTTAATTTAAACTACTGAGGTGGGGCAGCGGGCTTGAGGGCCAAAAGACTCTGCAAAGAGGAGGTCAATGAACACCCCCCCCAGTCATGGAAGAGGTCTGGAGGAAGGAGGTAGAATGGGTGAGAAAACAGCAAAGAATAGAGGGGGGCGAGGAACACATAAGAAGGGTAGATGGGGTGCATACAGAGGGGAGAAATGTGAAGAGAAGAAGAGAAGGAAGGGAGGGAAGGAAGGTCATATTCTAGGTGGAGGGTGGTGTCTCTGAACACATGGACTCTTGGAAACAAGATGGATGACCTGCAAGTGCTGTTAGCAGACAGGAGGGTGTACATAGCAGCAGTAACCCAGACTTTGGCAACATCACACCATGACTGGGACCTTGTGATCCCTGGATATAAATTATACAGGAGGGACAAGGTAGTCTGGAAGGGGTGGCAGTTTACATCAGGGAGGGAATAACCTGCATGAAAGAGGCGTCGGAGGAAGGGAAGGTGGAGGCAGTAGGGTTCAGTTACAGTCCAATAGAGGGAGAAAGGTGAGGTTGGGGTGGTATACAGACTACCCAATCAGGATGAGGAGAGGAACAGGGAACTGAGCTTGCAAATACTGTAAGCTGCTGGAAAAGGAGAGTTAGTAATTGTGGGGGACTTCAACCCGCTCAAGGTGGACTGGAGCATTGCACCCATAACATGTACTAGGAGTCAGGTGGTCCTGGAAGGACTGCAAAGTGGGTTCCTGACTCAAGGCATCACAGACCCAACAAGAGTAGAGGCAACTATTGATCTGGTGCTCACGAGTGTGGTGCTTGTACAGAAAATAATGGTCAGAGAGACCCAGGGTGGGAGTGACTACTGCACATTGTGGTTCCAGTTGGATATGGGCAGGGAAAGCATGCTGACTAAGATCAAAATCTTGGATTTTAGGAGGGTAGACTTCAGAAAGATGGGCAAAGTGCAAAGAAGTCAACTGGCAGACATCAGAGCAGATTTAGGGGTGGAAAAAAGGGGATTCATCATTAAGAAAGAAATACTGGTTGCCACAGAGGGGTGTGTTAGGCTCAGAGAAGGAACACAAGGGCCAAAGCACCCAGCTTGGTCAGTTCTGGGGTCACCCAAGCAGTAAAGGAAAAGAGATTAGCATATAGGAAATTCAGGAAGACCAAGAGAGAAGTAGATAGAAAAAATTACCTACGGTTGGCTAGTGAGGCAAGTAAGGAAGTCCGCCGAGCTAAGGCACAGAAGGAGCTGCAGAGAGCTGAAGGTATTAAAAAGGGGTAGAAGACCTTCTTTCACCATATAAGCAAGAAAAGGGACAAGAATTATGTGATTGCTGAACTTAAGAAAGGGGAAGAGTGGGTGGAGGATAATGGGGAAAGCAGAGACTATAAATTAATACTTCTGTTCCATCGTCACCAAAGAGAAGGCAGGACCAGTGCCTTTACAAGGGAGAAGAGGAGCAGAGGGGAAGGGGAACAAAGATGTAGTGATACATATGAACATACAAAATTGCCAGCAGATAAAGGCCTTATGGTCTATCAAGTCTGTTCAATTCTGCAGCTAGCAGCCCTTACACTGCAACGAACCCTACCTCCCTTCCCTCCTGTGATCATGCCCCTTTCACTGTCCTATCCCCTTTTGAAGCAGCCCACTGTTCTACAGGATACCACTTCCTCTGGCAATGCGTTCCACACAGACACCACCCTCTCTGTAAAAAAGTGTCTCCTCATTTCCCTCCTGAACCTCCCCCCCCTTCCAATCTCAGATTGTGCCCTCGAGGGTCCCTCCCACCTCTTCATTTAAACAGCCCCTCCATGCCCATCTTATTTATTCCCTTCATGTACTTGAAGGTTTCAATCATGTTTCCCCATCCCTACTCTCCTCCAAGGAGTACATGTTCAACTCCCTCAGCCTGATCTTGTAGAGTAAGTCCCCTAGCCCCTGGATCATTTTTTTTGCCCTGCACTGCACCTCCTCCAGTAACCTAATGTTCTTCTTCAGGTATGGTCGCCAGAACTGCATGCAGTACTCCAGGTGTGGTCTAACCAGTGACCTGTATAGTGGCAGGATCACCTCACCTTTACCGGAGGATATGCCTCTGGCAATAAAACTGATGGCCTTTGCAGGTGCCTTTCTACACTGTGCTGAGTTGTTCATTTCTCCCATTATGATCACCCCCAGATCCTTCTCCTCTTCCATCTTGGCTGTTTGAATACCCCCTAGGTGGTAGCTCTCCTTGTTTTTTTTGCACCGAAATTTAGCACCTTGCATTTCTTGGCATTGAACACCAGCTGCCAAGTGTCTGACCAGGCCTTCAATTTTGCCAGATCATCTTACAATCCCTGCCACCCTTCTAAGTCATCCAGTTCTATGTCATAACAGTAAACGCAGATAATAGCGATCGCCATTAGGGTGAGTGTGCATCACCGAAAATGAATTTCGGTGATGCACACTCACGGCGTAGAGCAAGAGGGTGCTAGAGATCTAGGAAATTTTATCAGCCCCTCACACACACCATCGCAGGGGACTTCTTCCCCCGCACCATCCTACTAATGGATTCTCAACTCCAGAGGGGTGCATGTCGGGGGGGGGTGAAATACTTAAAAATAAAAAGCCGCCTACTGGTAAAAAAAAAAAGCCATGCCAGACCCAAACCCTGCATCCTGCACCTCCCAACCAACCACCCTCCCCACCACACTACCGAACCAGCTTGGCAGTTGCCCACCACACCCCCTCCCACATACCTTCCCTCCCCTGCCCTCCCCGCATGTGTGCGGCATCGTATATGCTTGTACTTCCGTCCCCAACCTCCTCTCCAATCCGGTATCCGGTCATCCTGCTAGATAGCCCTGAACACAGGTGCCATAATTGAGTCACCATTTTTGTAGGTGCCCAATTGCAGTCGCCTTGTTCATAGGTTACCAAGTCATCCACTACTGCTCCCATCTTGGTACCATCTGCAAACAGACTGATCTTGTTCTTGATGCCTATTAAGATGTCTGCTATGAAGATCCCAACCAACACTGGCCCCAGTACAGAGCCCTGTGGCATCCCTCTTGTCACCACTCTGGGAGATGAGAACTCCCCTCCCACCACCACCCTCTCCTGTCTCCCTTGCAACCAGTTCACTACCCATTCCACCATCTTCGTCCCCACCCCTGTTCCTTCCAGCTTACTGTCTAGCCTTCCATGTGGTACCAAATCAATGCCTTACTGAAGTCCAGGTACAGGACATCCACTGCATGACCCCTGTCTAATTGCCTGGTAACTCAGTCATAGTACTCCACCAGGTTAGTCTGACAGGATCTGCCTGAAACAAACCCATGCTGTCTGCTGTCCAGCAGCCCATTAGCATATAGAAGGGAAACCAGCCTTTCCTTCAGGATTGTCTCCATCAAATTTCCCATGATGGATGTGAGGCTTACCAGTCTGTAGTTCCCTGGCTCATCTTTGGGCCTGTCTTGTGGAGGGGTACCATGTGCACCATCCTCCAGTAATGAGGTACACTTCCTGAGTCCAGGGATGCATTGAACAGGTCTGCAAAGGGTTCTGCCATGACTTCTGCTAGCTCCTTCAGCACCCTGGGGTGTATGCCAACTGAACCTGGTGCCTTGTCCACCCTCAGTGCCCTCAAGTCCTCCAGTTCTTGCCTACCGGGATTTTCCTGTCTGTCATCTCCCTCACTTTGCCCACCTCACCCCCCGGGTACAGCTGCCCCTTTCTCTTTAGTAAATACTGAGCAGAAGTACTCATTTAATGCTTCTACCAGTTCTGCCCTTGTTTCCACCCACCCCATCCCTCTTTAGCCTTACTATTTGATCCTTACAACTCCTTTTCTCCCTGATGTATCTGAAGAAGTCCTTCTCCCCCTCTTTGATGCCCTGTGCTAGCCTGAGTTCCCTGGACATCTTGACTGACCTGACTGCTCTTGTCACCTCCCTCGACTCCTTCAGGTATTCCTGTAGGTCCTCCCATCTCCCTGTTTATTGTACCTTCTAGAGGCGGCTCTTTTCTTCCTCACTTTTTTCCATGACCCCCCCTGCTCACCCAGTTAGACTTCTTGGCCCTTGCTCTCTTACTCTGGATCCTTGTACATGTTATAGTTGCTTCCTCAATTTCTAGTTTAATGATCTCCCATTTCTGGTTAGTATCCATGTTTGGATGGATCCTGGCCAGATACCCCTGTACTATTTTCCTCATCCTCTCAAAGGCGGCCCTCTTGAAGTGTAACACCCTTAGGATGGCGGCGGATAGAGTGTGGGAGGGGCTACTAGCATTGAAGGTCGACAAATCTCCAGGCCTAGAGAGAGAACATCCAAGGATTTTTTTATTTATTAATTTATTTAGTTTTTGTTGACCGGGTAAGTGCACTACACAAATCCTGCCTATTTTCAGGCACGACCCGGGGAGGGGGATACAGATGAATGCCAACTGACCTTGAACCAGATTAAGCTGTTGGTGGTATTTTTTTAGTGAATGAGGGAAATTTGGCCAGGACATTGGAGAAATACCCCTACTGAATTGCTGTCAGTAGGGGGAGCTGCTGTCTGACTTTGCAGATGCCCACTCGGATGGAGCACTCAGCAAGTGTGGATGCAGGACTGCTGGGAGAGTAGGCCTCCTCTCCCAACTGTGATTTGGCAGAGGCTGCAAATTGTTCATTGTTCTGGTAATTTAGTGATGCAAACTAACCTGATGGAAGAATATTTGGAGATTTTTCACTCCACTGAAGATTTGAGTGTTGCGATGGGTTTGGAGGAAGGTGTGTCGACCCAGCCACAGGACTCCAGAAAATTGAGCCCTAATGAAGTTCCGCTGCAAACTAGTGTGCAGAATGCACAATCATGGTCTAAGCAAGGAGAAAGCACAGGGCTATGTAAGCATACCGCTCAGCTACCGCGGACAAGCAGTAATGAGAAACTGCAGAATCCTCCTTCTGTCAGGGATTTGGAGTGGCCGGTCAGCAGCTGACCTAACGTAGCAAAATTAAAGGCCCCGCAGGGGCCAGGTGAGTCATCATCAGCTGATGGATCTTTTTCTACTGATTTCAATATTGAGGATGATATGCAGGCTGGCAGTTTTAACATTGTGCAAAACGTGTGCTGACAGCCTGAATCTTTTTCCCCTGCTGTAGAATTAAATGTGAAGCACTCTGATTCAATTCCTGTTATTAGCGCTGAACAGATAGAACAGCGTAGTACCGATTTACTAGGGCAGGAAATTTCACTTACTGGATCCCGACTATCGAAATCTACAGGAATCTTGTTTAAGCAGCCAGGGTTACGTGTACTTGGTTTAGATGATGGGAAAACAACTACTACATTTCAATTTAAACCTAATAATCAGGAGAATACTACATCTTTTTTCTTCCCCAAACAAGAGGGACGTTGTAAGCAAACAACAAATACGGATGGAACCAAATTAAAAAAAGTACTCTGTGACACTAACTACTCATACAGTTGATATTAAACATTGTGGACAGTCTGATTTAAACACACTGGATTTAGATGTAGTATCTTGAGAACCAGACTTGGGTGATTCTTGGTCCCCACAAAATGCATTGATGGCAGCTGGTTGGAAACAGCAGTCGGGTGGTACCTGGCTCCCAGACCCTGCTTGGGATTCTACATTTAATTTTTCATAATCACTTCCCACTTGATGACCAGGTCATGGTGATAAACTTGAAGTATTAGTTTCCCAAGGCTCCTTTACCTTTGGAAGACTACCAACGGGCAGGGCCAAAAAGGCATGATTCAACGCCAAGCCATGATACAGAACTACCTAAATGTACTGATGGGCCTCAGGCCCCAGTTCCAGTGGGAAATAGACAAGGAACTGATTTGGACAAACCTGAGTTAACTGATAAATCTAAACAGCAACCTTTATTGTCAGATTTGTTTATTAAAATTAAAAAAGAGGCGGCTCCCAGAAGGAATGCTGTCTGCATTAGATATAAAGGGGGATTGGTTGATATGCCTGATAGATATTATGTAGGAAAATATCTCTTAAAAGATTATTTATATTTTACACCTAAAGAAGTTTTTGCTTTCATAAATATTCCTGGGGAAGATAACTTTGATTTCAGTTTTCGAACTGCACATGCATTGGATTTAGTTTGGGAATGATATAGACAAGTAAAATTTTCCCCCACGTGGACCCCTTTTTAGTGATTCCACTTTCCAAACCCTTGATAAAACATGTCACTGTTATGTTTCATAATGAAGGGGTACATGTGGAGGACATTACTTACTGGCTCTCTCAAAAATGTGAGGTGCTTAGCGATCCTGAGGCAATTTTGGACATTGAACTGTTCTGGACTGGCAGTTGGAAATATAAAGTTAAATTGAGACAAACTGACTCAGCAGTAGAAAATATTCCCAATTCCTTTATGTTAGAAAGGGACAGAGGTATATGTTTTTATGGGGGGCAGCCTAGGGCATGCTATACATGTGGCTCCCAAATACATTTGTCTAATTCATGTGACAAACCCCACTGTGATAATTGTGGGGACATTGGTCATATAGCTATGCAGTGCTGTAATCACACTCATTGTGAACTTTGTGAGGAATATGGTCATGTGTTTGGTGAATGCCCTTGGGCTGCCAAGAGTAAGGCCTCTTGTTTGAGTCCGGAGTTACTCATACAGAAAGCTCAGGATAGTGGCGATGTTCCTCCTCCTCCACCCCCCCTCCTCCTTCTTCACATAATGCTCCTTCAGGAAAAGCTGAAATTAAGGTGGTTCATACTATTTCCCCTCATGCTAAAGATATTGGTGACCCTTTGATGATTGTTCCTTCACCTGCTCTCCCTCCACCTCTCCCTCCCTCTGAAAACCTTGATTTAGTAACCACCATTGACCCATTGACACTTCCTCTGGTGTGCTATGAGGACCCTGAGGAGAAAAGAAAAGATGTCTCTGTCCCTTAGGTGGTTACCCCGCTGCCCTGTAGAAGGTCCACAAGATTCGGTAAACCTAAATCCCCCCCCCATCCAAATTTGAAACTGATAATTCTTATGCTGCTTTGTTTTGGGGTGATACAGAAATTGAACAGGGGGATTCAGATTCACAAAAATCAAATGCCGATCCTTCCACCCTGACCATGGAGGATTATAAAGGGAAGAAAAAGAAAAAGAGAGAAAAAATAGGTTATTCTGTAATTTATACTGATGGCAGGTTATACATGGGGATCTTTAAATACTCATAGCATCCTGAACACTGTAAAGTGACAAGCAGTTTTTCAATATATTCATGAAAGGAAGATTGATATTTTATTTTGCAGGAAACCTGGATGTTCTCTGCAGAACAAATTTATACATTTCAAAGAGATTGGCCTTGGGGACCGTCCTATTGGTCATTTGGGCCTAAAAGGGTGGATGGAGTTGGTATTCTTTTTAATTCATACAAATTTACCCTATATAAATTAATAGATTTATGTCCAGGTCATGTGTTGATCTTGGATGTCAAATGGGATGTCATGGCTTGCCAACTTACTACCATCTATAACCCCCAGGTCAAAGCTGAAAGAGTGACTTATTAAAGTACATACAGCCCTATCTGGTTACCTCTTACCATATTTTGTTTGGGGGAGATTTTAATTGTAATATCGCTCATAATATGGCAGCTTCCTCACAAACAGCTAAGAAGAAAATATATTGTGATTCCAATGCCCTTACACAGTTGATTAAAGTGGCAGGCCTTATTAATTGTGGAAAATTTCAGACTTATGGACCACAGTTCACATATAAGTGTAGTAAATTTAAACTACAAAAGATCATCTATTTGTCTCTGTTTGTTAATGTCCCGAAGGGGAGATTCAGTATACAACCAGTAGAATTTTCAGACCATTTTTTCTTGATCTATTCCATCGTGCCTGGGCCTTACTATTCTAAAAAGCGTAATAGATGAAAACTGAATACCTCTATTTTAACAGATAAATTTGTGAGAACTAGTGTCTCCTCTTTACTTATTGCCCATTTTTCAGTGACCTTTTTGTACCTTGATTTGGGAGAATGGTGGTTTGACACCAAAACAGATATTAAGACTTAGTTTATTAAATTTGGGAAGCGTGCTTGTAATAGAACATTTTTAACATATTTAACTCTTAGAACACAATTACAGCAACTTTATTCTTTGACTTATGTAACACAATATGACTATTCAGATCAAATAGAGATTCTTAAGACCCGCATGAAATTATTTCAATATGACAGGACCCACACAATACAGGCGATGCTAAGTAATGGTACTCGGAAATCCCCGGTTGGAGACCCCTTTGAAGCATGTAAATCATTGCATGATTCCATTGCTTTAGACTCAGTATGAGATCAGAATGGTGTTAAAATTGAGACAATTGATGGAACTGAGCAAATTATAGGGCAGCATTTTTCTTCATTGGCTCCTAATGGACCTATTTTTCAGAATGAGATAAGTGAATTTTTGCATCACATACATATTCCCCTTTTACCAGCTGCTGTGGCTGACTTACAGGTTCCTTTTCTAGACATAGAGATTGGATCTGCTATTAAACATTTAAATAATAACACTTCTCCAGGTTTGGACGGTTTGCCAAATGGATTTTATAAGGCCTTTTCAAGTGAACTGGTTCTTTGTTTAAGGTTAGTTTTTCAGTATTTTGTTATGATAAATAAAATGTACCCCTCCTTTTCAGATGGTCTTATGATACATTTATTTAAATCAGGTGATAAAAATGACATAAAAAATTGGAGGCCTATTACCTTGCTAAATTCAGATTATAAAATGTTAACTTCGCTTATTAATACTCGACTTAAACAGTATGCTGCACTAGTACTTTCCCCACAGCAATTTTTTGGTTTACCAGACAGGAAAATTCAGACAGCTCTGATGGTTATTAGAGACATTATAGAGCACTTGGTGCTTTCAGGTAATTCAGGTTGTATAGTGGCTGCAGATTTAGAAAAAACTTTTGACAGGTTATATCATCCCTTTTTGTTTCAGGATTTAGCAACATATCAAGTTCCTAAAGAAATGATTGATTTGGTCAAACTTTTATATTCCTCCTTTCGAATTTACCCTTTCATACATGGACAACTGGCAAGTGGGTTAGTACTTTATAATTCAATGCGACAGGGATGCCCCTTGAGCCCCCTATTATATGTTTTTTTCCTTATATCCCCTTTTGTGATTAATTACTGATCATCTCACATGGGTTGGGATTGCTGGACATGGGATATGACAAGATTTGATGGTACAAGCATATGCAGATGATGAATGTGTTTCTTTTTGTGCATCCTAGTCAGGTCTCTCTGTTTAGGTCTACCTTTGAAAGGTATGCTATGGTTTCTAATGCAAAACTAAATGTTGCTAAAACTAGAGGATTATTGATAGGGGTAAATACTCTGGATGCTGGGCATCAGGCAGGTATTGACATTATTACTACACCCCTTTCAATTCTAGGCATTCAATTCAGAACTCAAAATTTACCATTAGATAATTGGGAATTGGCTCTTCAGAAAACAGAGGTTAAAGTCCTTCACTGGAAGCAATGGAAGCATACTAAACATAAATGAATTTGTATTCTGAAACAGTTCATACTGCCCTATATACAGTATGTAGCTGTCATTTTTCCTTTACCTCAGACTTTGGAGACTAGACTTTATAGTTTATTTTTTCAGATGTTGTGGGGGAATAGACTTAACCCAATAAAAAGAGACTATACTTATTTAGAAACAAAAATGAGAGGTACAGGTATGGTTGATCCAATTATAACATGTTACTCCTTATTTTTTTCCCACACAGTTAAGCATGGACAGTTGTCTGTGGAAAATGAGAGTAATAAACGGATACACCTTACTTTAGGATCATATCTGGATGTTTGGCATGATTTGGCTCCAAAATTGAGTGAAACTGTTAATCTGCCATCATATTTTATATCTGCAGTACAGAAATTCTATAAATGGAAGGTTTCAAAAAATATGATACAACAATTCTCTGGGAAAAAAACTATACAACATACTTATTAGAAACCTCTACCCTCTAGAACCAGCCTTTCAGAACTGTCCAGCTGAGGATAATCAGTTGATATTGGCCCAACTTAATAATTCCAGACTTCCTCATCATATGTGGGAAACCCTTTGGTTAATCATGTATGGTAGAATTAATCTTAAGAGGGAATGTAAAATACAAGGTTAAGGAAGAAAGGAATTGCCCATACCCAGAGTGTATTGCTCAAGAAGAAACTATGGAACATTTTTTGTTACAATGTTCCTTTTCTCAAACTTTATGGAAATATTTGGCAGGGAAATGGTCATTAAAGTGGTTGACGAAGCTGAATTATGAGATTCTGGTGGTGGGGAAATATCCTAAGGGGCTTTCCCATTTTCACACACCTGATCTCTTTTGTTTTGTTGTTTTAGGTTTTATGTATGACAAGCATGGTGTCAATGGGTTATTTATCAACATAGAATGACTTATGAATGTTTCAGTAATGTAATTGTTAAAGAAATGAAAAATATTTATTTATGTGATTCTCAGATTTATTCCTCCCAAATGGTTATCAGATGATGGAAAGAGTTTAATTCTTTTATTAAATATAAATAAGTTGGAGATGATAATATTAACTTTTTTTTGACGATTTTTTATAAGGGATTGAGAGATGGAGTGAATTTCAAGTGTATTTTTCAGATTTGTAGATGACCATATTTATTCCGACTGGTTTAATGATTCTTTTGTGTTCTTTTGCTTTCTGATTCTGTATATATTAGTGTTGATTGTTTACTTTGTATTCAATAGAAAAAACTCTACTATTTTCAATAAGTGCCATGGGATGTATAACATCCCCCTGAACTACCAACAATCCAGGCAGATGGGACCTTAGTTAAACATCTCATCTGAAAGACAGCACCTCAGAAGTGTAGCACCCCTCTCATGCTGCACTACAGTGTCAGTACTGGGATATTAACCCAAGTGCCAGATGTGGGAACTGAACCCACAGCCCTCTGATCTCCCGGCCTCAGAGGTGAGTGTGCTACCTACTGAGCAACTGGCACAGGAAAATAAGGGAAATGGCTGAGGAGTTGGCATAGCCACTGGCAGGCCTATTTAAAAGTTCACTGGAGTCAGGCATGGTACCATGGGACTGAAGAACAGCACATGTGGTGCCCCTTCACAAAAGCAGTCCTAAGGATGACCCTGGGAATTACAGACCAGTCAGTTCAGCCTCAATAGCATATATGCTCATGAATACCATACTTAAGAAAAGATTGGTGGAATATCTAGAGGAGTGTGGTCTCCAGGATGCAAGGCAGCATGGGTTCAGAGGGGGGAGATCGTGTCAAATGAATCTGATTGACTTCTTTGACTGGGTCACTAAGACAGTAGATGGATTCAAGCAGTAGACATGCTTTATCTGGATTTCAGCAAGGCCTTTGACTCTGTGCATCACAAAAGGTTTATCAGGAAGTTGGCAGATCTCAGGGTTGGGGAGAAGATGACCCAATAGGTGGAAAACTGGCTGAGGGATATAACACAGAAGGTTGTTCTAGATGAAGAGTTAACTGGCACCAGAGAAGTCACCAGAGGGGTCCCGCAGGGCTCAGTGCTAGGGTCGATGTTGTTCAATGTCTTCATCAATGATACTGGGGATGTCATTAAGGGCAAAATGTGTTTATTAACAGAAGAGACCAAGTTCTGCAGAAGACTAGACACAGCTAAAGGGATACAAGACCTACAGTATGATCTGGAAAAGCTGGGGAGGTGGTCCAGGATCTGACTGCTTGGCTTCAATGCTAAGACATGCAAAGTTATGCACCTTGGAACTAAGAATCCCATGATGAAGTACTGCCTGGGTGGAGTCCCGGTATCTGCATCAGAGGAGGAGAAGGACCTTGTTGTGATAATCACTAGTGCCCTGAAGCACTCCACACTGTGCAAGAAAGCAGCAGCAAGGGCAAACAAGATGCTGGGCTGCATAGCTAAGGGGATCAATAGTAGGAGAGAGGAGGTTATACTGCCCTTGTACAGGTCACTGGTGAGGCCACATCAAGAGTATGGAGTTCGGTAATGGTGCCCACACCTCAGAAAGAACATTAACCTGCTGGAGAAGGCCAGAGAAAGGCTACCAAGATGATAGCCGGTCAACAGGATATGACAAAGAAGATGTTGAGGTCAGTGAACATATACTCCCTGAAGGACAGGAGAGAGAGAGAGAGAGAGGACATGACTAAGACCTTCAAGTACCTGAAAGAGATAAATAAGGAGGACAAGGAAGGTCTCTTTAAACTAACTGGCAACCATAACATGAGAGGACACAGTCTTAAGCTGGGGAGGAGATTTAGCACAAAGGTCACAGTCCATTTCTTCATGGAGAGGGTGGTGGACCCTTGGAATGTGCTGCTGGAAGAGATGGTCTCATTGAAGATGGTGGACAGCTTCAAAAGAAGCTGGGATAGGCATAAGGGGAAGGTAAGAATCATAGGTAGGGAGGATGGGAGGAGTTGAGGGGAGGCACCATCAGTAGCTCAAGCTGTGGAGCCTGCAATATGAGCAGATTAGACTGACAAAGTGGCCTTCTTCTGCTGGGTTCTTCATATGTTGTATCTATCTACAACAGAGAAAATTGTTTGACAGCATTAACTGCACTGTTGTTAATGTGCAATGCGAAAACAAACTAGATACCAAAATTTCATTATAATTAAAATATTTATTGATGTTAAAAACATTTACTTCAGTTTAGTTTAAGGAGTGAATAAGTTTACTTGACGCTGTTAGAAAATGAAGCAATCGATCTGGATTGCTAAAGTAGACATAAAAGCCAACACGTGTGGCATTAGCATATCAACAGTTTCATTCTTAAACACGTTAAAGTATTGGACTTTGCTATTCATTACTTTTATGTTATGTACTTTAAATTATTGTATGACAGATTGTTAAATGTATGAAAAATTAAAAAGTGAATTGAAAATGTCAAACACACATGGCTGATCACAGTAGTCTGCCTTGTCCACAAAGAACTATGTCACAGTGCTGTATTTTGAAATATAGATCTGTTATCACCACTAGGGTAATATCACATTTGTCTGGAGGGAGGTCTTTTATGCTTCAAGGATGGCAGCTGATTTGAAACCTCCAATGCAGTCCTCCTTATGTACCGTGACCCTCTTGAATGTGATAACCAGCCACTGAGCATTGCTTTACTGTAAGCATGGACATCCTCAGGTCAACACATACAGCAGATGCCTCTATTTCCTGACTCAGATGGTCTGATATCTAACTGGTGTACCATTTCTGACTTCTGTTTTTGATCCATTTCAACAATTTCTTTAGACTTATATTCAGTGGCTACAACAGGCAAGTACATGAGGGTGGCACCATAATTAGGATAATTTTACACTGTTTTAAATTTCTTATAAATGCTTTAGTCTTGTGGGCTTGAAACAGATACAAGACAAGGAGGATTCTCTATTCAGGGGAAGATCATGCTATTTTTTACAAGGGTGATGTAATACAGGATGATATGATTCACTAATTCTAGCATAGTTTCATTTGATGCCCAGTGATTATCACTGTGTGCAATGTGTCAGTTGGCAGTGGAGTAGTAGTTTGGGTGACAATGCAGTAAGGTGCATCACAGGACCAGCTATACTGATGTCTTGTTGTCCCCAGCCCAGTCACCTCAACCTGCTTTGTGCCTGTTTGCTCCATATCACACACTAAGCAGAGCAGAGCTGGACTCCATTTCATCTACAGTATATTTAGGCACAAGTTCTGCTGGGATTGTCTCTTGACAAACTGCTGCATTGATTCATTGTAAAAAGCCACACTTCAGGTGCCAGATTTTCAAAAGGCCTGACATGGCCAAGGGACTAAGTCACTGGGCTGGATTTTCAGCCTGTCTGGGACTTTATTCCAAACCACAGCCACCGCTGCAGGGTAAAATCTCCACACTCGTCGTGGAGATTCATATTTTCAGTCAAAGCAGCAGTGGGAGATGTTACACATGGTAACACCGAGCATAACATTTTCCCTCAACTGTGGTGAAAAAATGTCCACAGACTGCCGTAAATCATGGAGCTGGTCATAAACTGGCTCCAACTTTAAAAATACCGCAGGTGCAGAGAAAATTGCAGCTCTGCAAGTGACTACCCACTTGGGCCAGTTTCTTCCCACAGCAGCGGGACTGACAAGAGCTTTGAAAAGCCTGTCCCCTGTCTACAACTCCCTGGATGGGGGAAAAGTCCCTGCACCTGCAAAAAATGCTATTTTCAGCATTTTGTATGCACAGGCAGCATGTTGCTTTTTTTCTGCAGCTGCAGAAAAAATGGTGCTCCTGGTACTATTAGGCATAGCATTTGTTCACAGCTGCATAAATGAATATGTGCAAGCTGCCAAAAACTGTGGAAAAAGCAACCTTTTCAAAAATTGAGCAAATGTGGAAAAGACTATGGTTGCGCAAAGAAATCCTCCACTGCATATCTTTGATTCAACGTGTGTGCAGTTTTTCCACTTTTGAAAATCTGTCCCCAGATCCTTAAAGCTGGATGATATTTCACAGCTGGCCTTATTCCCTTTCTGCTTTGAATATCCCACCCTATGAAGAAAATTATCTTACCATTGCTCAACAAAAGATAGGCTACCCTCATTTCTCAGTAGCAGCATCTGACTGGTATTTCTCCCTTCAAGTTACAATCACAATGACAACATATGTATTTACTACTGCATGCTCAGATCTTAGAGTTTTAATGATTTTTACATATTTTAAACATCCTGCATGGGGGTTGGGCCATGAGGGCTTAACAGCGACGTTTACATTTTCTTATAGATCTTTCCTTGAATGTGGCTGCATATTTTTGGCAATAAATGCACACAGCATTCCCAACTGCATTCTCTGAGTTGTACTTTACACATTTGAAACAGACTTCGGGGGGGGGGGGCCGCTAGGAGGTGTACTCTAACTTGCACTTCTTAGATGGTGGACTAGCACAATGTATTTTATTAATTATATTTCATACCCTTTGTAGTACTCCCCAGTCAAAACCTGTGGGTATTCCTGGGCCATCCGGTTGATGCATGAGTCAATCAAATCAAAGTGGGTGAGAACATACCTCTGTGCTCATCCGAGTATCTCCAGTTTACTTCTTACATCAAGATAGGTTGGTCACATGCTAACTGCTCCCAATGGCTTTTCAACTTTCAACAACTTTCTCATGTCTTTACAGGTACATTTCTTTTTATTTTCAAATAACACAAGCAGCCTGGTAATCAACATACAGTAGCTCAATTTACTGATAACTGCATGCAGTCCACTATAAGCAGCATTTATTTTTTGCTTTGAGTAACCTTCAGTCTTAAGAACTTCAGAGTTAGACAGAAGCAGCTAGACTAACAGATCCTGTGTAATTTCTTATGCAGAGCTCTGCAGGGGACAGGTACCCCCTTCTGTAGTGGGCCCTGAACCCAGAGCATTTGCCAGCTCCCATTTGTACTGCTTAGGACAGGGGTTCCTCCCATAGTGACCTCTGCCCACTGAGAATCCCAAACACACCACTTGGAGAGGCCCCTCCAGCAGCGACCTCTTCATGTATTTGCCAGACAATCAGAAGCTCCATCAATAAGAAAGGAATGCAGTTAGAGGGCCCCTGTAGCCCCTCATCTGACCACAAGGCACTGGAGACATTTAAGTGTGGCAGCAAGCAGCCTACCTGATACCTGGGGTACCGCTGCAGGTCTATCATCTATCTGGCAGTGTGCGGACAGAAAAACAACAAGGTCTTCCCCCACTATCCACTGAGTTTTCTGGCACTGATTTGCACCAATTTGGGACTCTCTCTGCAGTCCCTACAATTTAAAACCTCCTTGCATGCAAGAGGTTTGGCTAAAGGCAGAGAACAAATGGGCAGTGATCCCTCCAGTAGCATTCCCAGCCCCCCACCATGCCTGACATTTACCAGACATATACAACATTGCTAAACGAACTACTTGTGAGCTCCCTCCAGTAGCGTCTCACAGAGTTTCAGCCAGAACATTATTCAACACCAGAAACAGAGTCACATAGGCTGGGGACCTACCATAGCTCCCACAACCTAAATGACGCGGCATAAGCATCACACAAAAGCCCCCTTTTACCTTAGGCACCAGTCTGGGTCAGATCCATAAGTTGTTCATCCCTTTGATACTGCCAAACAGACAATTCTTTCATCCCTGCAGCTGTTGGAGAAAGACTTCTAGGCCCACCGAGACAATTGGTGGCCATTTTCTGGAGGATGCCCACACCCCTTGGCAGTACTACTAGTCCCCACATACCTCAGGAACCATTATACTCTTGCTGATGCTGGAGAGCAACTTCTCCACCCACCCGAGGCAATCCGCGGCGTCTTGAATGTTTACCTCCCATTCTGGCACTCCCAGAAGTCCCGCAAGTCCTATGACACTACTGCTGCTTCAAAACTAATGCAGGGCTTGCAGATCTCATCGGCAAGTCCTGCAAGACTTCGGCAGCCATCTTGGCTGGGACCTTATGATACACGACATAGGGCGGTCCCAAATCTCGCTCTACTATTGTGAGATTCCAGCAGCCATTTTACTTGGGTGGAAAAATACATGCATACAATGTAGCACAGTAGAACAGACCAGAGCAAGGGGGAGAATTGCCACGGCTCCTGCAGGAAATGAATACAGTGGCTGTGGCACTGGGGTTAGCACGCTGGTTTTCTAATGTAAATGTGCTGTGACTTTCCCACTCACATGGGACATGGCCATTCCACCCCAGAGAAGCATGCCATGCCACATCGAACTCAAATCATCCCTTAGGCGGCCAGTTACCCTAATAGAGGTTTTTTTTCTATATGGGGAATACACCAGGAAACTCCCATAGATATTAATACCACGGGAAATGCAAGGAAAGGGGTGTCATCTTCCCAGAAGTGGACATAGAGGACACCACTTGCACAGTCTCTATTATCACAGAGTAAGGCATCCTAAAGCATAATGGAGCCAGGCTCTGAACTAAGCAGCACTCTGCCATGTGCAGTCCCACTGGCCCTAGAAGCTTGTCAAGTACAGATACTACTTCAACTCCCTGAGACTTTGAAGACTGGAAATCCTTGCCCCAATGAGAAATTCCACTAAGGACTCAACAATGGACGAACCACTGCCCCCCTCCAGTGCAAAATGCTGGCAGAATGTAGAGAGCTTTGCTGCTGGGGTACCAACTGAACCTGAGGCAGAAGTGTTGGACAACCCCAGGAGAAAATGCAATAGAGAGAATATATTAGATCCACTACCATCGTCAAGTCAGCTGACCAGACAATGCACTTTACAACCTATCAGGCAAATTGACACTGTTGTCAATAAAGATTTAGACACTCTCAGCCCCACCAGAAGGCTGGAGAGAATGTTGGTTATGAAGGAACCAATGGACAAAACTATACAGGAACACCTAAGTAGATGCATGAGGAATCAGGGATGGCACGCCTAGCAGATGCGGCCATATGGCCACCAGAAGAACACTACTAAGATGGACGGAGTCTCTGCTGACTCCCTTCCAGAAGCTTCACCAGAAGCAGGCACAGCAGAATGTGCACTGAAAGGCAATATGATATATCACTGACGCGTTTTCCGACATACTGAGATTTAGACTTAGAATAACAGCCTGGCAAATACAGCCAGAATGGCACTCTGAACGAAGTTCCAGAAAGGCGGACAATGAACCGTAGATTGCTGTATTGTCAGTACCCTTTACAGAAGGAACCCTGTTTGACCAAGGTCTTCCCACACTTAAAAAAAATTTTAAAAAATAGGCAGTATGGTCTAGTGGTTAGAATACGGGCTTGGGAATCAGGAAATTGCTGGTTCAGACCTAACTAAAACCAGATACTCACTGTGTGCTCTGTGACCTTGGGCAACTCATTTGACATCTCAGTGCTCCTATCCACCCAGCTGTGGAAATGGATAGAAGCAGGACTCCACTGGAAAGGAAATGTTAACTCTCTCAGGTGTCAAAATTAAGTTTATTGCCCAAGTTCCCACACAAGTCACATGGGATCATAACAATAAACCCAATAGGTCTTAAATCATTGAGAACTACAAACACAACTTGATGCAAATCACAAAGAAATAATGAGATCATAGGGGCCCAGGTATAACCACCCCCAGTTGCAGGGAGGCTATAGCGATTTGCTTCAAAATTGGCGACACAACCCCAGAACAATAGGCGAGGGATCTTGTCACATTAGGTTACACTATCAAACTACTTCAAAAATCATTACCATCCCGAATCCTTGCTTCTCCCACCCAGGACTACCAACTTCAATAATAAAGCAAGCCATATATCTCACAATGGCAGACCTGACTAAAAACAGGGATATTTCTCTAGTCCCGCAGGAGGAGTAAAAAATTGGGGTCTATTTCACATTCTCCGTAGTCCCACTGAAGACAAAGGGAATTCACACCATGCTGGACTCAAAGTACCAAAACAGATTGGTGGTCCACAAAAAGTTCAAGATGGAGGCACTATGCTCCACACTACTAGTCATACAACTAGGACACTACTTAACATCAATAAACCTAAATGAAGCATACTTATACATCCTAATAAGCCATGCACACCAAAAAGTACCCCTGATTCACCATAAAGGGTGAACACTAACTATACACTTGCCTGCCCTCTCAGACTTGCCCCAGCTCCCTGGGTCTTCACCAAGACCCTAGCTGGCCAAGCAGCATCTCTACACAGAAAGGGCATACATCTCACCCCTACCCAGATGACTGACTTCTCTGAACATGAACATTACATCAAGTGCAGCACAATATGAACCCGGCATGTCAATGTCTACAGGCTCATGGTTGGATTATAAACTGTAGGAAGAGCCAACTAACACCAACACAGTCCATCTCCCATCTAAGAGCATCCATATATATGCTAAACTATTGAGCTAGCCTTAAAGAAGACAAGGTGCACAACATAGGCACAATGTCAACCAAACTCAAGCAGCGACCAGGCAGAGCTGTGTTGTACTATCTGTGGACCCTGGGGTTCAGGGCTGCAACATTGGACATAGTCCCCGGGAAACAGACTACACATACAACACACCACAGAGATGCCTGAGAGACACACATGAACAAATATCTCTCAACTTCTAATCCAATATTGGACCACCAACCAAGATCCTAAACAGTTCATGTTGGTGGACATAGGAAGCAATAGGATGTGGGAGAGCATTTGAAAGCCACGTAACACAAAGTCTATGATACCCAAGGGAATTGACCCTCCTGAGATGCATGCAGTGCTGCTCACACTTGAGTTCCTTCACACCCTGATCACCAATCAGGAAATTCTAGTGGAATTCAACAACCTAGCATGGTAGACATCCTCTCAGCCCCATAGACCCTCAGATGAGCCTAGGTGTTACCACCTCTTCCAATGCTATCCAAGGCCCTTCGCATAATGCGATGTGCTGGGGTGTTAGTAGTGAGGGTAGCACACATCTCGACTGAGACAACGGTTTTCACTCATTAAAAAAACAAAAAATGACTGCTGGAGTCCACCGATGACCTCACACGGTGGCCAGTTCTCCTATCTCAAAACCCAACCCTCCACCCAAACCCATCCAGCCTGGATCTGATGACCTGGCTGTTGAAAGGGATAGACTGTGGAACCTAGGCTATTAGATAAGAGTGGTAAACTGCCTGTTACGGTCCCGGAGACAATCGACTAACAATACTTGCCACAGATAATGACATCGCTTTCCTGAATAGTGCAAGGAGATGGGAATCTCACCATCTGTGGCAGGATTGCCACAAATTCTGGATCATTTAAACAAAGGGGCAACTAAGGGCATAGCCCTGCATCATTCAGAGCCCAGACATCGGCAATCTCCTCCACAAGAAGTCCATTGCCAGGGCTAGGGCACATTGACTCACATCCAGACACAATCTTTGTTTAAAGCCATAACATTAGCATCACCAAGGGTAAAACAAAGACATCCACAGTGACAGCTCAATGCAATACTGAATGTTCTACAATCACCCTCTCTCCAGCAACACTCCCTTCACTGGTGTACACTCAAAATAACCTCCTGGTAGTGATCTGCTCTGCTAGAAGGACTGGCGAGATACAGGCCTCATTCATGTAGAGAGCCCTTCATAACTAGTCATAGCGACAGGATCACTCTTAGAACTGGACCTTCCTTCCTACCAAAGGTGATAACCACACATCACAGGGACCAGGACATACTACTGCCCTACATAGAGATAGGCTACACCACTGACACGATATACCCTCATCTGCTAGATGTGGGTCATCAACTGGGTGGAGAGAGGAAATGTGTCAGTACCAGACATTTGCTCAGCAGCCATCTGGTCACCAATACATACAGTCACCAGACATTATAAGCTAGATATAGAATATGCCAACAGGGCAGTGTTTTTCTAAAACGATAATGAGAACAGGAGTTCAGTTCATATAACTGTACACTAATCTGCCTTCTCTTCACCCACCCAAGAGTAATCATTATTCTCTATATACACTGCTACTAAGGTCCCACAGGTTTTGACTGCGGAGTACTATAAAGGGTATGAAATATAATGGGATTTACTCACCTGGTAAAGGTGATTGTATGAGTACCCTTTATAGTACTCCACAGCCCCGCCCTGGATGGCAGATTATTCCAGGGATCGGGTTAATAAAGGGCAGTAATGTCATATCAACTAAAGTCTCAGTTCATATTAGTGAAGTATAGCAATTGTTAGGTGCTTAAGCCTATGTCATGCAGCCTATAAGAATCATGTTATAGCAAAAAATGATTGCAGTTCAGTGTGATGCAATGAAAGCATGGCAACAAAAACAGTGTGAGTACTGAACAACTCCTGAATAAGCTCCAATTCCCTCCTACTCCATAGTAAGGGCTACCAGGCACTAGCTAGAGAGGACACCACTCAAGAAAGAGGTCATCTTGCTTGTGACAGTTTGTCTACTGTTTATCCTCTTCCAGCTTGTATGTCTGTGTTTTTTCCCACAGTACGGCTATGGAAGAATCACACTGGAGATGTTCGGATGAGCACAGAGGTATGTCCTCACCCACTTTGACTTGATTGGATCATGCATCAACTGGATGACTGAGGAATACCCACAGGTTTTGACTGCGAGTATTATAAAGGAGACTCATACAATCACCTTTACCAGGTGAGTAAATTCCACTTGTCATTTGTCTACAGGAATTGGAATGTCAGCACCCTTGCTTAACATATCACTGCTGACATCCTTAAGCAGAGACAAGACATGCTTTTTTGTTTTGGCAAACTGTAATCATTATAGTAGTGACTAAGAAATACTGGCAGGTGGATAGAACAGCATACAGGTCTGGTCCAGCTTGAACAGCAAGCAGTTTGGCAACAGGCATATTGGTTCACAAAACAGGAGGTAGGTTGGGTTCTCAGGTTGAAACAACAGCAGGCAGATCGGCCTACTCAAAAGACACGCTGGAAGGTATTGTAACCTGAACCATGTGAACCAACTGCTTTTAAGCTAGCCTGATTGGTTATGCATAGGTGAAAGTAGCAGAGGACGAACATTGTTTTGCATGAACCAAGGATTGCATGTCTGAGCCTGAAATATATGTCACTGTATGCATTAATTTTGCATTATACCTTAATCCAAACATTGCAACATGTTTGGACTGCCCCCCAAATCCACTATGAAGTGGATTTCAAATTCTGATTACTTCTTGCAGCATTTGTTAAATAAATCAGCCACCACAGAGGTATTCATGTGATGTCTGTTTTCCTGCTAGGAGCCTCTTAGTTCTCTCTCTGTTGTTGTCTAAGGTAGCATGTCAATACTGCAAGTCATTTTCCGCAAGTCATTTTCAGTGACGCTATTATAACGACTGCAATAATAGCGATCGCTGCATTATAGTGCAGAACACTTTTAGCGACTCTGGGTTAATAGCCTACCTCTGAGAGCCAGGTGCACCTCAGAGGAGGTTATTTTAGAAATAGAGGGGGTTCAGGGGGCGCAGCCCCCCAGGGGGTACAGGGGGCATAGCCCCCTGAAATAACATGTAGAATGATTGCCTACCAGTGTGGAAGAAGAGCAGAGATTTTGTTCTGTAAGTATTTTTAAATGCCAGATTGAGCGAGTAGCACTGGGAGTGAATGCCAGCAGACAGATGTGGGTACAGACAGCGGGAAGTTAAAGTGCTGTAAGAGATGATCTTAAGGGAGATGAACTAAACTGAAGAGCAAGGTATGTCCCAGATCTGACTGCATGTGCCTAATAGGGACTCACTGATGTTAATGGTTGCCGTAATTGGAGTCACTATAACAAACACGCTGTAATTGCAATCGCTGATATTACTTCGCTGTATTGACATGGAACCGTTGTCTAGCAGTAAAGCAGAGGATGCTTTGGCTGGTTAAATATGTTTTTTCATTGACTTGTTTAATAAAATTAGTTCATTAAGCTCAGTACTCACTGCACCAATCAAGAGAATAAACAACAGTTACAGTAGTGTCTTGATCCTCATTGTGCCAAACACAGGTTTCTGGCTCACTGCCTTTAGGTCCATGGCATCAACATGTATTGTTTTTGTCCAGGTGATGCATCTACAGTACACAATGAAAAGGTCTAGAAACTTAATTTGTTTAAAGCATATGTTGTATGTCCCCTTGAAGACCTGGGCCCCATGCCATTGCCTCCTTTACCAGCCCCCGCCAATTTGATCATAACTGTAGTACAGCAAGTAGTGCTTGCCAAAGCACTATTATCATGTTTCTCACTCCAGTGACATCACATTGGCAGCCAGTTTGAAGTTTTTTATGTGGCTGTTTAAAAAAATAAGAGAAACTTAGTTTTCAGTTTTGTAAATGCTTAATAACTGTATTTACTTTAATAAATAAATGTAGTTTTAACATTAGTTTAATATGCAGCCTTTTCATTAGAGGGCTAGTGTACTGGCTGATATTAATAACAACTTTCAGAATTAGTCAGCTATCACTTCTTTTTTTTTTAATAGAGCTTTTTGACCATGTCCATTTCCTGCTCTTTCCTTTAAATCCACCTCTTGGCCTCCAGTCCTGACTGCTCTTCCACCTGCTGTCAAGTCTGGCAGAGATCCACAAGAAGTGGGACCCAAGAACAGAGGGGACTGTCATTCACGATGACTGAAGCACATACTACTATTTGATTTTCTGCCTCTTCCCTCCCACCACCCTGTGACATCGGGTGCAGCCTACAGGTGACCTTGCTGGCAGCAGCATGCACTGGGCTGCCACCACCCCTTCCATGGGATCTAGCTCCCCTTGTTTGCCTTGTGGGTCTGCCACTGTGCCAGAGCCTGGATATCTCCCTCCCCCGGTTGGCTTGTGCTCCCTTTGGGAGCACTTCCCAACCTGGCTGCCAAGTCCTGACACCCTAGGGCTTGCTACTGAACCTGGGTTGGCAATATGGAAGCATGACATGCTTCCATTGAATCATCAGGCGGCCTATCTATCACTTCTATAGCTGATATATTTCTTTTTCTTTATCGTTTCCTTAATTAGAAGATTTCCTACTTTGCAGTATTAGGTGTGATGTGTGGAACAGCACCCTACATGGAGGCTGACAACTTCAGTTCCATTCCTTCCTACACATCATCAGCACTGTGACCTCATTGATTGTGACATCAATAGTAACCAAGAAGAGCCAGTCTCCTACTGTTGCTTGAGTGGTAACTTGTGACACATGTTACTAGTCTGGCAGCATGGCATGTAATTAAACAATGAGTGAGGTCACATGTTGGTTACGCAGTGGGAGGAATAGACCTAGATTAGTCTACATTCTAGTAAAACACTGCTTTTCATATCTTGCGCAGTACTATCAAGTTGAAAGCCATCTAATGAGCACATCGAATGAAAAAAGCACTTCAGAAATAAAAAGCAATACAGGAGAACTTTTTAAAAATTACTAACATTACCAGCACGGTGGCACTGAGGGTTGAGGCACTGGACGCCACACCTCGGCCATGCCGGTGACCTGAGTTCTGGAAGGAGCCCAGGTCAGCGGGGGTCAGCTGGGGAAGAGAGGGATTGAGTGACCAATGGACTGCTCTTCTTCTCCGGGGTGGGGGGTTTGCAGCTGCTGGTGCACTGATGGCCTCTAGCAGAAGCTGGGGGTGATGCAGTGATACAGGCAGCCTGAGGGGGCATGATGGGGCACAGTGCCGGGAGAAGTGCGCATGGAAGTGTGTGCGCTCCATCCATTGGTGTCATTGCACACCCCACACGCAAGGGGGAACAGAATGGGGGAAAATGGCACCAGTCACGGTGGCTTGATGGCCATCTCCGTGAGGAGTACTCAGCTCTGAGGGCACACAGTGCATTACTGGATCCAGTCCTGGTGGACGAGTGTAGGGGGCTCTCCACCACCCTGCTGTATGGGGCAAGCCATGGGGGTAGAAGCTACGGGCCCGAATGGGAGCTGGGGATCTTTGGGATGGTGGCCGGAGGACCTAGGGGATGCCAGGACTCAAGGTAAGGGAGAAAAAAGGAATAACTGCTCTTTTTTGACACTTTGAAGGCTGCAAAGCTGTTTTTATCAAAATAAAGGAAATAGGTTGTTTAGATACACTGTATGGTCAGATATTTCCAGATATTTTGTGATAGTCCTAAAGAGATTCTCTCTGGTGACCGTAAAATGGTACTGTGGTCAGGCAGGAATTTCTTTAGAGATACCACAAAAATTTCAGGAAAATTATCTTCCCATCACAATATCTGCAACTGTAGTTCATGGGACCACTGCACAGGCTTCTTCTTGTTTTTTCTACCTTTTGTCAATATAATACATGCCTGCAGTTATAGAAAAGTACAAATTCTAATAACAAAGAAGACAAACGAGTAATGTATAAATAGAATATTTACAAAATCACACATACCCCCATAATGCAAAGCATCATGGGCTGTATATGCAAATCATCTCAAAATTATATTCGCTCTAACAAAGTCCCCTAAAATGATGCAAGAGGTCTACTGCATCAAAAATATGATGAATGGGAGGAGAATGACGGAAGCTGTCTCAAAAATATGAGGTATTTTGTGCAAGCATAGTGCTTGCATAAAAAAAAAGACACAAGGGGCAGGATGCATCAATGCTGATTTTCTAATGGTGCTTGTGTCAAAGTCAGGTCTGCTGTGCCATGACTGCATCAAAACAATGGCTGTACCATGTTGAAAAGTGGGCCTGTGTCGAAAAAAACACATACAATCCCCTTATTTGGGATTTACAAAGTATGAAGGTACTATCAGTGATAAGACCAGCTGGAACTGGTCTAACTGACACTAGAGTATATTAGAAGGCTGACAACAGGCAGGCAGACTTGACTATGTTACTATGAATTGCATTCTGTTGCAAGAGTCCTGCATTATATACATTGTAATGCTTTCTCATGTACCATAACTTGAGAAATATTGCTTCGAGAGACAAGTTCATATAATACCTATCACCACTGTCATTCAAACAGCATGATTGGAATGGAGAGGGTAAATTATGTAGAGGCTTGGTTATAAAGCCAATATTCCCCTTGCAGGACTAGAATAGAGTGTTTTGGGGGCTTAAAATGCCATTGTCTAGGCTATTTCTTCCGCCTTATTTTTTGACGCAGCTTCCATCATTCTCACCCCATACCTCATATTTTTGACACAGCTTCTGTCATTCTCCTCCTGTTCATCATATTTTTGATGCAGCAGATCTCTTGCATCATTTTAGGGGACTTTGCCACAGTGAATACTTTTCTTGCAAAATACAGCACATAGTATTTGATGCACCGTGATGTGATGCAAGCTGGATACTTGCTACACCTTGTGTCAGTCAAAGGGCCCTTTGAAAATCTGGCCCATTATCTTTACAAAGTCATAGAGACTGCTCCATTTTTGCTGGTGTGCATCAACAAGCAGCTGAGAAGCAATGCAGCAGAGTACCACTCTGTCAGAACACAGCATAATGCGATAGTCCACTTTAAGTTGGGGAGACAGCAAAAGGCTGGGTCCTGACTATGTTCACTCCTTAGCACAGGAACTGTTGGTGGCAGATGAATAAAAGGTCTGGGCTCCTGCTTTAAAAGAGATTGGAAAAGGGTAATGTCCCCTAGTGGTATCAGAAGGTAGGTGTAAGGGAATGGCCAATTTCAGTGAGAGGGTGGTGGTTCCCTGCACATTTACAATCAGCTGAGCTACAAGGGTTTGGCATGATAGGCCCTTTGGCAGGCATGTATCTCCATGAGAGAGAGAGCAGGTGATTCTGAGGCAGTCTGCTTCATCTAACACACCAGACAATTGCCCATTTAATTTAAAATTTTTAGAATACTTGGCTGAGACTGCCACAATGAAATGACCCTCACTCCTGGGTGTCTTTTGAGATCAATGGGAGGTTAAGTGACTTGCCCAGGGTCACACAGCATTCTAGGGGTGCTTGTGGGTTTCACACCCAAGTGTCCTGGGTCTCTGGGTTCTCAGCTTGGGGCTCTAATTTATCATCTGACCCTACCATCTGGGCTATACATTGTGTCATGGTCTCCACTGGCCACAAGTGCACACATCTCTTCTCAGCAGCTAGAAAGCTGGCTGGTTGGCCTTGCATGACTTGCCATTCATGACTAGCATACAAACATGGAGGAAATCAAGCTCATTGTCAATGGTTCCAGGATTAGCATTCTACGGGACTACAAAATTAATAACTGTCTGGTATATACTTGCTTGCAAATTTGTCTTGCCAATTTAATTAAGTTAGCAGGTCCTGCAAGAAAGCTCCACTGATCTGTTTTTGTATAAAGCCACCCATGCTTTGGCTTCAAGGGGTGAGATGCTGGTGTTGGTGTAATGGATATGCTTTTTGTGCAAATACTGTTAGTTTGGATACTCTGATATCCATACCATAGCCACTTGAGGTGCCTCTTCACAATCTGAAGCTGGCCATCATCAAGAACTTGGATGACCGCTTTCCATCTGTGTGCTGACATTTGTTCTCAACTGCTTGTTCATCTCACTGTGATTGTGTGCCATCTTTATTGTCAGGACTGCCTGAAGGATGCAATGAAGTTCAGAGAGATGTTGAGGGTGCAAGTGATCATTTAAATTTGGGTGTCTCTTTTGACATCATTCTGTTAAGTGGTGTAGGTGACCATGAACAAGTTGATTAATATCCTTGTGCTTAACATTCCAGGTATAAAACTTGGTAGAAACATTATTGCTCTGAAAACAGAATATTGCACCACCCTTGAACAACCCTGGTACAAATGTTAAAGGAATACATTTTGGTTATAAACAGGATGACATTATCAAATCTAGTTATATAGCCCACACCAGTGGTGGTGCATGTAATAGCACATTGCACTACCTTTTGGAAGACCATTTGTTTCACACCTGAGGTCCCAGTGATGGGCAGGTGGAATCTAGTAAGCATTGCATAGGTAGTACTATAATACCGAGGAGATTGTTATGTTCAGCACAACTCAAGCACCTCCTGTGAAGGCTAGGAGTGGCATAGAATGTTGTGGATGACCAATGTCCTGTCACCATGCCAATGTAGTGCAGGATTGGCCATCGATACAGGCAATGGGAGCGTCATAATAGGGATAAAGTTTCCTCAACTGGAAAATGACACCACAAATTCAACCCCACATTGACTGTTTTTGATTAAGTTCTCCCTAGTGGGATAAAGAACCAGCATTATAGGCTAAGTCAGGAACTGGCAGAGTCCTCTTTGCCTTAGGGCCACAGTGTGGGAGGCTTCCCCCATGTGGTGTCATCAGCCAGGCTGTCTGCATGGCTCCTGGTGGAGCAAACTGTGATACCAGATTGTATCTTAGCTGGATGTCCAAAGTATGAAGGAGCAAGGTAGACAGTCTGTGAGAGGGAGAGAAAGAAAATAATAATGAGGTACCCAATAGGCAATAGGTTTTTAAAAGTTTGCTTCTGAGAAAGCTCTGTAGGGCTTCCAGGATAGCTGTTTCTCATTTTACAGGTGTGGTAGCACCAGTATTGTTAGGGTTGAGCAGGCTGTTGAATGTTAAATCTAAATTTTTGTACCTTAAAATCTTTGGTGCTGTTTGAAAAAATTGCATGAAATTTCATATGTGCAGTCAAGGTGGCAAGCTCTTGTGATTTGACAAGTTTCATGATGGCCACTTGTCTGGAACCTGAGAATTAGAAAAGAAAAAGCCTGTAAAAATGCATTTCGGCCACTTTTTGAACACATATGGAGAACTAACTGTTTTGAATTTTGTCCACATTGTTCTGAGTTGAAGCAGTTCATCTAAACGGTTGGCTTTTTAAAGGGTTCATGAAAAAAATAGCTGGTTCTTGAGTTATAAGGCTTCAAAATGTGGCTTCTGAGTATGCTTGTTAGGGTTTTCATAATAGCTGTCTGGTGTGAACGAAGATTTTTGGATTGTGAGCCAGTTTTTGTTTCATGAGAAAATGTGTTTTATGTTCCTGAGCAAATATTTTAGGTCATGCATGCCACCATCTTGTTTTTGCAGTTGAGGAAAAAATTCTGTAACCCCCCCCCCCCAAAAAAATAGAAATTATGTTATTTCTATAAAAAAAAAATATGAATCTAGCTAAGCGGGACCCATTTAGCTAGATTCTGGAATCTGTGTGATAAAAAATTATCAAGGAATACATTTTTGAATACCCCAGAAAGCTTAGGCTGCTGGCCTAGTGAGGGTTGTTAATTCTTGTGATGTGAACTGAGAATTCTTAGTTTGCAAGAAAGTCCCAACAAAGAACACTGACTTGTGACATAAGATTTTGATATTCTTGAAAATTAAGGCAGTTTTTGTCACATACAAAGAATTTATTTGATCATCAGAAAACAGCAAACAACAAAATTCTTGGCTCTTGACAAAGAAAAAAAATAACATTGTACTCAGTAGCAACTCATAACTAAGGCTTTTAAATATGTGTTTTCACCCAATTTTCAAAAATTTTATTTTTTTAAGTCCCCTAGCCAAACACAGTGGATTAGATAGCAAAATGTGTTTTTATGTTGTAACACCATAAAAAGCATTTTTTTTCTATAAAGGATCTATATCCAACTTCTTCCAAGGGTGGCTAATCAGCCTTGTCTATACTTCTTGAACCAGGAACTACCTCCTTTGGGGCTCGCCTTCAATACTGTGTACTTCAATGAATTTGTTTCTCATGGCGAGGCTGGAGGGAGGAGGGCTGCCTCTCTAAGTGCTAGAATCCAATACAGACCAAAGGCAAGCTCCAGGGTGGTGGCATGGGCTCAGAAACAGTAGGTAAGGCTTCATTAAGCCCCTGCCATTCTTTTTATTCTCTGTTTTTCTTCTCCCCCACTTGCCATAGGGTGGCAGGCTCTTGCATGGAGGTGCACATACTTGATGTTCACTGAACACATTCCTTCTTTGCCACCTGCACTGCACCACCACCAGGTCTCCACCTGGCAGCAGTCTAGGGCTAAGACAACATGCCGCCCTATCCCAGGAGAGCAGTCCCTCTGATAATCTATACCCTCCCAGTTGGCCGATGCCCAGCAAATCAAATCTGTTCTCAAAGCCAGTTCATGGCACAGCAGAAGGTAAGGTACCAGATTCTCAGTCCTCCATGCCACAGTCCCAGCTTCAAAACAGCATTTCTAAGGTCAGACTGCAAATCCTTTACTTCTGTGCAGTAAATTATGAGGGTGCACGTAATGAATTCAGTAAGAGATCTGCATGGGGAACACAGTGTGCTATGCAAATTGTGTATCCATGGAATTGCTGTTATGGACATTTAGCTAATCTCCATAAGGTTGTTGTATGGTATTTGCATAAGATCTGAAGAGCCCTATGCAAATTATACACCCACATCATATATAAGTGGTGCTGCCCTTCTGCACCCTGAAGTAATGTTATAGTTTGTGCATTGTGGATTTCAGTCTGTGTCTGCAAAAGTGGCAGTGTGTGTTTTGCAGTGTGTATGTAAGGCCAGCACTTCAGCTGCCAGACATACTGTTGTGATTTCAGTTCATTAACTTTCTCAAAAGCAAAATAAATTCATTGTAAAAACTGCATTAATGCACCAGTTAGGCTTCAACTTAATGCCACAAAAGTAGGAAAATGTGGCATAAGGTTTTCCAACCCTAACTCCCCCAATTCGGCAAATATACAAGACCACACAACCAACCACAGGCAGCCATAATAAGGCAAAACAAACAACATACATATGTTTCAAGATGGCACAATTGCAGTAGCACTGATGTGGTTCCTTCCAAAATATGCTTACTGTACACTGCACTATAAAAAAATATTCCATCCATGCTGTTTAGAAAATTACCAGTGTGACTGTAGAAGTAAGTATGTTTTGCAGTGCACATGTATAATCTGTGGCAGCAGAATGTTTGGCTCTGCAGGGGACTGCTCTTAGACAGATACAGTGGAGTCAGCCACAATGGAACACAATAACTTGCAGTAATGACATGTCACAACATCCTGCAAGACAAAAGGGTTTAAATGCTACTGACTTACAGTACAATGGCCCCTGCAGTAAACTGCAGCATTCTATGATATTCTGCAGCATTTCTGTGTTGCATCCTGGTTGTCACAACAGTATAGTGTTGTACTGTAATTTGGGTATCATGAATTTGTATCTGTGGTGGTATAAAGGCAGCCCCCATTGAGAACAGTGCTTTTGTGGCTAGATGTAGATGCCTATGTCTTGCACTTTGCGTGGGTATCTGTGGCTGCAGAAGCACTGGCCCCACAATGGCTTGCATGTCTGCTATATTTCTCCAGTGCTACGCGGTCTGCACTGGCTGCTGGAACAGTGGCAGATTACCTTTAAAGTCAGTTTTCTGACTTATAAAGCCCTACACGGACAGGGCCCAGACTACCTGAAAGAGCTTCTGGTAGCTTAACGCCAGGGTGATCGCTCTGCTCAGCTGACGAGGGGTTGCTGGAGATTCCAAGGGTATGTTTAAAATCTTCTGGGGCCTGGGCATTTATGAATGCAGCCTCATCACTTTGGAATTCTCTACCCTGCAAGTTACGTGAGTGTGCGATCGTGGAGGGATTTAAACGAGCTTTGAAAACCCATCTCTGGCACCAAGCATTTGGTAACTGATTTATTTATTTTTCTGTCCTATCTATCTAAGCTGCTGTGAAATTTAAAATGTTTTTAATTTTTTTGTTAGGCACCTTGGATTTGGAAAGGTGTCATAAAAATAAATTTTTATTATTATTATTTGAGTATTGTGGATTTCTCTCTCTGCAGACAGAAGTAGGTGAGCATATCTTGCAGTGTGGCAAAGGCAAGGCAAATATTGTTTTAAGATGCTCAATCCCAGGGGATCTGTGTGCCATACATAAAAACACAATCAAAGAATAAATAAAACTGCACATCAATAAATATAATAGTTCTAAATAGACAGATGTAATAAATAAAATTAGAAAATACTTCAATAAATAAGTAGGTGGCCTGGGACAAAAACTGTTATTCAGAATGTCACTGCATTCAATGTGCATATGTATCTGCGGCAGCAGAAGCATTGGACTCTGTTTTTTGATGTCTTTTGTGTCATCTGAAAGCAGCTGTATGTTATTTATCTGACCTGATTATGGCTGTCTTTTCCAACCTGTGTGGTCTTGTCCCTTTGCTGCTTGGTGGGGGGGGGGGGAGATTTAAGACCTTGACACCACATTACCCTAATTTTGGCATTTAGTTGAACCTAACTACTAGTGCATTGATACAGTTTTTTTGTAATGACTATACATTAACATACAGTATATAGTATACAGTATGAACAGTTATGTCCATAACAAGTAAATGTATATTAGTGTAATAATTAAATTAAATGTTCATGATGTTATAACTAAATTAATATATCAATGTGAGAGTTACATTTCTGCAAAAGAACAATGGAAGAAAGGGTAAAAAATGTATTATATTTAGGGATTTAGTCCAGTTTTTACTGTCTTTGTGCTGATAGTTATGGCCTTTTTGTCTCCCACTAAGCTGTGAATGTGATGAGCAAAGTATAATGGCAAAATGATCAAATACAGGCACAATACTGAAAGAGAACTCAATTATTAAGCACATTAGAAAAAAAAAATGGAAACCTTGCTAGGGAAAGAAGATCCAGTTTAAGCTGAGCTCTATGGGAACCTGATCACATGCTACCTTTAAAGTATTCATGGCAATGAAATTTATACAAGGGAGATCTGAATTTATCTGCAAAACACTGTAGGTTTTTATGCAGTGCTCAGCAGGGACTGGCTTTGAACTACACCAGTTAAGACTGGAAACCTGCCAGGCTTCGAATCATTCACCATAAGATCTTATTATTTTATGTTTTTTAATTAAGTATCCAAATTCTAATTTTGTTTGCCCCAAAAGCTAATCTTCTACAGTTACTACTAAAAGTAAATATTAATAAAACAGTAAATATTAATGAAAAGAAAGGCAATTTATTTGAATTCATTCTGCCTTCTTGTTCTGTTTCAGGCATTGACAAACTCAGTTAAAATGTGCATATTTCATGCAAGCCACTGTGCTTTTTTTCTCCAGTAATAAATAACAGAAAAGATCTTTGCAGTTTATGTGGATTATATATGAAGAAAAAAGCATTTTAGTCTAGTAACTATACTTGAAAATGTTTTGTTTTTACCAGTCAATGCAATACATCCCCAGTAACACTTTCATCTTGATATTTATGCTGTATACAGGGGCTACCTTTTTCTTACCACAGTGCAAAGTTAAGACATTTGTTATAAAGGCATTTAAACAATATTTGCACCTGATTACTGCATGTTGTAACATGTTAAGGCATCAAATGTCCAAAATTTCAGATTTTGAAGACCTAATTAGATTTTGTAAGAGCTACGGAAGGCTATACTTGTTCACATATGAGGAAGCAAAGAATTTATGGTGCAGCCTACAAAGGGTGAATACAATGGGTTGTGAAAATGTATGTCTGTAGACTTCCAGATAACATTTAAGAGGAACATTGCTGCAAGATTGCATTGTTTATTTTTGGTCCAATGGAGCTAGGCTGTATTGTCAAACCCATATTGTTCTAACAGCTGAATCTGTCAGAAGGAACATTTCTGAGACCAATTCTTTTTCAAACAGTATAATATGGTGTTGCAAAATAAGAATGTGCAATGGATAGCAGTGCAACCTTTATAACAATATGATTACCCAATACAGGCCATAGAAACATAACATTTGTTAGCAGAAAAGGAATGCTTGGCCCACCCAGACAGCCCAGATGTTCCCTGCCTAGTCTGTCTCCATAAACCCTAACAGGTCTCAGTCAACCCGCCATTCTCCTTGCCTGTTTTTTAATACACTCCTATGTCTATTACACACATGCTTGAAGACCCCACTCTTTTTGCTTCCACCACTTCTGCTGGTTGTCTGTTACAGGTGTCTACCACACTTTCAGTGAAGAAATAGTTCCTCTCATCCCTCTTAATCTTCCCATCTCCAGCTTCATTGTATACCCCCCCCCCCGGGCACAGTGCTGCTTCTCATTTGAAAGAGACTTTCCTCCTGCACCCTGTTCTCCCCTGTGAGGTACTTGTACAGATCACTATCATGTTACCTCTCACTTTCCTCTCTTCCAGGGTGTATATCTTGAGATCCTTCTGCCTGTTCTCATAATGGATTCTCATGCAAACCTAGCACAATTGTAGTTGCCTTCCTCTGGACTGCTGCCACCCTGTCTATGTCCTTTCTGAAGTGCAGCCTCCAACTTTGGACACAGTACACCAGGTAGGGTCTCACTGGTGAACCATACAGTGGCAACACCACCTCCTTCCTCTTGCTGGATATACCCCACTCTATGCACCCCAACAACCCACTAACCCTATCCACTGCCCCACCACCTTGTGGACATCAGCCCAGCTGAGATGCATCAACTTGTTTTTAGTGGGATCTTGCTGTTACCAATTTTTACGTCTGGAAGAGACTAGTATAGTATAGTATAGTATAGTATAGTATAGTATAGTATAGTATAGTATAGCATAGCATAGTATGGTATAGTATAGTATAGTACAGTATAGTATAGTATAGTACAGTATAGCATAGCATGTCATAGTATAGTATAGTATAGTATAGTATAGTATAGTATAGTATAGTATAGTATAGTATAGCATTTGTTATTTATAAATCGTCCTTCTGAAAAATCATAGCACTGTGCAATGGAGAATACTACAATGATAAATATTCAAACAAACTGATACATATATAACAATGTTCTTTTAACATCACAATAAAGAAGTACTGTATGCAAATCAGGTATAATGTGATGGGTCCAGGGTAGGCCAAGCTTAAGTGGCTCTTCCAGACCTCCTTCTTGAAGTGGTCCAAGCTGTAAGCATTCCAGAGAGATTGCAAGAGAGATTTTTGCCAGACAGTGGCTGCCATCAGGAAAGCCCCACCAGCTAATCTGAGTCTTAAGCAGGGACAAGTAGTGGCCGCTGGTCACTTAGTTAAAAGGCTTTTCTCAGACAGTGCAGTGCCCATAGTTCATGGAGGTACAGTAGCTGGGACCAAATATACACAAGATCTTTTAAGTTAAAATAATAATCTTGTTGTCACTCCTTTGTATGTGACGCAAACTACACAGATTCCACAGTGCTGGTCTGATGTGGTCTGATCTGCTTATGGAGTTCAGAAGGCAAGCTACCTCATTCTGCACTAACAGCAGATGTAAGGCAGAATAGCGCAGTCGTCTAAGGCTCTGAGCTGCAAATCTGGTGGCATCCAGCAGATCAGACCTGGGTTTGAATCCCACAGCTTCCACTTGCATACTGTGTGACCCTGAGCAAGTCACTTAATCTCCTTGTGCTCCCAGGTCGCTCCTGTAAAAAAGCTTTCAGCTTAGTGTGCTATACCTAGTTAAACAACTAAATAAAAAAAAAATCTGACCACAGGGGTGTCTTTTATAGAGCACACAATAATGATCAAGGTGAAAAGGAGATGAATGCCTGGACCAATGTTTTCTGCCAATCTGTGTCTAAAAAGTGGTTCAACCTGGAGACACGGGGGCTGATTCCAAGAAAAATGGTGCAACTCACAGACGGCTGTGAGTTATGCCATTCACCACTAATCCAGGGACCCTTCACCACATTCCAAGAGCGGCAGGGTCCTGACACTTGTGACATGCGGGATACGCCATGTGTAGGCTAACACCATGTGTATGGCGTATATGCCCCGCATGTCACAAATCGCAGCCAGTGACAGGCAGCCCCCCCAAAGCCCCCCCAACCCAGACCACCACAGCACACACCAGGGGGCATGAGGGGGCAGGACTGATGGCACAGGCATCCGGGGGGACACACCATGGATCAAACCCCGGGGGTCACTGACAATCGGGGGGTTGGGGGCAGGGGTGTACTTGTGGGTGCTTGGGAGCAGTATGGCACCTTTGCTGTGGTACTGCTTGGTGGCATCCGATGGTGCCAGCCATCGGATGCCACTTAGGACAGCACCGAGCAGCCGTGATACACCAGTGCACCTTTTTGAATTGCATGGCAGGTTATGACAGCTGCCCTCCTGGAATTGGGCAGTGTTGCTGTTGTAGCCCACACTTGCACCATGGCATTGTGGGCTGTGGCGTAGCTGGTGGCATAACCTGCAGTTGTCATAGTCCACATCTGCCATGGCGCAAGTTGCCACTTGGAATTCCAACAAGTGTAATGCATGGCATAAGTCTCTGGATACGCCAAGGGATTTGTCGTATCTCATCATATGCCAGCATAGCCCATCTTGGAATTGGGCCCACAGTATTCCTGAGATGACAGGAGCAGCTCTTCACTATAGGTGGCATCCATTGTTCCTCAAATACTGTAGCATGTCTTCAAGAGCTGCAGTACTCCCAAGTTGTGAACATTTTTTCTACCTGTCCAAGATGAGCAGCTTGAAGATGTAATTTAAAGCAGAGATCTGATAAGCATAACCCACCTGAAGAAGTTCTATTTTATGAGGGTTTAGAGCCAGCACATTGTATGACATGTAGGTCTTTATTTCCATCAGGTACTGCTCAAGTAACAGCATCAAGTGATTACCCTGCCCAAGTTCAATTGTGAAGCAGAGGCACAGATGCGTAACATCTGCACAACAGTTCAACTGCATGCTGGAATTCTTCATGATCTCTCCCAGGGCCGCATATACCTGCCAAACAGCACTGGGAAGATGTTTGACCATTGAGGATCACCTCAGAGATAACCAAGTGACTGAAACATATGTAGTATGAAGCCTTCATTATGGGTTGTTCATGATCTGACAGGAATGACTGGAACAATGTGAGCACAGCTCTAGAATATCCTGCATATCTGGCAACAGTTGGTGGTCTACCGTGTCTGGGACAGTAAAGTAACTTCTTCAATGTCACAAAGTAAGTGACTGGGGGATTTGAAATCTGCACTTTAACCATAATGCCACATTGCCTCCCAAATGGCGAGTATAGCAACTTCATAATCCACTCTTGGCTTATGTGAGTTTTATTTAATCAGTATAATCTTCAAATGTGGAGACACATTTAGATATCATACTGAAATGTGCATAAATGTATTTAAAGCCCATGCAGAAGTGTATCCCAGTTAGAGTTTAGATATGAGGAGTGTCAGTAGCTTGAACATTATGCTTGGAAGTTATGGCAAGTTTAAAGTCTCTCAAAGTATAATATATTTGGGGAAGGTAATTAGTAGCTGGGTGAGTGGGCGGGTGTGTGGGTCGGTGGGGATAATAAATTATTTATCAAATAGGGATGTGTAAATGGAAGAGGTACTGGAAACATAGAAACATAGAATCTGATGGCAGATAAGGACTGCCAGACCCATCCAGTTTGCCATGCCTGAAACTTCTGATGGTGTTGACAAGCCTTCAGATGGGCAAAGAAAGCAGCAGTGTGAGCTTTTTTTTTAAAATTCATTGTTAACCGAGTAAGATTCACTCAGTACAAGTGCCTGTTTTCAGACCCAGGAGCATTGAGGTGGTTAAGTGACTTGCTCATAGTCACATTGTATGCAAGTGTAGGTTCTGGGAATTAAACCCAGTACTTCTGAATGTACCAAGCTCATTCATTCACATCTCATTACTCTAACCTCTAGGCTACACTGCTAGCTCAGTCTGATATCCACTAATAATTGGAAGTAAAGAGGGTATTTAGTTTGATCAGAATAAAGTGACACATTTTTGTAATTAAAATGGCACATCTTGGGTATGGAGAGTGGAGGAAGAGTATGTTGCTGTTGGGTGGAGTAGGTGAAGGTTACATTAATAAAAAAGGGGTCATGTAAAGGGAGGGGAGTACCATCAACTAGGAAGGGGTTGGGGCTTAGGATAAAAGACTAAGTACTGCCAAAAAACATTTTGGTATCATTATAGAAAATTAATTTACCATGGGTTGGGGCACAACATAAAATTTAAAACTGTTTTTGCACAAGTAGCATAACAGGTATAATATGATAATATGATTACTAACCTGAGCAATAGTCAGGTTTTCTCACTGAAATAATATACTTATTCTTTGGCCTACTGCTTGAGTTAATTCAATTTTCAGATTATGGTCTTGTTTAATAATCTTCTTCAGTAATGTATGTAACCCACCATAAGTTGGTATGCCACCTTAAGGACTGGATGTAGACAAGTACTGCTTTCTGGCAAAGGAAGCATGTGTGCTTTTTTACAAAATGGCCTGGGGCTCCAGGTCTGTAGCTTCCTGTCAGTTTACCCCTTTAAGGGATGGCTTGGAATGCCAAGTGTCCACAATGAGGATTTAGGAGTGATCTGCCAGGGTACCACTATCAGTTTTGCCCTACTGGGGAGGCATGGGGGAACTGTGATACTGTAAAGGTGGAGGAGAATAAAATAGGAGCCACAATCTCAAGGAGAGATGGTGAACCTCACTATTGGATTGCAAATGTCATGGGAACAGCCCATTCATTTTACTCGAGGCAGGCATGGATCCAGTGGAAGAAGTCACTGTTCAGTTGAATCTGCCTCATTCATTTCACTGGGAACTGGTTAATTTGGTTAGGCTTGTCTTACCACTGTGACAACTGCTCTCTGTCCTTGCTAGAATCATTTCAGCCAGCAGTACCAGTGTTCCTTACCCGTAATGTGGAGGCTATTGAACCTAAAGACCCCCTGATTCAGGGATTGTGATTCTGAAGTAACATATTTAGCATATTTTTTTTTCTTTTCAGTTTAGCGAGAGGCATCCCAAAATTGCATGAACTTTGCCGGACTTGAGAAAAAGTATTTCAGATGTGACTGTACAAGGGTTCTGATGGAGATTCAAGCGTGGGACTTATGTGTTTATTTATTTGATTTTTGTTTACTGGGTAGGGTACACTAGGCAAATTAATGCCTATTCAGAGGTATGACTTGGGAGATTACAGAAGGCATAAACAAACACGATACATCTGATGTTGGGTATGCTGATCAAACTAAATACCATCTTTACCTCTACTTATTAGTGGATGTCAACCCACAGTGGTCCAGCATTAATGGATATATTATGCACAAATCATATTTGCTTTAGACCAATAGTAAAAGAAGTGGCGATTGGCAATTTCAGTTCAATTTCTAGTAGGAGAAAATCTATTCAGTTCCTCTTCAGGAAACTGGCCAAAACAGGTCTTAGTACAGTAATTGTCATGGAGCAAAGTGGTCTACAAATGGGAGGTAAAAAAAAAAAAACCTTGAGGTCAGCAATGAATATTATTCACTATAGCATAACTGTGTTGGTGCTGATGGCATGCATTTGATTACTGTCTGTGGAGTTGTGGCAAAGTCTGTAAAACCCACTAAGAGTGCCACAACCCAGTGTGAGCTAAAGTAATGATCACCTTTCATTGCTGAACTCAAGGAGCCCGATTTTCAAAGTACTCAGATTGATGCAAGGGGCTTGCATCAAAAGAGTTTGATGCAAGAGGTGACTTGTATCACAACTTGCATCAAATGTGATTTTCTACCACAGCCTGCATCTAATCCAGATATAGCTGGACCAAAGCCCACTTGTGCTAGGATTGTATCAAACCACCCTGCCCAAGGTTGGAAGGGGGCTTACACCATGGCAGGGCCGCAACTTCCTCTTTTTGGGGATTGTAAAAGCCTCGCTGTGGATGCAGCAAGAGGTACCACTTAGAAAGCAAGGAGATGGTGTAAGTGGTTTGTGCTACAGGGATGGGGTCTGAAAGGGGGCAGTAGGGGCATACTTGTGGCATGGGAGGTAGTAGTGGGGCTGTCACAGAGACAGTTGTGTCTGAATGGACTTGTGTTTTTTGCACCCATCAGAGTGCTTTTGCAGTTTGGTGTTCGTATCATTCATATACCCGATATTGTCCATATACAGTAAATAGGACCTCCTGAGTCCTGATATCCCCAATAAAATAGCCAGCCATTTGTCCCTGGTGATCTAGTAGACCATCTTCCCTACCTCCAATCATTGAGAGCTCAGTCAGCAGGCTGCCATGGGGCTGAGAGAAGGGCTGTGCTGGTTGCTGGCTCTGATTCAGAATGGGGGTAGTGAGGTGGTGGGACACTACCTGGCAGGGTGAGGGAGCCGGAGGTCCTCTAGACCACAAGGGACAGTTATATCTTACTATATTGGGGTTATCACAGTTAAGGATGGGGGTCGGTAAGGCAAACAGGGATGGAGATTTACTAATTCAAGCGGGAGATCTGGGATAGGGAGGGTGGTCCACTAGACCACCACAGACAGATGTCTGGCTATTTCATGGGGGACATCTCGGATCAGGAGGTCATATATATATATATATATATATATATATATATATATTTATATATATATATATATATGTATAGTACCAGGCATATGAATTACACTAACAACAAATTGCAAATGTACCCCAATGGGTGTAAACACAACTGTCTCCCCAACACCCCTACTGCCATCTCTCATGCTCGTTATCCTCCTAACTTCCTCCTGGCAAGAAGTTTCTTCACCCCCCACCTTCTTGGCTCCTCTAGTGTTTCACTGGGTGGGGGTGGCTGGGTCTGATCCCTGCAGCAATGTCTGCAGGTGCACCTACTGTTCGGCATAACTATAGACTTGTGGCAAACCTGGGTAGTTTGGAGCCGGGACTCTGTGTTTTATAAAATCATGTGCAGGGTCACTGGTGCACCCAGAGTTTGCCATAGCCCTTAGAGTAACACAACTTGCATTACTCTAACGGTTCTTTTAGAATTGGGCCAAAGGTGTATACACCTGTGCTCTCTCCTTTACCTTCTTGAAAATAACTATATTCTCTATGGATTCTGACCCTATATATTTTCAAATTATGTAATGACAACTCTACCCTGCTAGAAAGTTGTGTTATGCATCAAAAACTTTACGATATTAAAAGAAATGAAAGACATTAAATGTAGAGCATTATGTTGTCCATGACAGTTCTTCTTCAAGAGATACTACATCTGTTTGTTCTTTGTTCTGGGAAGTGGGACATGAATTGCTGAACAGGAAAACACATGTTCTTGACATTAAAAAGGCTGTATTTAGTATGCATGGGGACAATGATAGGAAAAAGACAAAGAGAACTAAGGGAGGACAAGGATGTGGAGGATAGATGGACAGTAATTAGGGCAGGTGTCTAGGCAGTCACTGCAACCTGCCTTAAACAGAAGGATACAAGGAGCAAGAGAAGGAATCACTGTGATTTACAGAGTAGGTGAGTAGGTCAGTGAGGGAGAAAAATGGTTCTTACAAGAAACACAAGAAGATCCAGGAGGAGGAGGAGGACAGAGCAGAATATGCAGAGTGACTGAAATCGATTTTCATGGTGGTAAGGCAAGCTGAGGTGGAGCTGGAACTAAGATTATCTAAGGGGGTTAAAAAGGGTGACAAGACCATCTTCTGATATATCTGGTTGAGAAGAACAACAAAAAAGGAAACAATGAAGCTGAGAGAGAGGACCAAGTGGGTGGAGGAAAAACAGAGAGAAGGATGAGGTACTGAATGAATACTTCTTCTTAATCTTCTGTACTGGGAAAGATAGGTCGCTACCACAGGGCAAAGTAAGATGGAGCAGAGGGGATGAGGGAGGAAGCAATTGTAGCGGAAAAAGTCCTCAATGGGCTCAAGGCCCTCAGGGTGGACAAGTCCTTAAGGACAAATGGCATGCACTTGAGATTGCTGAGGGAGCTGGCAGCAGTCCTGGCAACACTCATGGCTGGCCTGTTCAACTGCTGGATGGACACAGGGGTGGTTCTGCATGAATGGAAGACAACTGATGTGAAGGCTGTGCACCACAGTGGACCTAGACTTGAACCGGCAAACTATAGATGAGTCAGCTTGTCATCAATTGTTGGCAAGGTGATGGAAACCATCCTAATACAAAGGTTGGTTGAGTTCCTTGAGGCAAATGAGCTCCATGTTAGCAAGCATCACTGGTTCATGGCAGGGAGTACATGCCAAACAAATTAGATTAGCTTCTTCAGCTGGGTCACTACGGCAGTAGACACGGGCCAAGGGATGGACATACTATACCTGGACTTCAGCAAGATCTTTGACTCAGTCCTCTATGAGAGTTTGATCAGAAAACCAGTGGATATGGGGACAGAGGAGAAACGAACTATATGGGGGGCAAACTGGCTAGGGGGTAGAACGCAGTTGGTGGTGGTAGGGTGGAGCACTCTGGGATGAAGGGAGTTACTAGCGGGGTACAACAATGATCAGTACTTGGTCCTGTTCAAAGCATTTATCAATGACATTGTGGATGTAATCCAAGGCAAGATTTCACTTTTCACAGACAATGCCAAGCTCTGCGGGAGGGTGGACAGTGAGGATTGCATAAATGATCTAAAGAAGACCTAGGAAGAATGAAAAGGTGGTCTGGAATTTGAAAAATGTGGTTCAGTGGTAAAAAAGTGCAAGGTAATACACATAAGGTGTAAAAACCCAAGGGATGAGTACAGTATTTTTTTTTTTGGGGGGGTGAAGGTCACAGAGGAGGAGAAAGACCTGGGGACAGCACACTTACAAGCAACTTGAAACAGTCAATAAAGTGCAAAAAGGCCACAGAGAAGGTGAACAGAATTTGAGTAGCATATTAAGGGGGCTCCATCATGAGAAAAGAGGTAATTCTGCCCCTGTATAAGTCGATGGTGCTTCTGCATCTAGAGTATTGAGTGTAATACCAGATGGAGCCCTTTCCTTAAGACAGTCATAAACCAGATGGAGGCAATCAGAAGAGGGCTACAGTACCAAAATGACTTAGGGGCAGCAAAATATTCCATATGAACAGAGGTTGGCAAACCTGAACATGTTCTCACTGGAGGAGAGGAGAGAAGAGAAAGGGGGATGTGATCGACACCTTAAATTTCTTAAAAACATTAACAAGGTTAACATAGGAGATCTTTTTTGCATACGTGAGAACAGAAAAAAAACCCAGGGCACAACTATAAATTAGCTGGGGCAGAGGTACAGGAAGGAGGCCAGAAGGCAATTCTTTATTGATAGGGCAGTGGCAGAATAGAATACGCCAGAGATGGTAGTAATTCACAGTACAGTTGGGAGGACTAAATAAGGGTGGAATAGATTCAAGGGAAAGGTTAGAGTGACAGGGGAGGGGTGGATAACCATGTGGCATAGACACATGTGATCCACATCGCGTAGACTCAATATAGTTTTAGAACTTCTGCTGGCCTTTTGTACTGTATGTTCATTGGTTTTCAATAGCACACCTGATGATAATGAGCATGTCTGTGATATTAATGATAATTTGATTGTTGGTGTCATCATGAGAAGTTGTGCCACTGCTGGAGGGAGTGGTGAGCTGTACTGTGATGCCAGTGGGAGGTGTTTACAGAGACTAGTAACCAGGAATTATACCTGTAGAAATAGAAGTATATGTCACTCTCTGCACATGTGAATAAGCAAATGAATAGTTAAAGAACAGCTGACACCTTCAGGAGAATGCTACCAAAACATAATATTTAGATGCAGTCCAGCTTGTATTAACATAGAAACATAAACTTTGATGGTAGAAATGGACTGCTTGGCCCACCCAGTCTGCCCATTTCCCTACCTATTGGATAAGCTTCAGATCCTAGTTTTACCAACAGCGTACTTCCTCCTGCCTCCCACTAGAATTGCCCATACATTCTGAAATTCCCCCACTGTTTTTGACCCCATGACCTCCTCAAGAAGGCCGTTCCATGCATCCACTACCATCTCAGTGAAAAAATACCTCCTTACATTGTCCCTGAGTCATCCCTCCTCTATCTTTAAATTGTGCCCCCTTATTCTTGCACATCTCTTTTTCTGAAAGATGCTACCCTCTTGGACTTTGTTGATTCCACTGAGGTACTTGAAAGTTTCTATCATGTCCCTACCCCTTCTTTCCTCAAGGGTATACATATTAAGCTCTTTTAGTCTCTCTTCGTATGGCTTCTGTTGCAGACCCTGCACCATTTCAGTTGCCCTGCTCTGGACTGCCTCCATCTCTGTCTATGTCCTTGAGGAGATGGGGTCTCCAGAACTGCATGCAGTACTCCAGATAGGGTCTCACCAATTGTATGTACAGAGGGATAACAAGTTCCTTTGTTCTACTGGTGATACCTCTCCCTGTGCATCCCAGTATCCCCCCCCAGCCTTCCTTACTGCCTACTCTCATTGCTGGCCTATCTTTATGTCATCTGATATGACTACTACCCCCAGGTCTCTTTCCATTTTTGTTGTTTTTAATAATCCCCCACCCCCATTGTGTAGTCTTTCCTTGAGTTTTTGTTTCCCAGGTGCATTACTTTGCACTTCTTTCCATTGAATATAAGCTGCCATACTTTTGACCATTCCTCCAACCTTGCCAAGTCCCTTCTCTGCTTTTCCGTCCACCCTTCTGTTTCAACCCTGTTGCAGATATTTGTGTCATCTGCAAAGAAGCAAACTTTTCTTTCCAGTCCCTCTGCAATGTCACTTATAAAGACATTAATGAGGACCCATTCCAGTACTAAACACTGCAGTACCCCACTAGTAACTCCTCTTTCTTTGGGGTGGACTATGTTTGCTGTTATCCTCTGCATCCTGTTGTCTAGCCAATTTTTTACCTTGGTTATCACCTTGGGACCCACTATCAGGCTGGCCAACTTGTTTATTAATCTTTTTGTGTGGAACTGTGTCAAATGCCTTGCTAAAGTCTAGGTAGGCCACATACACAGCCCCTCCCTGGTATATTACTTTGGTCACCCAGTCAAAGAAATCTATTAAATTTGTCTGACATGACCTTCCCACTGTGAATCCATGCTGCCTTAGATCCTGTGCACTGCTGGCCTCTAGGTACTCAACAATTCTTTCTTTCAGAATTGATTCCATCATTTTCCCTACCACTGAGGTCAAACTAACAGGTCTGTAGTTTCCTGCCTCTGCCTTGCTCCCACATTTGTGAAGGGGAATCACATCTGCCCTCATCCAGAGCTCAGGTACCACACCATCCTCCCATGATCTATTAAAAATGGTAGTCAGTGGTGCCACTAGTTCTCCACTTAGTTCTTTTAGAATTCTGGGGTGAATCCTATCAGGCCCCATTGCTTTGTCCACATTCAGTTTTAGGAGTTCCTTCAGGACCCTTTCTTCTGTGAATGGAATGGTATTGACCCCCTTATCCAGTGTGCTTTTATTAGGTTTAGGTACCTCCACCTCCTCTTCTTTTATGAATACTGAGCAGAAGTATTTGTTCAGTATCTCTGCTTTGTCACTGTCACCCTCTGCCCACCCTCTCCCCATTAATATTTCTCTATTTTTTTATTTATTTAGGGATACAGATCATACCTTTGAGCTCAGAACTCTTTTACAAAGGTTCCATGTCAAACAGTGACAATGACAACAGTAGCAAACAGTTTATATACAATACTCGAATAGTGGGCAGCTAGTATACAGTAAGGTTACAATGTCAGTCATAGTACCAATGGTGATAGTAATGTATCAAGAGCATTCAACTTGGGTAAATGACAGTGTTTTTATGCAGTGAAGGAGATAAAGAGGTGTGTAACCTAGTGTGAGAGTCTGAGGAGCAGTCAAGGTGAGAGGGAGGGAGACTGGGGGGGAATGGGAGACTGAGGGAGTGGGAGGCCAAAAGTAAGCTTTGTCTAGGAGATTGGGAGGAAGTGGTAGTAGGTTGGTTATAAGGTTGATCCAGTGGGGAAAAGGCACAGGGGGAGAGGAAGACAGAGGGATAGGGCAAGGTGGAAGAGTGGGGGGCCAAGGAAGTGGAAGAAGAGTGTAAGTGAGTGAGTGGGCATTATGGGTGTTAAAAGTCCCAATGGCAGTCACAAACTGTCCTAGTAAGAAGGTGTTGCCTTAGGCCATTTTTGAATTGTGAGATGCATTGGGAGTTTAGAATGTGCACTGGGATTTCATTGAGCCATTTGGGGGCCCTATAGCTGAAAGCACATTGTCCCTGCTCAGTTCGACCTCACTATCCCTCCCCTGGTCCTTCTTCACTCCATAATGTACCTATAAAGGTTTTATCCCCATTCTCAGCTGAGTTGGCTATCTTTTCCTAGATTAGGGCCATTGCTATTCTGACTGCCTTCCCCACGTCCTTCTGCTTTAACTGGCACAGTTCTCTGTCCTGCTCCTTCTGTGTTTCCTTCTTTTACCTGAATGCTATATTTTTCTTCTTAACCTTCCCAACCACCTCGTTTGAGAAACATAGTGTTTTTTTTTCCTTTGTTTTGTTTTATTTGCATCACACAAAGGCTTGTTGCCTCTATGACGGCAGCTGTGATTTTTCCCCATTGTTTCCCCACCCCTCCTTCTTGCCCATGTGTTAGTGCTTTTTCTGAGGCACTCCCCCATTTTGCAAAAGTCAGCCCCCCTAAAGTCCAATACCCTCACCTTTGTGTGACTTGACTCTACAGCTGTGTTTATCATGAACCACACTGTTTAGTGGTTGCTTGTTCCCAGATGGCTACCCACTTCTGAATCCGAGATCCTGTCTCCATCCCCATTTGCGAGTACCAGGTCTAAGATTTCTCCCTCCTGAGTGGGTTCCAACACTAGCTGGCTGAGGCATGCCCCCTGTAGTGCATTGAGAATGATCCTGCTCTTGGATGTGGCTGCAGCAAAGGTGCTCCAGTTAACATATGGCATATTCAGGTTCCCTATCAACAATACCCCCCCATTCTTCCATTCCAAGGATGTCTTCTATCATTTCCTTGTCCATTTCCTTCCCCTGAAACAGGGGTCTTTGTACAACCCCCGTATGTATTGTGGTGCCATTTCTTGTCTCCAGGGTGACCCACAGTGCCTCCTCTCCTACTCTATTTACCCTTTAGTTCCATTGCTTTGATCCCTTCCCTTACATATAAAGCTAATCTACCTCCTCTTTTACCCTCCCTGTCCCTCCTGTAGATTGTGTACACTGGTATGTTGACATCCCAGTCATGGTTCTCTATGTACCATGTTTCTGTGACTGTCATGATATCCATTTGTTCCTCTTCCATCAAAGCATCTAGTTCAGGGAGCTTGTTACCCAGACTACATGCAGTGGTTCTCATCCACCTCCATTTTTTGATAGCCTTACCCCTTTCAGCCCCATTGCTGTCCCTACTGTCTTTGCCTTTTTCACCATTGACCCCTGCCCCACTCCCTGTCGACTTCTCTACCTTTCACATTAGTTCTGTATCTCTCCTCCCTATTATTTATTACTGAGGTCATTTGCATGAAAACAGGATCTTTGTTCTTGAAGAGTTCATCTATTCGTGTTGCTGTCTCCCTACTTGAGATCATAATGCACTGTTTGTGATATCACAGTTACTTCCATGGCAACAAACTGCGATGTCACAACAGAGGATTTATGACTTGATGTATGGAGCCAACTGTATAGTTAGAGAGAACCCTGAGGGGTAAAGATCATGCATTCATGCAAATGTCCTTAGTAATAAATACTGTGGAGGGGGAATCTTTAGAATATATATGGAGTGGAAGCTGAATTATACCTAATTATTATGTTTTTCAAAGTCCATGATACACTGAGCCTGAGAAAGGCTGGGAATGAAAGAGTTTCAGGATCTTGCCTTGATGTGAAGACATCAGAAGAGGAGGAGGAGGAATATGATCAGAAGACTGTTATACAAATTCTTGCCATTTTTTTCAGCTGCTTTTAATGCTCCACCATAACAATATGCAACAATTGCTGCTTGATATAGTCTATGAATTCCTTGGGAGTTAATACATCTTTATATCTGGGATCCAGTAGTGTTGGCTTGCCAAATTGAGTGTCCGATCTAATGCTGATACACCTGTCTGCAAGTTGTGCCAGACACTTCTGTGCCACTTAATTAATGAATATTATCAAATGGGTCCAAGAAGTCTAGATATCTTATTAGCTGAGGACCTCAGAACCCCCTGCTGTTATCTCAAAACAGCAGCAAGGAATGAATATCTGATTGTCCAAGTCCTCTTTACCAGGGGTGTAGTTTGTTTTTTTTTGCAGAGAGGGCAAAGTAACAAAAAAGTCCTGATTTACACGTATCACGACACAAAGTCGAGGGGGGGGGGTGTGGCTGAGTACCCAGAAACCATACAGTATAAAATGTGTTCTGACTGGTATATGCTACTTCTAATTCTATACATCACAGGTATTAAATTGATGTACATTTGCCGAAGTTTCAAACAGAAACACAGTAGGTAAGAAGGTCAATAAGTTCTCAGTACTGTATGTAACCAAAAGAAAACACTAGACAGTTAATTGCTGGCCTTTTATTTTATTTTTCCAATTTTTTTCATTAGATGTAGCAAGAGCATTGTTGCCTTTTCATATTCTGCTGTTGCCACATAAAATAATCAGTTACAAAACTTGCATCATGACTAATATTTAAGATGTTTGAAACATATCTTTACTTGAAAGTGAGAAACATGGCTTAGTCAAACACAATCACTGCAACATCACATCACAATTTCTGCATTTAACAACAGTGTTAAAGTAGAGAAAGCACTAGGTTTACTAGGCAAATCACCAGTACAACTCTTCTGTACATAGCTAGTGTAAAAAAAAAACACTTATAAATTGTTACATAAAAAATAAGATTATACAATGGCAAGAATGAATGCTGGCTTCTGATTGGTCAGTCTTGGGCTGGACCCATGATGTTATCACAGTACACCATCACAGGTCTAGTCTCAGCACTGTGAACCTCTTGATGATTGTTAGTATTAGCATGTTTTTTTTGGTATCTTCTCTTAAAAAACAATATTTTTCCACACTAAATGAAACATCTTTAAAAGGATTTTTTTTATTCTGTATAACAATAAGCCATTGTATAACAACAGTAATTTTGTCCAGGATGTGTGTTGAGGTGGGATAATGTCACTCTTCAGGTATTGGATGCACTCAGCCTTTGGCCTCAGTCCAACCACCTGAGGCGTGATGTTATCCCAGCATGACACACACCCTGTCAGGCATTATTGCTTACTTGTCCCCAGTGTTAACAACTTAACACTTAGAAATCCCTCCCCCCCCGTCCCATATCACTTGTCACATGCTTGAATCTGTTCGGGTAAGGTAAACGAAGAGGTTAATATGCTCCTCAAGCAAGCAAGCATTGCATACACAAGAATGGGACTTGCTGATATCCCTTTGGTGGTGCTCTTAGCAAGCATGCTGATGAACATGGGACAGTGCAACACAACACTGTAAATCCCCTAATTGTTCAAGATGATCATGGGCATTGTGTGGTCACACCACAACCCCTACCACTCTCCTTCCCCATGGCACCTAAGGAACATGCATCTCTGTCCATACCTCAACCCCATCCAAGCAAACATGGATTGCCTTGCCACAAAGGTGGTCCTACCACACCACTTAAGAGAACAGCCACCACAGGAAATTTGTTTGAACGATACATCTATATACCTTTGCACAGCCACGAAGGACCCACCCTGAAAGGTAAGTACTTGATTGGTGGTTTTTATTACCATCGCCTATGACAGTGGGTGGTGGGCCTGGCTGTGGTAGCCCAGGTTGCTGTGGATGCTCCTCCCCCACCAACTACTTCAAAAGGGTCTTATCTGACAGTTTTGAATTGCACAAATGAAACATGATTGATGCAGTTTGATGTGATTTAATATAGTGTTTTTGTCTGAGTGTGTGTCTCTTTTCTGCTACACACAGACACAGACACAGATACACACCACCCAACATTGACCTGTTTTTTAAACCATGTTCACATTCAGGATAGAGACAGGGTGAAGCAGGTCCAGGCAGTACAACACAGTAAATGAAATAATTCATTTTACAATTCAGACACATGCCCAGCAAACCACCCCAAGACCACCAAATAATGAACCTTCCCCCCTGCCCTAGGGGGGACTGAGTGGGTCACAAGTCAAATCAAATCAAACTTTATTTCTTAGAGGCGCTTTTCTTAAACCAAAGTGCCTGTACAAAAAATATCATCCAATAAAACATTAAAATCATACAATCAAATCTGTCTTAAAACATAATTTGACAACACTGTATTAAACTTCGTTTATAAATGCAAGGCTGAATAAATATGTTTTAAGCTCTTTTTTAAAACCATGTATGGTCAGGCAGTCCCTTGTCCGACGAGGTAGAGAATTCCACAGGGTCAGGGCCATATAACCAAAGAATGGGCCCCAGATGTCTGTAATCACACCTTGGGAATCTCTAGCAATCCCTCATCAGTGGATTGAAGCAGTCGGAAGGGGCCTTAGGAAGAAAGGACATTTTTCAAGTAGCGGGGTCCCTGGTCATGTAGGGCTTTATAGGTCAGCAAACCGACCTTGAAGGTGATACTCCATCGCACTGGCAGCCAGTGCAGTCTGCGGAGCACAGGTGTTATGTGACTAGTCCTAGACTTACTAGTTAACAACCTGGCAGCCACATTCTGCACTAGCTGTAGGCGCTGTAGGTCAGGGTGCTAAATGAGGAGGACAGACCACAGAACATCTTGTTGAACCAGACAGTAAGGAGAAACTACATAAACATACATAATTTTTATACTGAAAGATTTATCTTCCAACTGTCCCTAATTTTGACAGACACTTATCTTCAGTACCCAGAAGCCCCTTGTACGAGGGAGGTAAGCATGACATGGACCCAGCAGACTGGCATACATGTTGAAAAAAATGTTTATGTGCCAATATGCCCATCCATCCCTCTCTCATTCATCACCAGAGGTCAGAACCATTTTTTCAACCACATGTACCAGTTTGCTAAGCCCATCCCTCCACCGACCATCAACAACAAGCCGTAGAACATAGCAGGGACCCAGGCCAGCAGACTGGTATACATGAAGGAAAAAATGGTTCTGTGCCACTCTGCCCATCCACCCCTCCCTCCTCCATCATCAGCGGCCAGAACCATTTTTTTCAATATGTGTACCAGTCCACCCTGGTCAGCACAGCAACACAAAGCTGGCAGAGCAGCAGAATGGACTGAAAGCAACAGTGAATTTAAATGTCCATGCAAAAAGCTACAGCCCACCCTCCCCACTTTGGACCTACATGGCCACTGTCTCCACCCAGACTAGTCACCTCAGCTACTCTCTGCACCCCAATGGACTTGCACAGCCACTCTCCCCACTCCACCACACCAGCACAACCTCTCTCTCCAACCCACCAGCACAGCCACTCTCAACACCCCACCCAACCAACCAACACCATCTCCAGCCCCGTTTATCTTGTATCCGACTCCAGGCATCCAGGTCTGTGCCTCCCCATCACAAGCACACAAAAATAAATAAAACAATACTGTATTTTCTTTATGTCTTTCTTGGTCTGGAAAGAGAGATGTTGAACTACTGGTTAGAAGCTCAGTTTGCCTGGTATTCAACTACAAGTTACCCCGCCCCACTGACACAATGCCAGTGCCCTCACCCCACCAACGCAATGCTTGTATTCCCACCCCACCTACAAAACCAGTGTGTCCCCAACCCCATCCACCCACACAACCAACCAGTGTCCCCAACCCCCCCAAAAAAATCATGTCCAGTCAGTAGTCACTATAACAAAAGCCAGGTAGTAGTATCATTTCTTTAGGGTGCATGCTTCAGTGCAAGATTTGTGGCTAGTCTTGTAACACTGTACAGGGGAGAACACAGAAAACATCCCCTTTTGTTCTGTTTGCCAGGCAATGAAGACAGGGACAGCAAGGCCAAGGAATTGATCCGTTTCACCCCTCCACAGTGGAGAATCGGAGAAATCAAAAAAGTGAAAGATTACTACTTTTACAGTCAGGTAAAGGATGAAGTGGAAATAATGTTTTAACATTTGCTTATTTTTATATGCTAACACCCAGCCAGCAAGCATGGAATTTCCCCCCTTCTAACCAACACAGATAGTTCCACCAGAAATCCAGCCAGCAAACATAGACAATCCCCCCGACCCCACCAACAAGGACAGCCCCCCCACACCCAGTCAGCAAACATGGAATGTCCCCCCACCCCTCCAACATGGGCAGTCACCCCAGACACCCGGTTAGCAAATGCAGACAGTCCCCTTCTCCCACCAACAAGGATAGTCCCCCCTAGGCACCCGGTCAGCAATCATGGATAATCCTCCCCACTAAGCCAACATGGACAGTCCCCCCAGACACCGGTTCATCAAACACAGACAGCCTCCCCACCAGACACCTGGCCAGAGAGCACAGAATGTCCCACTCACAACCTACACAGACAGTCCCCCCTCCCCACCAGCATGGACAGTCCCACCAGACACCCAGAGAGACAGCAAACATAGACAGCCCCCCCATGTCCCACCAAGGACAGTCCTCCCTCTCCAACACCCAGCTAGCAAACATGGAATGTCTCCCCACCAACATGAACAACCCCCCAGACACTCAGCTAGCAAACACGGAAGTTCCCTCTCCCCACCAACATTGTAGTCTCTCATAGACATCCGATCAGCAATCACGGACAGTTCCCCTCTCCATTAGTCAACCTGGACAGTCCCTCCTCCAGACACCTGGCCAGCAAACACAGACTGTCCCCCCTCTCCACCAGACATTTTGAAAGCAAACAGAGACAGTCCTTCCACCCCACCAATATGGACAGTCCCCCCCCCCAGACACCCAGCCAGCAAGCACAGAATGTCCCCCTGTTCCACCAACATGGACAGTCCTCCCCAAATACCAGACCAGCAAACACAGACAGTTCCCCCACACCTGACACCCAGCAGGCAAACACGGACTGTCCCCAGCCCAACCAACATGGACAGCCCCCAGACACCTGGCCAGCAAGCATGCAATGTCCCCCACTCTACCATCATGGACAGTCCCCCAGACAAATGACTAACCAAGACCACCAAACAATGGGTAGTGTGGTGTCCCCACCCCTGCACCACAGCCAGTGTCCCCACACCGCCATGGCCAGTGTCCTCACACCATGCCATCCCAGAATAGAAAACACAGACTGTCCCCCCAAGCCTCAAACACAGACCACCATCCATCACAGCCCCACCAAATACTGCCCGCTTTCCTAGACCTAAATACTGCCTGCCCCCTCAGCAACAAACACTGACCATCCCCCAAGCACTAGTAAATGCAGACCCTCCCCCAGCACCAAACACTGACCATCCCGTCAGTGAGTCAGTCCCAAAACACAGACCATCCCCCCAACCCCACAAAACATAGACCATCCCCCATGGCCCCCTGCCCCACTCCTGCACAGTCAGTGTCCCCAACCCACCAACAAAGCCAGTGTCCACACCATGCCAAACAACAAATAGGCCCCCCAACCTCACCCCACCAACATGGACGGCCTCTTCAATGGCCAGGAATCCCCCCCAAAGAGACATATCCAGAAGCCAGCCACCCCTCAGGCATACTGACAGAGTAAACCTTCCACCACTCCCCCAACACATGGCTGACCAGAAGCAGCAGCACGCCCCCCCGACACATTTCTGGGATGAAAATGTCATTCCAACAAACAGCTTGCAGCACAGTTATTATACTAAATCAATAAGGGCAGCAATACAACACGCAACAGACCAAGAAGGCAGCAGGTCAGGTGCATCTCTACTCTCTCTCGACTGTTTTGCTACCTGCCTCCTCAAAGAGAGTTGGACATTTGTTATTTTATACAACTTTTAGAACTGTTTTAAAGTGGTATTGTCTTTTTTAAAGCAATTGAGTCATGGACACTTTCTTCCCCGATTCTGCATTTTGACCTTGTAGCACTAAACGGAACTGATAATTATTTGTGGCAAACTGGCAATGAGTGAATAATTAAAATAACATACTCACACGCTTGTGGTGTCACCCACCTCAAATAGCTCTTGGTAGTTCTCAGACTCAAGTTCAAGTTCAAGTTCAAGTTTATTGCAGGAAAACTCCATTGAGCAAGCTCATTCACAAGGAGGTCCTGTGACATAAACACGTAAAGTACAAACACAGATAGGTAATAACAGTATATACATGAAATGCACGTTACATGATACAGGCTGGATATACATACAAGGGTACCACATAGGGTGACCGCAGGTGGTAAACATTGATATGAGACAGGGAAGCGACTTTCAGGTTGCATAATGATAAATGAAATATGATGACTGGTATGTGCAATACATATACAGTATTTTGGCAGCTAGAACAAACAACAGTCTACAACTGATATGGGGGAGGAGTGATTTGTTAGAGTAGCAGTGGAGCGTAAGCAAAGATAAAGCCAGGAGTAGAAGGGGAAGGGAAAGCAGTTAATATGACAAATCAATTATACCTTACCAGTGGATAAATATGGCACACATGGGGAAGGAAGAGACTTAATGACAGTTACAGGTGTCTTTTATTTTGGCTGAACTTAGCGATTTGTAGAAGTTTATTGAAACTGCTGCAGTTAGTTTCAATGACGGTTTGTAATTGGTTCCAAATGGAGGAAGGGCATATGCAATAGCACGTTACCAAAGGAAGTCCGCGTCCTTGGTATGTCAAGCATAATAAAGTCAGATTTTCTTAACGAGTATGCACTATGTGAGATACTAATAAGGGAAGAGAGATAGCTTGGCAATTTCTGCAGGAGCAGTTTAAGAGTCCATAGCCCAGCATGAGCAGGCATCTAGTAGTAAGGGATGTCCAACCAACAGCTGCATATAAGTCACAGTGGTGCGAACGGTAAGGGGAGGTGGTAATGAACCGTAACACACGGTGATAAAGGATGCCCAGTTTACTTAGATTTGCAAGAGTGGTGGAGGAATAGATTACATCGCCATAGTCGAGTAGGGGGAGAAAAGTGGCCTGTACAAGCTTGTTTCGAGTTTCAAGGGGAAAAAGGGGCCTATTTCTGTAGAAGAAACCTAACCTTGCTTTTAACCTTCTAGAGACATCTTCGACGTGGTCACTGAAAGATAATTTATTGTCGATCCAGATACCTAGATATTTAAATTTGGTTACAACTTCCAGAGCTCGTTTAGCGTGGTGACAATGAAGTCTTGGGCAAGGGTATTGGGGGCCTGTGACAGCACCTGAGAGAATATCATCGCTTTAGTCTTCTTAGCATTGAGCAGAAGCTTTGCCTTTATTAGGTTATGCTCAAGTTGTGCGAAGTCCGCTTGAAGCACTCCCTTGACTTCAGATAACGATGAGCCAGAAGTATACTACAAAGTATCATCTGCAAAAAAGTGCAGATTGGACGTAGCTATGTTAGCATCTAAGTCATTAATGTACGGAGAAAACAAGATAGGGCCTAAGATGGATCCTTGGGGGACTCCTCTTGCAACCGGCAAGGCAGCAGAAAAAAAGCCTTCCGTCTTTACTTTTTGGAATCTTCCAGTTAGGTAGCTAGAGAACCACTGGGTGGTATGGTATGTGGCACCCAACTTTGTAAGGCAATTGACTAATAGTTTGTGATCAACAGTATCAAAAGCTTTGCTGAGGTCCAAAAAGACTGCACCAGTTACCTTCTTAGCATCTATAGCAGAGATCCGATCATTGGTTACTTTTGTAAGTGCAGTGATTGTGCTATGATTAGCCTGTAAGCCAGATTGAGCTGGGTTAATGAGAGAGAAGGTTTCCAAGTGAGATTTTAACTGAATATGGATCAGTTTTTCGAGAACTTTAGAAAGGATAGGCAATATGGAGATAGGCCTATAGTTGTTTACATCGCATGGGTCACCAGATTTAAATAGAGGGCGGATATGTGCTGATTTCCAGCAGGACGGCACAGTAGCAGATGTAATGGAATGATTGAAGATGTGGAGAATTGGGGCAGTGAGATGGGCGTAGCCTGACCTTAGGAAAAAGGTTCCAAGCCATCGTCCCCTGCGCTTTTTTTGGTGTCTAAGTTAAGAAGAGAATCTTCTACTTCTTTATAAGTTATCTCGTGCAGTTGGAAGGGGCTGGGTGCAGGACTAGATGTGGCGGGAGGGGTATGCTGGCTCACCACAGCACCAGCATTAGGTGACGAGTCAAAAGCTAATCCAGCTGTGGCAAAGTGGGAGTTAAGTTCCTCCAGGATTAGGACTTGTTTTCCACAATCTTGCCACTTGCAACTATCTTTGATGGGACAGAGGGGGCCATGGGCCGTCCTTCTATAGCTTTGATAGTCTTCCATATTTTATGAGGGTTACCTTTAGCTTGTTCGAGAGTAGAAATATAATAGTTAACTTTAGCAGAGCGAAGTTTTTTCACACAGTTATTCCTGGCTGTTCTAAAGGCCTGTTAATCCGAAGATTCTTTGGAATGTCTAGCTTTAGTCCAGAGCTTATCTCGAGCTATAAGGGCTGCCTTGAGATCCGAGGTGAACCAGGGGTTGGAATTGTTCCGTACCCTTACTTTGATGAAAGGGGCATGCTTATTTATTGTTGCAGTGAGTTTGTCATTAAGGATGCAAGCTGCCTTGTTGACATCTTTGGCTAGGTAAAGATCTTGCCATCTGATCATGCTCAGGTCAGATAGGAAGTTTACTGCACTGAATTTGCGAAAGGATCTTTTTTGTTATAAAGATGGGTTGCGGCCGGGCCTTAATTTGAGATCTTATGCAAGCAACAATTCCATGATCGCTCATGTTGTTGTGAAACATTGTCAAGTGAGATATTTTGTGTGGATGGGTGGTTAGTACCACATTTAGAATGGAACTGTTGGCAGTATTTAGAGTGTTGTTCCTAGTAGGTTCACGGACTAATTGCCCAAGACCTAGCTCGTCACAAAGGGATTTGAGGCCTTGTGATTTAGGTGACAGCGAGTCCATATTTAGATCTCCTAGAAATATTGTTTCAGTTTTTGCATCTACGAACATGGATTTCAAAAGATTAAGGACTTCATCACCACCAGACGGGGGTCTATAGCCACCTAGGATAGTGATACATTCCGAGGAGGGGAGATGAAGGCTCAGCGAAACTAACTCAAATTCCTTGGCTAGAGAGTTGCAACTAATATTGGTGACCAAGTACTTAGATTTGGCGTAGATAACCACACCCCCCGCCTCTAGACTCTCTATCTGCTCTAAATAAATTGTAGCCCTGCAGTGATATTTGTTGATCAGTGTTCGTCTTTTTTAACCACGACTCAGTAATTATGATAAGGTCTGGGTTAACGTGTTAACGTTAGACTCTCCCTAGACAATCCCCGGCCCATGCTATAGATGCTGCTTGCTGCCTGATGAACCTGCTCCTCTTCATGGTGGATGGTGCGCGGACAACTAAATGGCGCCACAACTGTCCTGGTCATGCAAACACGCGGAGGTAGGAGTTTGCAGCGCTCTCTGATTAGCTGTAACATGCAGGCTGCAATGATTGCAGCCAATCAGGAAAAGGGATATTTTGGGGGATTTCTTGCACAAGGAGATATGGACACAGTCCCCCCCCAAGAGCAGCCAGGCATAGCCTACAGGCGACAGTCCTGAGCCCGCAACGCTTAAAAAAAAAAAAAGTGAACCGGAGAACGTGGCTCATTAAAAGTCCTGGTCTAATTTCTCAGGGGGGGCAACTTGCCCACTCTGCCCCCCTGCAATCTACGCCACTGCTCTTTATCCTGTCCAGCCTCTTGGATATCAGTACTCCTTGAACAAATCTTCCCCTGTTCTGCTGGCTACCTGCTCACTTCCATGCTGAATCTGACCTTGTATCTATTAAAATAAAACTTCCCCATAGCTCCATTGATGTTTCCTTAACAAACTAACGTTGACTGTGGATCCTCGTAGGCTGTTCTTCCACTGCCACTTGCCATGCTCGGTGATCTGATAGCACTACTGGCATTTCTTCCAAATCACGCTATCAACTCATTATGGGAAGTACCACTGGCTGCAGTATATGGATTGAAGAAAACAAAAACTGAACCTAGTTTTTAATTACATGACTGGACTCAGTTCCCGCTCTACTCGCACAGTGCTGTCAACTTCCAGTTTGCCAGCTGCTGCACTCCAACATTATGATGAAACTTCATAAAAAACAAATGTAAAAATCTCCCCTGCAGCTTGATGAAATATAAAATAAAGTATGACTGCATAAACTGGCTCGCCTCTGACACTGGCTCTTACAAAGATGACATCCTAGCAGCAAACCTGACTCAGATGGTAACCTCCCCCACCCGGAAAAATTACAAAACTGGTACAAGCACCCTTATTGACTTGGTTCTCACAAATCACCCTGACCGGACAAAAAACATTAAAGTCCTCCCTGACTCCCTCAGTGACCACTCCCCAGTGTCCTGTACCTGGTCTAATAAATTTCTCAAGCCACCCCCAAAGTTATAACAAGCAGAGTATTGCCTTATGGGAATCTTATCAAGTTGAAAACCCATCTCCTACAACAGGACAGGGCTCCAATCCTTGAATCAACTGATATTAATACCGCACTAGAATACTTCATTAATCTTTCAACTCTGCAATAAAACCTCTTCCAGTAAGCAGTAAAATCAAAGCGCTATCAAATCCATGGATTACTGCCAAACTACTTGCCAAGCTCAAGGTTCGGGACCACCTCTGGGCAGTTGCCAGAGACACAGGCTCACCTCATGATACCCTAAAATACAAGCAGGCACGAAATAGATGTACCTCACAAATTAGGCAAATGAAGCGCCTATTTCAAAAATGCCCTTGAATCCACCTGGGGTGATGGAAGAGCTTTTGGGACATCCGAAACATAATGGGTAAACAATCAAAATCGTCACCTACCATTATGAAAGTTGATGGATCCACCACTCTTGACCCAAAGTCTATTGCAGATGAGCTTAATAAGACATTCACAGACCTTAGTGGGGTCCTACCCCCAGATTTCTTCTCGGACTTACCTGTGCCTAGCCTAGTATCACAAAACACCCCTCGTGACAAACCACAATTTTACTTCAAGAAAATCAAAGTGCATGAAGCACACAAGTACATAAAAAGGCCTGCTCCAAATCCAGAACAAGTAGTGACACGCTAGATCTAAACATCCTGTCTCTCACCCTGGATGAAGTAATTCACCCCCTTGCAAAAATTCTTAATCTGTCACTTTGCCAGTCAATTTCCCAACAAATGGAAATCTGCCATAGTTACGCCAGTGCACAAAGGGGGGGACAAAACCTCAACAGGAAACTATCGACCAATATCAATACTCTCTCCCCTCTCCAAACCACTTGAACGAATAGTGGCAGACTAACTCTCTGATTACCTGGACAAATACAATCTACTCTGTAATCAACAGCACGGCTGTAGGAAAGGACATAGTACAACAACAGCCTTACTTGATTTCTCTGGACAAGTCCACTCAGCCCTGGACAAAGGGTGCCAAACAGGTGCAGTCTATATCGATCTTACAAAAGCTTTCGACACAGTCCATCATGGCCTACTTACCTCCCTACTTTCTAGCCTAGGCCTGGCCGAAGGTCCTTGTGCTTGGGTAAAAAGTTACCTGTCCAATCGGTCACAGGCTGTAAAAATCTCTAATGAACTCTCCGACTTCAACCCAGTTCTTTCGGGTGTACCACAGGGATCAATTCTTGGACTGCTCCTCTTTAGCCTGTTCCTTAACTCCCTCCCAGATATCTGCCAGGAGAAAATAATCTTATACGCTGATGATGCTGTAATTCTCTCTTCCCACAAGGATCCAAACTCCCTACGAAAAAGCCTGCAACTTGCTTTCTCTAGTGTTGAAAGGTGGTTCCTGGATAGTAAACTTGTGCTAAACCACAATAAAACAAAAGCCATGCTCTTCTCCAATCACCAAAACAAAATAGGCATACTCCACTCACCATACAAACCTCTGCAGGAATTACACTGGATCAAGTAAATACTTTCAAATACCTTGGCATCACTTTTGACCAAGGGCTCACCTTTGCAACCCAATTGACAACCTCTTCGAAAACAGTGAACCAACACCTTGGAATACTATTCCGTAACCGTCAATTTCTAAATCAAGCGGCACTGAGAATAGCTATACAGAGTTCCATAATCTCAATCATTGACTATGGCCTTATTATTTATGGCTCAGCTACCTCCACTGCTCTAAGGCGTATCTCAATCACTCTAAATAAGGCCTGCCAGCTCCTCATGGGGGCTCAAAGACTGACTCACACGTGTGATCTGTACTATGAATCAGGCTGGTTGAACCTATCAAATCATCTTATTTATCTCACCTGCACAATGGCAAAAAAATCTATCTTGGGACTGACTTCATTATGTATTCAAAACCTACTCCGACTGAATCCTGGCTCACGACCCTCCACCAGATCTGAGCCAACCTTTCCTGGTTCGAGATGCCGGACTGCACAGGGACAAGATCTTTCACATACAGGGCCCGACATGGTTCAATGCGCTTAGTCCACCTACTCTATCCTCAACCTCGCTTGAAGCTTTCAAATCCATGCTCTATGCCCACCTCACCACCACTAGCAACTGTGATTGCACTAGATAAAGACTACTACTCCTCATGTCCATCCTCACATCTGAGGCCTCTTCCTCCCTGACTAATGAACCCTCTGGTACCTCTACTACTTCCTGTCTCCCACCCAAACTCACTCCCCCTTTTTCCTGTCCCCTCTCACTTACTCTCCCGCTCACCACCTTTCCCTCCTCTCTAGCCTCCTTTTGGCACCTAATGATCACCCTCTCCCTGGAAGTTTCCTTAACCTCGAAATTGTCTACTCTCTTGAACCTGTTATAGCTTGTTTTTCTATGAAACTTAAAAACGTTACTGCCTTAAACTGTTAATAGCAAATTTATGATGTAACTTTCCTGTCTGGTTTTACCTGTAATGTGTATCATGCTTTGTTAAATGTTCTTTGTGACATGGAACCTTTGTAAAAGAGCCCTGGCTCAAAGGTATTAATTCCTAGACTAATAAACTAAACTTCAGACAGCAATGCATGGCCACAGAGAGTCTCATTGCTACCCATTATTTAGAGTCTCATTGCTACCCATTATTTGCCCATACTTTTCCCCTTACCTAAAGGGACACATGAGTATATATACACACACACACACACACACACACACACACAATATGTTGCATGTAAGATTGGCACCACCCGCTGTCCAAACACCTGCATTGCAGAAGCACTACTTTTTCCTTTTTTCTCTTATTGTACTTTTCTATTTTTTAATAATTTTAAATTCAATAAAAATAACTTTTTTTATTTAAAAAAATTACTTACCAATACTTAATTATACCAATTTCATAATTGAAAAAGGGCAATCTGGGGTGTGTGTTTTCAATCAATCAATCAATCAATCAATCAAAACTTTATTTATCCAGGAAAACATCGTTGAGCACAGCTCATTTGTAAGATGGACCTGGTAAGGTCAAGGTTCAGTTTACATAGACACATAAAAAATATTCAATATACACACACTCTAGGCTACTACATAGAATATTCAGTATACACACAGTCTAAGGATACATTCTAATCAGACTATACATTAAATGCAGGTGTAGTGGTAATAAGGGGTGAGGGGAAGGGGAGCGGGAAGTGCTGTGCCTGGCTGGTGGGGGAGGAGGAAGATGGTGGGGGCCTATACTGTGGAATGGATAAACTTTGGGCCTTATGAAGAGGGCAGGAGAGTGGCACTGGGGGGTTTGTATAACAGGGGTATAGGGCTGTGATACATGACAAGGGATTAAGGGGAGGTGGATGGAAAGGAGGGGTGCATGGAGTGTGAGGGGTGGTGACTCTTAGTAAAGGTGGATACCTTCTGTGAGTTGGCTATCTGGGGAGGGAGATGGATAAGATTAGGAATACTCTACTGTTTGTGGAAACAATTACATTTTTCTTTGATAAGCCTCAAATACAGATATTTAAAGGATGTAAATGAGATGTATCTGTTCACTTTCAGGGTCTTCTGCATCATATTCCATAAGGCAGATAAGACATAGCTGATAGCAGAGCTACCATATCGAGAATTGAATTTGGGCACTTTAAGCATGATGAAGTTTAGACTTCTTAGGGCATATTTACTTGTTGTGATTTGTGTGAAGCAGTCTGAGATGTAATTTGGTAGCATCTTTGATATCACTTTATAAGTCCATAGTGTGGCATACCTGTCTCTTCTAAATTGGAGCGAGGTCCATCCAACTGCAGCATAAAGCGAGCAGTGGTGAGTGCTGAGAGGAAGATCTGTAATAAACCTCAAGACTCTATGATAAAGTGTCTCCGGTTTGCTCAGATATGAGTTGGGGCAATGACCATATAGGAAATCTGCATAATCTAATACTGATAGAAATGTGGCCTGGACCAGCTTCTTTTTAGAACCACTTGTGAGAAAGTGCTTTATTCTGTAATAGAGCCCAAGCCTCTGATGGAGTTTTTTTAGCAGATCTTCCAGATGATCTAAGTAGTCGAGTCTACTGTCTACCCAGACACCCAGATATTTGAATTTTGTAACATATTCAAGATTTTCACCAAGGACAGTGGATATGTGGGGGAGATTGTTTGGGAAGGAGTGCCCGGCTTGTGTTTGGGGGGAGAAAAACATAGCCTTTGTTTTTTTTGCATTTAGCAGGAGTTTTTTTTTTCCAGTAGTTGGTGTTGTAATAGGTTGAATTCTGCTTGTAGCTCTATACATGCTGTTACGGGAAAGGGGTGACTGACATACAATACTGTATCATCTGCAAACAGGTGTACAGTGGCTTTGGTGAGGTTATTGTCGATGCTATTGATATAGATGGCAAATAGGATTGGGCCGAGGATGAATCTTTGGGGAACTCCTCTTTGGAGAGATTTGAGTGGTGATAGGTCTCCTTCAGCCTTCACTTGCTGGGTCCTTCCCGTGAGATAGTTATTTTTTTGGAGTTAATTTGTTTATTGAGTTATTTTTCATTTATAAGATACAGTACATTACATAACATACTATGATTATATGTACATATTTGTAAATATAGTAGTATAAATAAAGTAGCATGTTAACACCTTATACAACCATGACATCTTGTGCTAAATAGTCTATTTGACAGGTATGTGAAAATATGTAAGGTGTTACAATTAATGAAGCAAGATATCTGTACTGTTTTAAAAAAAAAAAGAAAAAAGGTAAAGAGAAAAAAGAAAAAAAAAAGAAAAAAATATGCCATGAAATATTATAAGATTCAGATTCATTTAATCATATAATCATATAACCACTTATAGGAGTTGCATAGAAGGATATACAGTATATATCAGGCAATACATGCAGGATGATACCAAGAAGGAGGGTCTGGTAAGGTAACTTAACTATTTCTGAAGGACGTTCAAATAGTCTTGCTAACATAAATAAAACTCATTGAGTCGGCCTTGTATCAGATGTGATATCCTTTCCAAAGAGGCAATATGGGTTAGGCTGTTCAGAATATCTGTCACAGTAGGTATTGATTGAGATTTCCACCGCATTAGTATCAACCTTTTTACCTGCATAAATAGAATGCATAGCCATTTATGCTGATTGTTAATTTTGTGTTTTTGTCTATAATATTAAGTAAACAAAATTTGGGTTCAAATGGAATATGACGGCTAATAATTTTAGATGCTATACTAAAGATAGATTGCCATAATTTATATATTGGTTTGCATGACCATAGTATGTGAAGAAGGTCTCCATTCACTGAATTGCATCACCAGCAATTGTTGTTAGATATTAATCCCAACTTATGTAAGTGAGAAGGAGTTCTATACCATAAATATAGTATTTTGTACTGTATCAGTCTACTGCGTACATCTCTAAAGGTGTTATGACAGAATTTCCAACATTCATCCCATTGGGAGTCAGATATGTTTTCTTTTAACACCGCATTCCATTTGTTTCTGGACATGATCGATTGATTTGGTAATGTGTCTCTAATTAATTTATAGATTTTACTGACCAACCCAGAGGAGGTATTAGTCCACGAATTAATGTATAGAGAGTTTATGATTGGTCTAGTAATTTGTTGCGTAACCTGAAGCGTGGCAGAGCGGATTTGCAAGTATTTCCAAAATTCGTTTTTGGAGATATGCCATTTTGCCTGTAAATTACCAAAAGAATCTAGTGACTTGCCTTTAATGTCAAGGATATCTTTCAAAAAGAATATATTCTTTAGTTTCCAGGAATTACAATATATGGGTTTGCTCTCCAGTGTAATTTTTGGGTTTCCCCATGAGGGTGTAAAAGTTATAGGGGTAGGGTCTGTTTTAAGCCATTTATGCAATCTAAACCAATAATGGGTAGATGTTTTGATTGTAGGGTGATTATTTATTTTAGAATTAGATAAAGAATATATAAAGCTATTGGGCATTTGTCCAGGAGATAGGGTAGCTTCCATATCAAGCTATAATGGTGAGTTATAGTTAGGTTTAGAAAACCATTTAATAGTTTGCGTTGCTCTAAATGCCCATAAGTAGGCCAAGAACCAAGTTAAACCAAAACCGCCTTTAGACCAATGAGAGCGTAATTTGAAATGGTTAAACCTAGGTACCTGGCCTTCCCATAAAAAATCTCCTAATATTTTATCAATTTTTTGAAGTAAGCTGGGGAAGATTTTAAGTGGGATACAAGAAAATAGATAAAGAATTTTAGGAGTAATACTCATTTTTATAGCAGCAATTTTACCAGGGAGGGAGAGATTTAAGTTTCTCCATATATTTAGGTTTGTTTTGATATCCGTTAGTAAGGGCTGGAGATTTAATTCCCATATTTTATTGAGGTCAGGAGTGATTTTTATCCCTAAATAGGTGATACCCTGTGGAGCCCACTGAAATCCTAGTAGATTGTTTATTGAAGGGTTGCAGCTTTTATTTATAGGTAAAATCTCGTTTTTTGGTAATTAACTTTTAAACCGGAGAGTTTAGAAAGCAGGTTAAGTGTTTGAGTAAGTGATTGTGCAGATAAATCAAGATTTTCAAGCAGCATAATCATGTCATCTGCATACGTTAAGGATGTGTAATACGTACGCCCTATGGGTATTCCTATGATATCTTTATGTTGTCTTAAAAGAGCCGCAAGAACTTCAAGAGCTAAGATAAAGAGAGATGGAGAAAGTGGGCAGCCTTGCCTGGTTCCCCTTTCAAGTTTGAAAGACTTGGATAACGTAGAATTGGTGAGAACCCTCGCTTGTGGGTTTGTATAAAGAAGTTTAATCCAAGAGCAAAAAAGATTACTAAAATCAAAGCCAGTTAGTACCATATAAAGAAACTTCCAGTCTAAAGAATCAAAAGTTTTTTCGAAGTCTACGGCTATGGCTGCAGCAGGGGAATTAAGAGATTGGGCCTTATGCATTAGATTAATTAAAGAACAGAGATGATCAGAGCCCATCCTACCTTTCACAAAACCTACTTGCGATCTGTGAATTAACTTAGAAATATGTGGTTCTACACGATTAGCTAAAATTTTGGCAAATATTTTACCGTCTGTATTGAGTAACGAAATGGGACGATAATTCTCCGGAAGAGTGTTATCCTTGTCTTTTTTGGAAGAACAGTGATAATTGCTTCGGTCATAGTATGGGGTAATTTACCTTTCTTAGGAGACTCTTGAAATACATTACATAGTAAGGGGCATAATTGATCTGCTAAGAGTTTATAGAAGTCCACTGGGTAACTGTCCCCACCTGGAGATTTACCAGATTTAAGCGAAAAGAGTGCCTTCTTTACTTCTTCTACAGTAAAGGGTGTATCCAAGGAACATATTACATCTTGAGGAAGTCAGGGGAGCATTAACCTGTCTAGAAAAGAGGTAATATCTAGGCTTGATGCTGAAGAGACTGAAGTATATAACCTTTTATAGTAGGAAGTCATAATCTCATTGATTGAAGATTCTTTGGTTTGAATTCCATCTACCTGATCTTTTAATGCTGCAATGTGGCATTCCATTTGTTGCATTCTGAGTCTATAAACAAGTATTTTGCTCCATTTTTCCCCTCCTTCCCAATATTTATGCTTTATTCTTAATAAAGCAATTTCTGTCTTATGAGCAATTATCTCATTAATTTGCAAGCGTAGTTTCAAAATTTCATAATGTAAAGATGATGAAGTGTTGGGGTGAGGGTTAGCCAAATATAATTTTTGTTTTTCTTTAAGTAAATTTTCAAGGTTTTTAATCTTTTGTTCCCTAGATTTCCTCCTATGCGGTGCAAAACTAATTATTTTGCCCCTTAAGGTAACTTTAAGTGCTTCCCATGTAGTTTCCATAGAGGTATCACTGGGTCATTATGGACAATGAATTTTTTGAGTTGTTTTTTAATCCAGGGTAGAAATTCTGGATCTTTAAGTAATAAGGGGTCTAGTCTCCAGGGGAGAGATTTTGAAGGAAGGGAGCCCCACGTAAGTGAAAGCTTGACCGGGGCGTGATCGGATATAATTAAAGGAAGGATATTAACTTCTAATATATTCACTGTAACATTAGGGAGGTTAACCAATAGTCTATTCTACTATAGGATTGGTGACGAGGGGAATAAAAAGTGTAATCTTTGTCTCTGGGATGTAAAACCCTCCATATATCTGATATACCCAGATCTTTCATTAGCTGTGATACCAAATTTAGGCTTTTAGGGTGACTTTCGAAGAAGCTGTTACTTCTGTCCATGTATGGATCCAAAATAAAGTTAAAATCTCCTCCAATCAATAAAGGCGAATTAGCCAGATTTAGTGACATTAACTGATTGATCAGCTCTTGAAAAAATTGAGGGCCATCAACATTAGGTGCATAAATATTAACTATTGATAATGGACCTGTAGGAGTATCAAAGGTTATAATTGAGCCACCTACCATCTGAATCTTTAAAAAAAATTAGGTTTCCCATTCAGGTTTTTATGAATTAATATAGCTACACCTCTTTTTTTAGTAGAGGCGGAGGCTGCAAAAACCTGACTGACCCATTCACGTTTCAATCTAGAGTTGTCTGCATCCAAGAGTTTAGTTTCTTGCAATAGTGCAATCTGTATTTTATGTTTTCTAAGATTACTAAGAATTTGTTTACATTTACTTGGAGTATTTAGTCCCTTGACATTCCAAGTGCATATTGATAGGTTAGTCATCATATATTAGTATCCATTGTATATTGTATATTACATAGGAAGTCAAGGGACTCATATATCCAAGTAAGTATAATAACGGTTTGCAGATCATCTCTCTCTCTCTCTCTCTCTCTCTCTCTATATATATATATATATATATATATATATATATATACAATGTGAGAAAACTGTTGGCAAGACATTGTAAGACCAGCCACTTAAAAGAGTATATAAAATCAGCCTGATTACCTTCCTTCTTTCCTTCCATGCAACTCCTTACTAACAATCTAACTATACTATTAGTAAACAGCCAAACTATATAGTAACAGTACACTAAAGTCATCTAAGATGAACAAAGGAGAGAAGGTTGGTCCAACCAGAAAAAAGTACTAAACAAGAAGGGACCAAGACCACTCCTGTGTTCTCTAGGATGTAGATTATCTAATAAGAACTGCGATAGTAAAAGAAAAATAAGCAAACTAGAGTACTATCCAGTTCACCTTGTTAATAAGTTGACTAATAAGTCAGATATAACAGTATTAGATCTTGTTCTAGATTAAAATAGAATAGAATCCCTAAACAAAAATGAGGGATTCAATAGTGAATTTTCACTTACTAGGTGTAAATCTAATTGAGTTTTATCAACATTATCACCTCTAACATCATGTTCTCTGTAATAGGAGTCTAAAGTAAATTCCAGATTGATAATACAGCCAGATTAGAAAAAAAGGAAGAAAAAAAAAAGTATTTAAATTATTTGGCCAAAGTATAGTCGGAATGCTCATTGTTTACGCTAGTACCCTAGGGTATTAGCGTGGACTATCATCTCATCATAAGTGTATCCGGTTACATATAAGTGTAGCTAGTAACTGTATGCCTGACATAATATGTTTCACACATGTATATGTAATCGTCTTATAGAAAGCTTTACAAGGATCTTACAATGAGTATGTGACCCTAATGCAAATGCAACGAATATGATGGGCCACTTAACCTTTTGTCAGCTAATAGCATATATTGTGTCTATCAATACACCTAGGCAATATAACTTCAGCCATAGCTATTCTGGGAAAGAAAAAAAAAAAAAGACTGTTTGGTCAGTATGAAGGCCATTTTTTTTTTTTATATTTGTCCTTACAGGACATATTCTTTTTAGAAAAATCACATAGCATTAACCCTGCTAGCCCTACTTAGAACTTTACTTATGAATTTTGGGGTTAAGGTATACTGAGAAAGCCCAATATTTTACACTAATGAGCTTGGGTTGTTAACAAGAGTTTACATCATATCCTAAGTGTATCTTATCACATATAGGTGTAACTAGTAATCATATATAACATTTTTCGAGTCTGTTACATATATTCACCATTTTGTACAGAACTTACAATGCTGTTATAACATATAGGTGGCCCAAATGTGGAAGTGGCAAGATAGTATTGAGTTAATATACACCTCAGGCCACTCAGACAGCTGTCAGCTATAACACCAACAGAGACTACCAATATAGCTTGACATGTAGACTCGGTAATAATTATTAAAAACTAATAGAAAACATATAGCTGTCATCTCTGATGTTTCATCGGTGTGGAGGTCCCTTTGTACTTGCCCTTTCCACGATGCTTTTTTTTAAGGGGTTCATTTATTTTAGAAGGAAAATGATCTATGTTGCTATTCCAGGAAGCCTCCATGAGGTTATTGCCCCTATCTGATCCCAATAATATGTTACTCTCTTCGGTCAAGTTTTCAAGCGAAGTATGTAAGTCTTGCAATAATGCATATTTATTATGTACTGGAACATTGGGTATAGCAGGAGTATTAGAAGTAGATTTGGAAGTAGTGCTGCACATTTTTTCTGGGCTACAACACCGTGATCTCAAGTAATCCTCACCAGTTGCCATCAATTCTTGCACACGATCAGACCGTCTTCTCCCAGTCATCTCAGGGGAGTCAGCCGAAAGCAGCGCCCTCTCCTCGGGCAGCACGCAAGAGACCACGCTGGAGCCATCCTCACTCAGGAGTGCAGTTGCAGCGAGAGTCCCTCCGACCACCGAATCCACCTGGTGAGTTTTATATTGGGTTTCCAAAAATGATAGCAAGGATTCCGGGATATGGAAGTCTTTTTGCGAATTACCAATGTAAACCCTCATAACTGCAGGGTATCTGAGGGAGAAGCGGAGCCCTGCCTGGTGCATAATTCGTCTTGCTGAAGTAAAAGCCCTCCTTTTTATAGATAGCTCCTTTGAGAAGGCACGGTAAACATATATTCTGTACTCTTGCCAGATAAGTTGACCCATGTTTCTTGATTTCTGTAAAATGAGTTTGACACTTGCATAATTAAGGAATTTGGCAATTATTGGTCTAGGCCTTTGCTGCATGGAGGGCTTAGGGTCTAGTGATCTGTGAGCTCATTCTATGATTAAATCAGCACCGGCTTGCAGTTTAAGTATTTGCGGCAGCACATGAGACAAGAACGCTGTGGTGTTGTTAGCTTCCACTCCTTCTGGGAATCCAAAAATCTGAAGGTTATTTCTATGATTTCTATTTTCCACATTTTCTAGTTTTGATTGTAGCTCTTTAATTGTCCGGTCTTGGGATCTGATGGTAGTTTTAAGTTCCTGTATTGAGTCCTCGTTAGTATGAATTTTGTTCTCTGTGAAGGCAAGCCGAGAATTAATAGACTTCATAGTTTGTGAGTTATTTTGTGTAGCGATTTTTAAATCGTTCATATCCATCAATAACTTAGTAAACATTGCTTCTATTTTCTCCAGGGAAGATAACTGCAGCTCCGAGTTAGCCATTTTGATGGTCTGTGGTAGGCCTTCCAGTTTTGTAGATAAACCAGAACCGTAGCACTTACAAAGAACAAAAAAAAAAACTTTTAAAATCTGCTGTAGAGTTGCTCTTGTATTTATTTACATTAGTAAGGTCTTTCAACTGACTTAGATGTCTGAAGATGATGTTAGATAGTGTTAGTAAGTGGGAGCTCAGAAATCAGATGACCATCTTGCTCGGTGCCAGGCCACACTCCCGTGAGCTGTTTGAAAGGAAAAAAAAATAAAGTGCCAGGAGATGGGAGCGCCTGAGAAAAGCAACTATCTCTGGCAGTACATCAAGTGACCTGGTCATAATGAATTGTTATATTGTGCTTTATCATTGTCAAAAATATAAGCCACTTTAGTTGTTCTTTCTTTGCCACATTTTCACAAATACTCCTAGTTAGTTGAAATATTGGACTTTTCACTCTATTGTCAATACAGCTCACTGAGGCTCTTTGGGACTTATAGTATTGTATGTAATCATGTTTAAGTTGAGTTTTTAGTGCTCAAAATAGGCACTTTAGGTAAGGAACTTGACTTACATGTGAGTGTAACTTATACACAGAGTTTACATTGCTGTTATATAGGAATTACTCAACTTATATGAAAGGCCCTTTTATACACAAGTCCAAGCCAGAGAGAACTGCTTTGTTTTATCTTTATGTTCCAAAAATAATCCACTGCTACAAAGCATTTTCTCTGTATGTGGCAACCTAAGTCAAAGGCTCAAAAAAAAAATTTTCAAAAAGGTATCCAAATGGTTTAACTGTATGGTAAGGATGGTAAAAAGAACAATTTACCATCTATCTTTAAGCTATAGCCAACCTTGATCACTAGCTTTTAAAGCAGAGTTGAAAACTTTTTTATTTTCTAAAGCTTATGTCTAATGATTTTATGGCTTATGATTTTATATTATTAATATTGTATTGTTGCTTATTGTTTGTAAAGTAAGTAAGTAAAAATTTTATTTATACAGAAGTTTTGCCATTAGGGTTCGAAGAATCCCTATTTACAAGGCAATCCTGTGTTGTACAAAATTATAAATAATCACAAAATATACAAAATACATAGCTTTCAAATATTCATAGCACTCATACACATTACATCAACAATACAAAACATAATGAAACCACTTATGCTTATAGCTACCTATTGCACAAACATCTAAAACGTAATTCATGTTTTACTGCAGTTTTATGTTCTAAAAAGGACAAGTCTGGGTCTCTAAGATAAGGGGGAAGTCTATTCCAGCTTGTTGAGACTTTATATTGAAAAGTCATGTTACCAAAACTGTTTTTTATTTTTGGGACCAAAAAATCTCTGGCACCTTGTTTCTGCAAATTTAGTCCATGATCAGGTTTTATTAATTTTTTTGTCAAGTGATGCTGTAAAACATTTTTAAATAGTCCTTTTATCTGGTTCAACCAGTTTCTCTCAGCTCTCTGATTTAATGAATTCCAACCTAATTTAGTATTCATCTCACAATGATGGGTGCCAATATCACATTTTAATACAAATCTTGCTATTTTATTGTAAAGAACGTCCAAATGATGTAACATTTTTTTAGAAGTATGTCTATAAATATGACTTCCATAATCAATCACAGGTAATATTAATTGGTTAGCTATATTTAATCACATTTCTTTTGTTAAACAATTTGAAATCTTTCTCATAACCCCTAATTTTGAATTTGTTTTTTTTAATTAGTTCTATTATATGTCATTCAAAATTTAAACCTTGATCAATATAAATACCCAAATATTTATAAACTTGTGTTTGTTCTAGAGTATTTCCTTCCTGAGTCTTAATTATTAATTCTGGAGACATTTGATTTTTCTTCTCACTGCCAAAATACATAGTTTGTGTCTTTTTGCTATATATCAGGAGTCCAAGTGATGAAAAGAACTTCTGCATTATTATGAAATCACCTTGTAATTTTTGTATAATTTCATCTAAATTTTTACCTGATGCAATCAGAACTGTATCATCCGCATAGAGCCTAACTTGTGAATTTTTTATCAATCTTGGTAGGTCATCCAAATAAACCAAAAACAAGAGAGGCCCCAGGATTGAACCCTGGGGTACCCCCCTTGTCACATAATCCAATCCAGACTTGTAACCATTTGCTGTAGTAAATTGAGTTCTCTTGTCTAAATATGATGTAAACCATCCACAAGTCTCTTCCTCTATTTCCATGCTCTTCAATTTTTAAATCAAAGTGCAATGGTTTATCAAATCAAAAGCTTTTGGTAGGTCCACGTATACTGCACCCACCAACCTCCCCTTCCCCAAGGGAGTAGCAACTAGATCCAGGAAGTCTGTGAGTGCGGTATCCGTGGACCTACCCTGTCTAAAACCTGACTGAAATGGGGTTATTTTCTGATATTTCTCCAAATACTGCATCAGCTGTCCATGAACAATTTTCTCCAGTATTTTTGAGACAGTTGACAATAGTGCTATGAGGTGGTAATTTGATATGGCCATTGAGTCACCCCCTTTATCTATAGGGATTATTTTTGCTTGCTTCCATATTGAGGGATTAGATGCCTCCCTTAAACTCCAATTGAAAATACCACTCAAAATGGGTGCTATTTCTTGTACAGCTTCCTTTAGAAGTCTATTTTCTATCTCATCGGGACCACAAGCCTTATTTATCTTTAAATTACTTATTATTTTATGTACTTCGGAAATAGTCACTACTTTAAGCTGAAACAGTTGTGTTTGATCTTCCTTCTGATTATCAAATTTTTTATTTAAATCAATATATTGCACACTATTCTTTTTGGTTTCAATTCCTATATCCAAATCTGGGAGTTCAATAAAATATTGGTTTAGCATTTCTACCACTTTTTCTGCTTCAAAAATAGACCCATTTTGTCTCAAATTTATTTCTTTTTGATTTTTACCAGGATTTGTAAGACTCTTTATCAGAGACCAATATTTCTTTGGATCAGTTGATTCATTTATCCTTTGTTTATAGTAGTTGGCTTTTGATTTCCTAATTTTGTGGATCACCCTATTTCTTACTTTTTTAAAACTGTCCCATACTTCAGTTTTCAAGGTCTTATTAGCTTTTTTCCTAAATTGATTTTTTACCCTAAATAACTTCTTTATGGTAGGAGTCACCCAGGGCAAATGATTCTGCTTCTGATTAACTTTCCTCCAAGATGCAAATTGGTCACATACCGCAATAAACATATGTGTAAATTCCTGTACTGCTAAATTTAGGTCAGGTATTAGGAAAATTCTATGCCATGGTAATCCCTGTAAATGCTTTCAAAATAACTGCTTATTGAACTTTGCATAACTTCTTTTATATTCAATCAATGTTTTCATTTTTGGAACTTTTTTAATTCCCAAGTTTATAACACATCTAATTACATTATGATCCCCCAACTTTGGTTCCCCAACTCCCTTGTTTACTACAATCAATTCAGGGGATACAAAACACAAATCCAATATACTATCTTTACTTGTTAATTTCCTTTTCCTTGTAGAAACATCAATTATCTGCACCAGATTTAAACATTTCATAGAATTTTCCAAAGCCCGACCCCTTGGACATCCCCAAGCAGCATTAAAATCACCCATCATTATCACATTAGTTTGGCCTATACATTCCCTAATAGTATGTGAAAATTTTTCAAAAGACCTAATATTAATCTTAGGTGGAGAATAAACAACTCCCACAATAAGATTAATCTTGTGAAATTTCAACAACAAACATTCAATTCCTTCTATTTTTCCTGTATATATTACCTCAGAAAAGCCCAAATTATATCTAGTATAAATCATAACCCCTCCCCCCCGTGACCCTCGACCTTGTCTAAAACAGTAGAAGTCAGTAAGTTCAATTTCAGATTGAGGAATATCTTCTTTTAACCAAGTTTCTGTTATAATAACAATATCTGGCTTTTCCAGTTCAACCCAGGCTCTGAGGAGGTCCATTTTTTTAATTAGACTTCTAGCATTATCTAACACTAGCTTTATGGTCCCATTCTCAGGCCCTGGGTTTGTTTCAATATCCACACAAAGAACCAGGGATATCAGGAGCATCTGGTGAGTTGAAGAGACATTTCTACAGGGAACAAACCGAAAAGAGCTCTGAATCTGCTGTTTAATCAAATTAAAGGGATTTCTCCCTCTTGTTGAGTTTTTTGTTCTTAATTGCTCTGTTTTAACTTGATAAACATTCAGAAACACCTCAGTTTTGCGCTCTGCAGATTCAGATGTAACTAATTTACAAAATTGCATTAGGCAGATTACTCCCACCAACAAAACCATCAGTCTAACAAAGATACTCTTCATTTTGTTTTTTGTTTCAATTATCTTAAAAGCAAAAGAAACACTGAAATCACTAATCTTATAATACAGTTATCACTATTCAGCAAGTTAACTTTTAAAAAGTATATTAACTTGATTTTTATAACTTAAGGCATTAAGGGATACTTTAGCCTAACAATTCAAAGGTATCTATAGGTCAAACTGTCCCATTTTAGCAAAAGTGCCCCAAAATCATTGTTGAAACTTATAAAAGTCCTTCTTGTTTCTACAGGATTAATTTAAAATACCTTTTTTCTGTTACCGAGTGGAGCTTGCGCCACTCACACTTGCGCTGTTGTGCTCGCGCTTGTGTAGCATGAGTTTTATGTGATGCAGCCCCTCCTCCTCTGATGACACGCTAATGAGTTTCACCTGGTTTACCGGCAGGGCAATTAGGCACTTGAAATAGCTTCGCTTTTACCACTGCAGCACAGCAAACAGTTAAACAGAGCTGGGTAGTTCTTTTTCAGGGCTAGCAGATGATAAACAGCCTCAGCATTACCTGAAGAAACAGTTCTGTGCAGCCCGAGTTTTATATGATGCAGCCCCTCCTCCTCTGATGACATACTAGTGAGTTTTACCCGGTTTACCGGCAGGGCAATTAGGCACTTGAAATAGCTTCACTTTTACCACTGCAGCACAGCAAACAGTTAAACAGAGCTGGGTAGTTCTTTTTCTTTTTAAAGTGCTTTGATAATTGTAAAAGCGTTTTTTAAATAAACTTTACTTTACTTACTAGCGTCACTTGATCTATAGACGCACACCAAAAATAAAGTTTTAATACAAGCTGCCCTCAATTCTAGACCGCAATGAGAAACAAGTAGTTTACAAGTAAGGGTGAGTAATGGAGAATGAGAAAGGGAGACTGTTCATTAGGTGAGCTGGTGATGCTGTCAGGTGAGCTGGCAATTACAGCAACCCCCCTTAAGACCCCTTACCGTACATGCTGGCAGGCTTCTTCCAGAACCACATTCATTGCAGGTGACTCAATGTGCTGGTGATGCTGTGCAGGATTGTCATAACCCTCCCTAAGCCTTCTAGATGCTGTTACATGCTGATGAATCAAAATACTGGTATGGTAAATCAAAATAGAAAAACCTCAAGAGAACAAAGGTGTGTTCGGTATGCTCAGCGTGGTCAGCGTTAGCGGCATCTCTGAGCATGCCCAGGTGTGTCTCTAGTGAGGTGCAGTCACTCATGATTAGCAACCTACTGTAGCAACCAAGCAATGACAAACAGAAGCTCTGAAAAGAAATCTTTATTTACAGACTAATACTGGCAGAGAAGTTTTATTTGATCAATACCAGCTGCTAAAAATCAACCGATCAATTAAAAGTTGCCTTCTAAGAATAGCCAACCTCAATTATTAGCCACAGCTCCAACATGACATTTGCAATCTAAGCCATGGCTTTAGATCAAAGATATACGTTATATGTGGAGTATAGCTACAAATTTTGTTAAAATTTCATGGAAGACCTGTGAATCAGGTGTGAAATTGGTGGGTGGAGCTTACAGAGGCTTAGTGCCAACTAACAAAAGGCATCAGATTTAAAACGTCATCTTAGTTAGGGTCTTGAGCCAGAAGAACAGACTTTGCTGAAAGACAGCAGTGAAAATACTTAGCATTACCTTAAAGGTGTATTTATATTCTCTTCATGCTGAAAGTAGCAGGGTAAGTATGGAGAAAAGAGATTAGTTGGCAGTGTTTGTGGAAGTAAACTGGTCTTTAAAATTGTAACAGGTGACGTGGTTGAAAGTAGCTCAGGAGATTAATCTAGGGTTGAGTAGATTAAGGAGGCCCTGTGAATTAGGTGTGTTGGGGGGGTTGCAGCTGACAGAGGATTGGTGCCTCCTTACAAGAGCACTATAAAAGTACTTCAGCTCTAACATGTTTAGCACATTCATGTTCCAGAGACTGAGTGGAACAGTGAAGGAGTGGAACAGATAATTGGCATTATAGGCATTGGCAGGCATCAGCAGGAGGAATTGGAGCAGAAGAGGACTCTGTCAGTCGACCAAGGAAAGGCACCTGTTAACTGCTGTAAAACAGTCACTCTTGGGAAGGGCAAAAGATCAAGGGCATTCCAAAAATGGGGAGAGTTGCAACACCCTATCTAGGGTAGGAGAATAAAAAGACTTAAACAAACATGGCAAGGGGAAACACAAATAGAAACAAAGAAACAAAAGAGGAAAAGTAGAAACACACTTTCAAGGGTAAGGGTACAAAAGTATTTACAGGTAACACATGGAGAAATGAAGCTGAGAATGCTGGGAGTGGTGCAGTACAGTGGCTGTGGAGTGGTAATTTTCAGAGAGACCCAGACTACAGTCCTACACCATCTGCACATACCTCTTTGGGTAGAGGGAAGAGGTCACTAGACTCCAAGCCATGTTGGCTAAGATTTGGGGGGCCTCTTCCCTCACCAAGTGGCCACCAAGTCTGCCACTGTTCCCTAATAGGATGCAAAGGAGGTGGAATGGTTGGACTACAGTGGGCTCTGGAAGGGTTGGGACGGGGGGACAGAGGCATGTTCCTCAGTCAGAACCACTACACAGTTCCTACACTGCTCTGGTGGGACAGGACTGCCAGGAGGAGGCATTCACGGTAGTGACCACGGAGGATGTGGGGTCCTCCATAGTGAGGACCCCATGGGAGAAGGAAGCAACTTCTGGTGAGGGAATCAATACTGAGGTGTATCGATTAAGGAATAGGAAAGGGGGGAGGTGGGTTAGGTGTCTACCTGGCACCATAGCCTGGATGGATGGGAAGCAGATCCTGAAGATTGCTAGGGCAGCAGAACAGGAGGAAGAGTTGGATGTCACTGTCCACCTGGGGACTAATGACCTTGCTAGGGATGGGACTGGTATAGTGCAGGGGGGTTTATGGAGCTGGGGAAGGATCATAGACAGGTAGCTTGCTCAGTGGCTTTTGCTGAGGTGCTGCCTGTCTACAAAAGGGGGAAAGAGAGGGATCTCCACAGCAAGAGCTTCAACTCATGGCTGAAGGAATAGTACAACGAGAGAAGGGGTTTGGCTACATTGTGGACTGAGGCCCAACCTGTGAGGATAAAGGCCTATACAGGGGTGATGGCCTACATCCATCCAAGAGGGGAACTGCAGTCCGCAGTGGATGATTTAAATGTTACTTTGATGAACATTTAAACAAGCCATGGAGGCGGCAGAAAGAATCGGCCATAAACTGCCCCCCCTGGCTGAAGTAGAAAGTAAGGAGAACATGAGAGAAGATAAATCCCTCAGACTGCAAGTTAGTAAAGGAAGCAGGGTGGTAGAGATAAAGAGGGAAGAAGACAGGAGCATTAAAAAGAGAGCATGGAAGAAGGGAGAGTAAAAAGGATAAAGGGGGCAACAAAAAGAATGGAAACAAAATCTGAAAGGCCATGTTTGCGAATGCTAGAAGTCTAGAAAATAAGAGTCTGGACCTAGAGGCTGTCATGGCAGAGGCCAACCTGGATATTGTGACCATTACTGAGTCATGATGCACTAAAAACCATGACTGGCACATGGTCATACCAGGCTATACTCTGTTCAGAAAGGATTGCGTAGGAAGGAAAGGAGGCGGTGTGAGGGAAAGCATAAAAGTGATGGGCTGGTGGGGTGGAATAACAGTCACCAAAGCTGAAAGGGAGCATAGTAAAGGCAACATACCTCTGTGTCAAACAAATGAGCAAAAGCAAGAGGAGAAAGCGATTTGTATGGTTCTTAAAAGAGGTAACTCAAAAGGTAAAGGTTAAAAGGTTTGCATGCAGAAGGTATAAGGAGCCACAGAGGGAGGAGGACAGGGAGGTGTATCAGGGGAAACAGATGTAAGCAGGAAAAGCAGTAAAGAGTGCAAAGGCACAAACTGAAGAGAGAATAGCCCAGGAGGTAACAAATGGGGAGAAGACATTTTTTAGGTGTGTAAGTGAAAAAAGGAACACCGTGGTGGGTTTGTATGGCTAAAAAGGGAAGAGCGGGGACTGCACATAAGGGAACCAGGAAAAGGCAGACATCCTGAACAAATACTTTTGTTCAGTGTTTACAGAGGAAGGAGAAGGGGAGGGGACACAAAAAAAGTAACAGAGTCTTTGTTGGAAGTGAAGTGGACACTAGTCCTTTTTTGGTGGAGAAAGTCCTGAAGAGACTTGCTAATTTGAAGGTGGCTAAAAAATATGGGGCTGGATGGGGTGCATCCAATGGTATTGCGGGAGCTCAGAGAAATACTGACTGCACCTCTGACAGTCCTATTGAACAGGTCACTGGTTATAGGAGTGGTGCAGGAGTACTGGAGAAGGGTGGATGTAGTCCCACTGTACAAAAATGGTACCAGGGAGGAGGCAACAATTATAGGCCAGTCAGCCTGACATTGGTGGTGGGAAAGTTAATGGAACCACTGCTGAAGGAAAGGATTGTGGAATATCTTGAATCCAGTGGGTTACAAGACCCGAGGCAGTATGGGTTCATAGGAGGGAGGCTATGTCAAACAGATCTGACAGATATCTTTGAATGGGTGACAAAGGGTTTAGATCAAGGTGGAGCAGTGGATGTGGCCTACCTAGATTTCTGTAATGCTATTGACACCATTCCACATATGAGACTACCGAGCAAGCTGGGCAGTTAAGAAGAGGGACCAAAGGTGGCAAACTGGACAAAAAATTGGTTAGGGGATGAGGAGAGAGGGCAGTGGTAAATGGAGTTCACTCTGAGGAAGGGAGGGTCACCAGTGGAGTGCCTCACGGATTAGTGCTGAGACTGGTACTTTTTAATGTCTTTATTAGTGACATTGTAGAGGAGCTGGAAGGGAAGGTCTGCTTCTTTGTGGATGACAACAAAATCTGCAATAGGATGGACACTCCAAGGGATTGGTGGGGTGGAAAGGATGAGTAGAGACCTCAGAAACCTAGAGGAGTGGTCAAGTGTATGGCAACTGGTTTTCAATGCGAACAAGTGCAAAATAATGCATTTAGGGCACAGAAACCCAGGCGCAGAAATGTGTGTATCTTTATCAGTGACCACAAAGCAGGAAAGAAACATTGGGGTTATAATATCAGATGATCTAAAGGTTGCTAGGTAGTGCAAGACAGCAGCAGGGAGGGCTAGTGGGATGCTGGGGTGCATAGGGAGGGGTATCACCAGCAGAAAGAGGAAGGTAGTGTTGCCTTTGTATAGATTGCTGGTATGATCCCACCTAGAGTACTGTGTTCAGTTCTGGAGATCACATCTCCGGAATGACATAGACAATGTGGAGGCAGTCCAGAGGAGGGCAACTAAAATAGTGTAGAGTCTATATCAAAAGCCCTATGAGAAGTGACTAAAGAACCTCAATATGTGCAACCTGTAACAGAGGAGGAGAGAGGAGGAGAGAGGGCATATGACAGAGACCTTTAAATACCTCAAGGGGGTGAAATAAGGTAAAGGAGGGAAGTATTTTTCAGAAGAAAAGGTGTTCAAGAACAAGAGGACATTCTATGAAGCTGGAGGCAGGTAGATTCAGGAACGATGTGAGGAAGTAGTTTATCACAGAAAGAGTGGTGGGTCTTCCAGCAAAGGTGGAAGGGATGAAAACAGTGATGGGGTTAAAGAACACATAGGATAGGCACAAGGGAATCATTAGGAAAGAAAAGGAGAGAAGTACTGTAGACCGACTACAGTCTAGAAGCTGCTGGCAGATAAGGACCTCTTGTCCTGCCTAATCTGCCCTATATTTCCTATCTACTGTGCCACTGCAGAACCTACTCAATCTCCAATCATCCCCCCCTTTTCTTACTTCAAAGGTCCCCTTGTGTCTTTCCTATGCATGTTTGAATCCTGTTACCATTTTAGCACCCATGAACTCTGCTGGGAGCTGTTCCAGGCATCCACCACCCTCTCTGCGAAGAAGTATTTCCTCACATCTCCTCTGACTCTCCCTCATTCCATCTTCATAGCATGGCCCCTTGTCCTGGAGCATCTTTTTCTATGGAAAGTGCTACCTTCCTGTACATTATTAATACATGTGAGGTCTTTCCCTCCTTTCCTCCATAGAGTATGTATTTACTTCCTTAAGTCTTTTCACATAGGGTTTTTAATGCAGGCCCTGTACCATTTTGCTAGCCCTCCTTTGTACAGCCTCCATCCTATCTATCTCGTTCCAGAGGTGGGCCCCCAGAAATGGACACAATTCTTGAGGTGGGGTCATACCAGTCATTTATACAGGGGTAATACTACCTCCCTCCTTGTACTGGTGATGCCCCTCCCTATAAACCCTAGCATCCTGTTAGCCTTCCCCACTGCCTTCTAATGTTGCTTGGCTACTTTCAGGAATGATTATCCCTAAGCCTCTTTCCTGTTTTTCGGTTGCTAATACCTCCCGACTCAATTGATTCATTGCCTCTGGGTTTCTGTGCCCCAAGTGCATGATTTTGTATTTTTTTGCATTGAAACCCAGCTGCCATTCCCTTGACCAATTTTCCAGCTTTCTGCAGTAATCATATAGGTGGGAAAAATGGGCAGACTGGGTGTGCTAAGTGTTCACTATGTACCGTAATTTCTATCTCTGTTTCAATAAACAAAAATTGCATTTATATTTAAGTTTGCTAATGATATCCACAATTATTTCTGCTGCAGTTGATGTCTATAATTTTATTTTTTTAGCTTATCTTTTCAGGAATCCTTTGTATAGTCAGAGAACCAGAAACCTTTTTACAGCATCATTTGTCATTTTATCAAAAAACTTCTGAATAGATTCAAAAGAGGGTTTCCAAAAAGATTCAAATGTATTACCCATATCTGGAGGAACTGTTTCAAGATCTTATATAACTCTTCTTCTCACATTTGAAGTCATCTGCATACACTTAACATGCATATGCTTTTTTAGATTCTGATTTGTGTGCTTCATAAACTACTCTACTCTTAGACTCGTGTTGTAACTAGAGATGCAGCAAAATTTAATTCCGCTGGTGAAGTGAACGCAAAGTGGCCACTTTGCGTTGTCACTTCACTATGCGGAGTGGCCAATAGGAAAGGCTCACTTCACCTTGTAATTATTACTTTGCATTGTCATCCCACCTTAGTGCAAAGTAAGGCAGAGTGGCAACAGTATTGGCAGCCCCCCAGTGCCCCCCCCACACACTCAGACACCAAAATTAATGTGCATACCCAAAATGCTTCTGTCTTTTGTCCAGAAAATTCCCTAATGCTGACAAAGTGAATTGAGAACATAAGAAATACAAAGTCTCCCAGAAATAATGGCACACTCAGTCATGTGCACAGTGGGCATGGTCACATCATACAGCAGAATTAATGCGCATACCCAAAATGCTACTGCCTTGTGTCCAGAAAATTCCCCAGTGCTGATGAAGTGGAATGAAAGCATAACAAGAAATGCAAAGTCTCCCTTAATTAATGGCACACCCAGTCTTGCGTGCAGTGGTCACAGATAGTCACCAGAATTAATTTGCATCCCCAAAATGCTATCATGTTGTGTCTAGAAAATTCCCCAGTGCTGGTAAAGTGAAATGAGAGTGTAACAAGAAATGCAAGGTCTTCCAGAATTAATGGTGCAGTCCGTCATGCGAGCAGTAGCCTCACACAGTCACCAGAATTAATGTGCATCCCCAAAATGTTACTGTTTTGTGTCCAGAAAATTCCCTAGTGCTGATGAAGTGAAATGAGAAATGAGAGCATAACGAGAAATGCAAAGTCTCCCAGAATTAATGGTGTACTGCAAATGCACAGACAGATTAAGACGGTGCTGCACACTCTAGAGATGCAGAGTCAGACGCAAAGGCACAACACCTAACCAGTGCACACAAGTCACAAATCTAAATCTGGAAAATAATACTTTTTGCCGGTTGGGGGGGGAAATGCATGGCAGTAACAGTCCACTACCAGTAAAGATACCACAAAGCAGTATAAAAAATTCATGCAGGTGCGGTGGATAGCAGGTTCACACTGTTGCAATTACTCTGGCACAATAAAAGTTATCTGATTTAATGGTACACATCGTACACACACACTACAAGTATTATGTAGCAAATGAAAAACCTTTAGCAATATAACCAAATGTTTTAAACAAACTGAAATTATACACTGCTGCACCACTACAATCAGCAAAAAAATGTCAAGAATTACTGAAAATATTAATGTGAACATTAGCAGTAATACAAGAAAAATATAACCAAAACAGAAAGACTGCCTTTTTCTCCCAGTTAATCTACCTACACCACAGATATGCCCCTCCCCCAAAGCACACTTCACAGTACACAGACTGGCTGTTCTAAATTAACATTCAAAATCCACACACAAACAATAAACACTCAATGATATGAGCAGAGGAGGGTTTCCTACAATCGATGCACTAAATTTTGAACAAAACAAAAGGCTCAAAAAGGCTTTTTTAACAGCTTTTAGAGGATTTGAATCGCAGAGCTGTGAGAAGAAACTGTCTACATCTTCCACTACACACACACTATACAGAACTGAGGCTGTTCAGAACAATCTAGAGCCCATGTGACCTGCAATCCCATGAAGCACTGTAAATTTGTCTTTGACCTCAATAACAAGGCAAAGTGATGTGAAGTACATTGATTTCAATGTACTTCACCTTAAAAATCAGTAGGGGCCGAAGGCGGGATAACACAAAATGATTGGTTTTAATGGACTTTGTGTTCCCCATTATAATGCAAAGTAGTCTGATTCATGTTGCGGAGTGCTTCGCAGATTCTGCATTACTCCGAAAATCACTCCACAGAGCGAATTTCAGCCACTTCGCCCACCACTAGTTGTAAGACTATTTTCTAAATGTTAATCTGTTTTTACTAGTTTATCCTTTACTATATTGTACTTCTTGCTCCAAGACTCTCAGGAGCCTACAATCCGGCTTTAGGTTTTTATTTAATGTATAATTTAATTCACCTGTCTTACATTGCTTTTTAGCTTCCTGATCAGCTCTGATTATGGTTAGAAATGCTGCAATGTTTTATTTCTCTGACAAAGTTAAGGCGAATTCGCCAACTTTGCCATTGCAAATTAATTGGAAAATTTTTGCTATTTGTTAGGAAACTCACTTTTTACAATTTCACCTGGCAACTTTGCCTATAACTTTGCCCTTGGGGTACGTTTGGGTGAAGTTTTGTCTAAATGAGGCCACTGTGTAATATGTGTCTCAAGGTCACATGGAAGAGCTCCTGCAGGTCATATGGTACATCTTTATTTAGTAAGTCTACTTCACCTTTGGTTTTGTAGTGTTAGTTAGTCAGTGGAGGAGACAGGAACCCCAGCCCCTTTACAGAAGTAGCCCCCAGTCCCCCCAGCTCTGCAACAGCAGCCCAAGGCTCTGCAATGGAAGCCTGAACCCCCTGTACCCCTTGTGGTACCACCACAGCCACTGGCTGTTCCACCTGAGGAGCCACATCCTGGTTCCTCATCTTCTAGCTCCTCAGTGCTCTGTACAAAGAAGAAGAAGAAGAAGCCTAGGTTCATTTGGAAATTTTTAACCCTTGACTCCAATGATCACAGTGTTGTCAAATGTAAACTGTGGGACACACTGGTCAATTGTAGAAAGAAGGGCAGTCATCAAGTAACTAGTGGGCAACATACCCATAAGAAAATACACCACCTGAGTCTGTGGGAGTCAGACAATAGGAGGTGACATGAGGTTGGGGTGGCAGTGGTCATTCTGTGCAGCACACAGTTCATCAATGATGGTCATGCCATTGTGAGGAACAGGGGCATGGGACAGCACCAGAGAGAGCACTACCAAAAACCACTGCAGAGGAGCTGGCACAACTGCTAGCAGAGATGGGGGACCTCTGCTGCAGTTTCTTCAATGGAAGAATATCTGAAGAAGTTACTTGAGAACCAGCAAGTGCATATAGAGGGGATGATTGAGCTCTGTTCTGGCAGTGTAGGTGCTGCTCCATCTGAGCATTAATAATTTGTACTCCATTATGTTTATTTAGTTCTTTTTTACTCCAGTCCTCCTCACAGATTCTCCCTCTTTTACCTGCCAGCCTTTTCTCTATCAAGAACTCCCTCCTGCCTTCTCTTTGTCTTTCTTCCTTCACTTTATTTATGAAAGAAATAAGTTTCAAAACTCACAAAAAATATGAAACAGTTTTAATATCTCTCATACTGTCTGACTCCTTTCTTTCTCATCTTGATTTCTGTCTCAGTGCTCTGTCTCCTTCTTAGAAAAAAATATATTTTCTAACTATATTTTCTTTAATGGCACTGTTTATGCATCATATTGAGAGGGATACCTCACGGTTCTATGTGGGGAATAGCTCCTCCCACAACCTCTACTTAAACCCTACAATAAGTGCTCCTCCCTTGCATAGGGTGTGTTTTTTTCTAATCTCCCTGCATGGCTCTTGTAGCTGTGCTGCTTGGTGCTGCTGCTCTGATAGGGATGGTTCTCATTCAATCCAGCAATTATTAATTTCAAAGTTTTCCTATCCCAATAACGTCTATCCAGGACACTGGGGAGAAGCATACCTCCGTGCTCCAGCTCCTCTCAACCTGCATATTCCACTTACTCCTTCCCTGCTGCCTTCAATATCATTACTACACTGCCTACTGCCTTCCCTGGCTCATGCCCTTGTATTTGTGGGTCTTCCTTTCGCCCTTTGTTCTACTACCTGTTTCTTCCCTGACATATCACGCTCTGTGTTTGTGTCAGCCTTTCCTGCCGTTCTCCTGTATCTCTACTGTCATGCACTGATTCCTTCTTTTGTATCAGTTCATCTCCTTCTTTACTCTCTCTCTCTCTCTCTTCAGCAGTGATTCATGCCTTCTGCCTTCCCATATTAGCAGTTCTCTGGACTACATCCCTAACTCGTGCCTTCTGAGATGCTGTGTGAAGGTAGGCTTCCCTTGTCTATTGGGGATGGGATTTCATTACATTCAATACCTCCTACTACCTATCAGCCTGGCATCCTCCGTCCCTAACTCTGCTGACAGCATTGAGTGAAGGTTAGTTCACCCTGACTACCAGAGATGGGAGCCGTGTCTACAATCTACTGAGCCATACCATGACTTTTCTACCTCATACCCTCTGCATACCCTCATTATGCCAACTATGCCTGGCTGCCTCAAGTCATCATCATCATCCATCTCTGCCATCCCTGACAGGTACCTCGGTCTATAGACTACTGCTTCAAAGTCTGTATTCTCAGCCTATTGCTCAGATCCTACTTCCCTCCAGGAACATGATTTTGCCCAACTTGCCTTCTCCATCCTACCTGTTTGCAGCCTCGATTCATCATCCTATTCACTGACTTCCATGGCTGGGAGCCTGACTCTAACATCCACTGTTCAGCAGTTTGTATCCTAAACCCGATGCGGATCACCACTTCCATTTGGAAATGGACCTTCTTCACCATGGACTCTCATCAACCTACCTTCAAGAGCTACATCCAGTCAGGATCATCTTGCTTTGAATGACCCGCCTGGATGCATGTCATTCCATCCTGCTGCTTCTCAAGTGTTCCTTCTCCACCTGCTATTAGATGCCATGACCCTTCTGGAACTGGACCTCCTAATGCTAGTGGTCTCTATTTTTCCTGCCCGCAGCCATTCTTCCAGCCTCACCACACTACCTTGTCGGGTCCTTAACCTGAGTTTGCATCACTGTGTCCACTGTTTGCTTCCTCTACCCGATGCAAGTCGCCGCTTCCCTTCAAAAATGGGGCCTTTCCACTCCACCAACCTTCCACCTCTCAGCTCTGCCTGTGACTTCGACTGTGGAACCAGGACCTCATCGACTTGTTTGTCTCCATCCTGCCAATTTGCCACTTCCCTTCAATCACAGGATCCCTCTGCTTCAAATGACTCCACTCGACATCCCACTCTTCCATGGACCTTCATTCTCTAATCTCCTTGGCCTCCTTTCCCTCATGTTATGGATCCTGCTGGCTTGTTCAGTCCCTCTCTCAATCCAGGTTGACTGCCTCATGGACTTCTTTGCAGCAGATCCCCCATCTGGCTGCTGTATGAACTTGTTTTCTTTTCCAGATTTGGGAACCTTGTCCTTCATCACTCCAGTGCCTTCTATCCTTTTCTCTAGTTGTTTCCAGCCTTCATCAGATGTGGGACTCCTGTATCTCACCTCAGTTGCTCATGGTGCTTGGCTTGGCTCCTTGGCCTTCCATGGAGTATCCTCTGATGCCTTGCTTCAGCTTTCCTGCATTTTTCTGCTGTTCCCTGTGGAGTTGACCTAGTCCTGTACCTTCCTGCTCTGGATGTCCTCTGGTTTCGCCTAGCCATTAGCTTTCCCAGCTTATTCCTTCAGTGCCTCAGGATCCACTCCAGATTTCCTTTCCATTTTGGATGGCTGCCTTTTCATCTTCACCTTGCAGGCTCAGGGCTTCATGCCGTTTGCTGTGGCTCTTTTTGGCCTTGTACCCTATCTTTGACCAGTACTCCTACCTGGTCATCTGATCTTCCATATGATCCATCTCATACTCCTACTCTGGCCATTCTATCAGTACCCTTCTACTACTCATTGGATCACTCGTTCATTACTACAGAGAAATACTCCTGTCAGCAGACATCCCTTAGCTAACATGCCTTATAGACTATTACGCCATCATAGAGTTTTTATACTGCCCAATCAGCGCTTCACTATCATTCCCTGAATCTCATTCACCTGGACAATAGAAAGATCTTCTCTGTCTCTATTGGATTAATCCTTTGAATACTGTCCATTCAATCACCATGACTTTCCAGTCTTCCGCGTCTCACTGGCTATCCTCCTACATGGAAAGGACTTAAATCCTTCTGTTATGTTCTGACTTCATAACCAGTAATGCTTCACTGGATACCGGGAATCGTAAGATAACCCATTCAACTAAGGACATCATCTATTATACCTCTTCAACCTCATCTTCCAACACCGTCTCTGTTGACACTAAGTTTCTCGACTCCTACTTCTCAACTGACATTGCTTTATTTTACAAATGTCATGGATATCTCCCAGAATATTCGTCATGGGATTTCCACCCCATAACTGAATACTAACTCCATGCCATCCAAACCATCGTTTTTGCTCCTGGACATCACCATGCCATACTACAATCATCTGCACCTTTTCACCTAGTACCTTAAGCCGAGTTAACTGCTCTTCCAGCAGATCCTTCAGCCTCCTCTTTTCTAATTACCTTCATTAACCACTGCAGTAAAGACCACCACCAAGAACTGGCTCTCCTGCATTCTAACTAGCAATCCGTAACAGCCAAGACAAATTCACTAGCTCAGCCTTACCTCCCACTCGATATTAATCTGCTGTAGCATCAAGACCCCGTAACATCCTGCACTAATTGATATTACCACCAATCCAGCCTACAGACTTTCTTACATCTGCCTCCAAGCTTCTTTAATGTACTTCAGCATCAGGATTACCCGTACACTTAACCAACCTAGGCCACTACAATGCATCTCCTAGACAATCACACCACAGAAATACTCACACTTACTTCAGGCAGTGTACCAGCAGAGTATTTACATATAAAGTCATGAATATCATGACCAGAGAATCCATCCATCCCTCATACCAAATTTCCAATAATTTCCTATATACATTAGGCTACCACCTGGACCACTCCGCAACTCATCTTCTAGTCATTTACTAATCATTATGACATTACTGTCATCAGTCACTCAACCTCTCCTCTACTCATTTTACTTTGGGATGCTTCCTTAGCAGCTTATCACTCTCTGATCAATTCTTTACCTCCAGACTACCTTGAACATCAGACCTTACATGAATTGGATCAGTCACCTATAACTTTACAAATCATCGCAAATCCCACAATGCACTGTCTGGTTTTATATCGGTCAAATTATGCTCTCCCAACTCATTATGCCCCTACAATCCCTTTGGACATACATCTTCATCACCTTGGAAATACGGACCACATTAGCCCTTCTTTAACTGGATCTGCTCCACACATCGGATTCTACCATCCCTATGAAAAGAAGTATCCTTCATCCTCAGGATCATCATTCAGTCTCTATCGTCCTTGGATTGAGAATGAACCATCATCTCCAGGGTACTCAAAGACTCTCTTCTACTCATTTCTGCTTCATGGATGCTTCCTTAGCAAATCCTCATTCATTATTGAGTTCCTTGCCTCCAGACCACACCTTAACATTCAAACCTTTCACAAGTTGGATCATTCACCAATGACTTCTTGTGCCATTGCATTTCCACCTTTCCCAGTTTAGTACCTTATCGATCCAGTCATGCTGTCTCTGCTCATTATATCTTTGCAATTCTGTGGGACAAGCATCATTCATTATATTGGAAACTTGGACTTCCTGCACCCTCCTTCAGCCAGGTTTACTTCATACTTTGGATTCCATTGCTCATTCAGAAAAGATCTACTCTTCAACCAACAGGATCATCGTACAATCGGCATCATCCATGGATCGAGGATTGATCATCATCTCTCCAAGCAGCTAACTAATCTCAAATTAGCTATAGTTACTAGAACCTAGGTCCTTCTCCTTTTACTATGTCCAGAAGATGGGCAGACCTCCAGCCATGTGTCCTTAGAGGTTTTCTCCACCTGGGGTTTTTTCCTCTACTGAGTGATAGGGGGTCATACTCTCCATGAGCTGGAGAAGGTATCTTTTTCAGCCTTCTATCCCCTACAAATTACTACCTACATATCTACTACTCAAGGGTGGAAATATAGTTAAGCCACAAAAAGTACTACAAGTTACACAAGCACTATATACCACAATGCTATTCCCCAAACATTGAACATTTTCACCTCTCTCACTGCTGTTTTTGTTGTAAAGTGAAGTACTTTATTAAAAATAGTCTGGTACCTGAATATTTTCTTTTTCAGGCCTGCAGTTGATGCTGCACTATATTGGTACCCCAGTCACAATGTTGGACTAACTCCCTCTCCCTAAACAGTCACTTTTTACACTGTTCACAGTGGTAGCTACTGCTGTGCTGTTCAAATCACTCTCTTGGACAGTATTTGTCAAGCACTTTATGTGGCACAAGTGTTCAATTATAATCTATGCATTTCTCACTTCTTGAAATTTACTCCGATGCAAGAAACTATAAAAAGGTGTTAATGTAGTAGTGCTGCTATAGTAGTGCTGCTGCTACATGGTACTGCTTTAGGGGAAATGGTTTGACAAGCACAGTCTACATAAAGTCTGTGCTCCTAGGATTGTTCTCAAATACTACAATAAATGTGTAAGCCTGCTGCATGCTGCTACAAGGTGCTGCATTGTGTTTCAGTCCCCTTGCCACATTTCTTGAAAGGCACTTTATGGGAAATAGTGTGAAAAGCACAAGTTACATAAATTCTGTGCTCCCAAAATATGTCTTAACTACATAAATACATATGTGAGGCTGCTGCATGTGGCTACATGGCACCACACAATGGTCAATCATATCAACACAGTTCTTGTAATGCACTTTAGGGAAAAAGGTGCAAAAAAAGTGTACTACAATTCTGTTCTCCTGGAGTTTTTCTCAACTGCCAGAATAAGTATGTCAGGCTACTGCATGTGGCTACAAGGTGCTGCTCTGTGTGTCAGTCCCCACACCACATTTCTTGTAACTCACTGTATGAATAATCATGTGAAAAGCACAATTTGCATAAATTCTCTGCTCCCAGAGTTTTAACTATCAGAATAAATATGTCATGCTGCTGCATGCTGCTACATGGTGCCATGCTGTGTGTCAATCCCACAAATACAGTTCTTGTAATGCACTTTAGGAGAATAGTTTGAAAACATAGTATGCATACATTCTGTGCTCTAAGGATTTTTCTCAGCTGCCAGAATGCATACATTAGGCCGCTGCATGCTGTTGTATGATGCCACACTGAGTGACAGTTCCCCTGCCACAGTTCTCTTAATATACAATACTTTAGGGGAAATGATTCAAAAAGCAGAATATACCAAACATCTTAACTCCTTGAACTTTTCCCGATGACATGAAAAAAATGAAGGCTGCTGCATGTTTCTACATGGTGCTATGGTGTGTATCTGTCCCATAAATACAGTTCTTGTAATGATCTTAAGGGAAAATGGTGCAACAAGTGCAGTACACATAAATGATGTGCTCTCAGAATTTTTCTCAACTATGAGACTATATATGCCAGGTTAGTGCATGCTGTAGTAGAGTGCTGTACTATGCATCAGTTCCTGCCACATTTTTTCTAATGCAATTTAGGGTAAAAAGTGAGAAAAGCTCAATTTATATAAACTCTGTACTCCCAAAATTCTTCTTAATTAACAGAATAAAAACAACAGGCTGCTTGCTGCTACTGTACATGGTGTCACACTGTATGTCAGTCCTATCCACTCTGTTCTTGTAATGTACTTTAAGGGAAATGTTACCAAAAGCACCATATACATAAATTCTGTGGTGCCAGACTTTTTGCGAACTACCTGAATAAATACTGTACATCAGGCTGCTGCATGCCACTTTACGCTGTGTGAGTCCTTTGCCTAAGGTTTTGCAATGCACTTTAGGGGAAATGATGTGAAAAGCACAATATACTGAAAAGTTGTCCTCCAAAAATTGTCCTTGGTGACAAGAAAAAAAGGCAGGCTGCTGCATACTGCTACATGATGCCACACTTTGTATCAGTCCCACAAACACAGTTCTTGTGATCACCACTTGAATTACTACCAATAGATATCACGTGCTATATGTGGAAGTCTAAAAAGCTGATTAGGAGTAATTTTTATTCCTTCTATTAGCAATTGAGCCACCCTGACTGCAGTCTCATGGAGGTGACAAAAACTGAGAATTTTTTTTTTTGCTCAAATAATGCCTCTCACAATACATTCAAACAACTTTTTTGTTTCACTGTTACTGGCAGAAGTGTGCATACCTACAATAAATTCACAGCGCTGCTCACTCGCAGTACATCTGCCACCAGAACTTCCCATCATTTCACCTTGTTCATCACCACCTCCCACCACTCATTATTAAATCAAATCAAATAGAGAACAGCAATTTAGCACTGTCACTAGTCATCTAACCCATTTTTCACCATTACTCATGGCATCACATCCAATCTGCTCTGGACGACCACGCTCACTATAATGCTGACCAACTGCTCTCATTATCTACAGTATACTTAACTCTTGCAATGACATAAGGCAGTCAAACAAAAATAATACCATTCTCCACACTGCAATGCTACACGGGGGGAGGGACTTTTTAATTTATTTTGTATTTTATAATTCTTTTTTTTTAACATTTCACAGTAACTTTTTAAAACTACCCTTTTTCTTAACACAATAGTACCCTCTGAGGATGGGTGGAATGTGCTATACCCTGCTGTGTTGGGCCACACTATGCCCCTTTGGCATGCAGGTAGTTGTGTGCAAAGTTGGCCATTGGCTTTGTGATTAATTTCACTAATTTGATTGGCTTGGTGAATTCCCAATCTGCAGCCAAGAGCTAACTTTTTGGATGATAGAGTTGGCAACTTCACCAGTGTAATGAGGCCTACAGGCAAAGTTTGCAATGTACAATGGGATAGGTGATCACATGATACTAAAATGATCTGTATGTCATACGTTAGAGAGTCTGGGCCCACTTCACAAAGGAAAAATTAAGATGCAAGCAACATATGGCCAAAGGAAGGGATTACCACACACCATGATGCAAGCTGCACCAGATCCAGGTATGCACGCTTCATCCATGGAGGCACACCTGTGCCACAGAGCCACTGCATCCCAAACACTGCCTGCAACAGACAACAGGGTGCCCTGCCCCAGCGCAAGATGCACAGTGCAGGCAAATGGGATTCACAAAGGTGCAGACAGCCCAATATGCCAAACACCTGCAAGACCAGAGAAAGCTGGTCTAAACACACTACAGCCTATAAAAGGAGACCAGAGCCCTCAGACAGTGTCCATGCAACAATGAAGCAAGACTGCAGGAACAGGAGATACAATGCACAGAGACACACAAAGAAATATGGCTGTACCATGGGCAATGTTTGGAATGTGGATGGTTCGGGAGCAGGGACTGCACCGCATACAGGGTGCTGCTGCTGAGCCACAAGCCAGGCAGCATGCGCTCATACATAGGATACCCACCTGAAGACAGTACAGGAGGCGAACATCATTCAGATAGCTCACTGAGGAGCAGTGCATAGCCCACTACTGGCTTGCCAGGAAGGCAGTAGCAGAACTGTGCCATGACCTGCCAAGTGACCTGCAGACCAGAACGCTGTGAGTGCATGCCATACCGGTTGAGGTGAGGATGTGTTCAGCACTCTGTGTTCTCACCAGTGGGGGATTCCAGACCCCCAGTGGAATATGGTGGGCATCTCATAGGCCTCGATGTCCAGGTGCCTATGGCAGGTCATAGACGCACTTGTGCGCATGTTCCACTGGTACTTCCATTTCCTGACAGACCCACAAGAGAAGCTACAGGTCAAGCAGAGATTCTATGCAACCACAGCCATACCACAGGTGCTGGGTGTCATAGAGTACACCCATATCACCATATTGGCACCCCTGGTGGATTCAGATGCATACATCAATCAGAAGTGTTGCCACTCAATGAACATACAGGTAGACAGTGACAGTAACTGCTGCATCCTGGATGCAGTAGCATGATACCCAGGGTCATGCCATGACTCATTCATCTTCTGGGACAGTGGAGTCTATCAGGCATTTGAAGATGGGACATTGCACAATGCATGGCTAATAGGTGGGTCAACAGCAATGGCCAGCAGGACTTGTGAGCCAGCCAGTGTGAGGTAGTAGAGGCACACAGGTCTGTGGCATGACCCATAGCAAGTGAATGCTGTGGTGTGTGGTGACCAACACATGGCGTGACTAGCACAGTACACCCAGGTGTTACATATGTGCCAGAGCAACACTGAATAGAAAGTGTGTACCATGGGTGTGGCACCAACATGCAGACACAGGGTGAGCAGTGGACACATGATGGTTGAAGCATCCATGTGCCACTAGCCTTGCATATCACAATACAGTGTGACATGCTTGATCCTGGCATCACACAATGCCCATACAGTGTGACAGGTAATGTATGAAATGTGAGCACCATATTAACAACAATGTTCTACCCCACTGCAGGTGACAGAGGCTAGCCACAGCTACCTTGGCTGATGAAACCTGTCAGGCAACCCCAACAAGGACCCCAAACAGCATACAATAAGGCAAATGCAGTGACAAGAGCTGTGATAGAGAGAACCTTTGGCCTTCTGAAGATGAGGTTCCGATATCTAGACAAGACTGGAGGGGCATTGAAGTACACACCTGAGATGGCCTGCAACATAAAGGTATTGTATTGTATATAAGCAAGTGTTTGGACAGTATAGAAATCCCAATAAATGCAAACCCAGACATAGACACTGAAATTATATGTGCTAAAATACAAACTGATAGAAGTCTAACAATAGGGTTATGTTATCATTCTCCGAACCTGGATACTATCAGTAATGACACATTTTTGAAAACCATTGAAAACCTGGAAACTTATGATGACTTAATATCATTGGGTGGCTTTAACTTACCAAACCTTTGCTGGCCAACACTTATGGGGAAAACTCATTTAGATAATAGATTTATTGATCTCATTCTTCAGCATGATTTAGAACAATTAGTATCTGAACTGACTAGAAAGAATAATATCTTGGCTCTTATCTTTACAAATTTAAAAAATATAGAGGACCTACCTAAAGTTACTGAACCCCTCGGGGATAGTGACCATATGATTTCTTTGAGTATTAAATATTACACAACTGTAAACCGTGGTGTTATGAAGACTAAGAATTTTCATAAAGCCAATTATGATGCAATCAAAAAACACTTAGCCAACTGGAATTGGAAAGCTGAACTTAATAACCAAAATGATGAACAGATATGGATGGCTGTATGGAACAAAACTGATCACTGCATCAATAACTGGGTTCCTGAATATGAAAGTATAATAATAATAATAAGAGTCCCCCTTGGTTGAATGGTAAAATTAAAAGACTGATAAGAATCAAAAAAAAAACATATAATAAGTACAAAAAAGATCCAACTGCAGAGAAATGGCTAAAGTTTAAAACTAAAGCTAAACAGTGTAAAAATACAATTAGATCTCCAAAGAAAAATCTTGAATTAAAGCTTGCTACTATAACTAAGGATAAAAAAAAACAGTTTTACAACTATATTGGATCACTAAAAGGGAAGGAACCAACCATTGGCCCACTACTTAAAGATAATGTGCCGCTAGCTAATGAATTAGATATGGCAAAATAATTTAATGATTATTTTTTTAATGTATATAAAACAAAGGATATTGCATGTCTGGATAATTTACCAACTGAAGTACCATACCCACTGATCACCCCTGAGGAGGTTAAGATAGCTATTCAGACCACCAAAGTCAATTCTTCAGCTGGTCCTGATGGTATTCCAGCCAAATTTATTAGAGAACTGGCAACTGAACTATTGGGCCTGCTAATATTATTATTTAATGTATCCCTCCATGAAGGCACTGCCTTAATGTAATGGAAACTGGCTACTGTAGTACCAATACACAAGGGTGGTAATAAACACCAAGTTAAAAACTATAGACCTATTAGCCCCTCCTCCTGTTTAGGTAAACTGATGGAAAGGATCTTAAAGCAAAAAATGTTAGCACATCTTCAAAATATGAACATTCAAGACATATCCCACCATAGTTTTGTACAGGGAAGATCATGCCAGCTTAATCTCATAACGTTTTTTGAACCAGTAAGCTTGGCACTGGAACAAGGTCTTCCAGTTGATGTCATCTTTTTGGATTTTGAGAAAGCTTTTTACTCTGTCCCTCATGGAGTTTTGATTGAGGAACTGAAAGGGTATGAATTACACACCAACATTATTAAATGTATAAATTCTTGGCTTAGTAACAGGAAGCAATGGTTTAGCATCAAGGGGCAAATGTCTGAATGGGGTGAAGTTAGTAGTGGCATCCCACAAGACTCCGTCTTGGGCCCCTTGTTGTTTAATATATTAATTACTAGTATGCAAACTTCTAATGGTGTCTGGATACACAAAAAAACTGATGACAGCAAACTTGGTTGCATCATTAATGATTCTGAATCAGTTAGTTCTCTACAATCTAATCTGGATAACTTAGTATCATAGTCAGTAAGGAATAACATGACCTTTAATCCTGCCAAGTGTAAGGTGATGCACTTGGGCAGAAACAACATGTTAGCAACCTATAAAGTAAATAATAACATATTACAAACTGTTATAACTGAAAGGGATTTGGGTATTACTATTGCAAACGACTTAAAGTTTACGACTCATAATAATAATATAATCAAGAAATGTCATAGTATACTTTCCTGTATTCCGAAACATATTAAGTGTAGGGAACCAGATGTTTTAATCCCCCTATACACAAGTTTGGTTAGATCACATATTGATTTTTGTGCCCCATTTTGCACTCCCACCTCTCTGGGTGGTAAGACATCAACTGAAAAGGTGCAAAGAAGAATCACAAAGAAGGTCAGAGGATTGTCTAACATTGACTATAATAATAGACTTCAATTTCTTGGACTATTCTCACTAGAATACAAAGCATTAAGGGGTTATCTATGCTTGGCACATAGAGCATTTCATGATCCTGCCCTATGTGAGGCTATTTGCCTCAAAAAAGCTGTAACAGGCTGTAATACTAGGGCACATAGCTTAAAGCTAAAAGCTATAGTACATAAAACTTCAAAAATAAATAATTTTTATACCCAGCGATTGCCTCCTGTATGGAATACATTACCAGCAGAAGCTGTTACAAGCAATAGCTTGACAGAATTTAAACACAGATTTGATAATTATATAGGAATGAAGAAATTTCACTATTGCCATTAGGCTACGAGTTCAGCATGGGCATGTCCCTTGAACTCGTGCAACACCTATGAACTATGAACATTGCCATAGCATACTGGGTAGCAATGCCAGAGCCTGACACTGACCCTGAGGATGATGCTGCAGGTGCAGAGGAGTCTAACACCCTGTCATACTGCTGCCTGGAAAAGAACATACACAAAATGCAGTGCTTGGACAATGCAGTAGGGTGAACCTGATCTTCACACACTTCACCTGAGCCATATGAGGAAACAGTGTGCAGCACACACCATGCAATGAGTGACTACACAGTGCACCAGTTGAGCCCTACCATGGACCTGAGGGTATGTGGCACCCCAAGCACCAACACACAGTGCAGCAGTGATGTGGTGGCACATGTCTGCTGGTAACATATTGTGTGCATGGTGCCAAATAACACAACCTCAATGCATTATGAATAAAAGAACCAGACATGGTCGGTGGAGATGACTCTAAGGATGGGAAGTCACCAATGGTAAATAAACTAGGAATAAGCAGAATGGTAGAAAAAGGAAAAAAGGGGATTAAAGGCAGTGGGGTAATGAGGGAAGGCATGAGGGTAAAAGGGGGGACGACAGGAGGGGTAATTACAAAGTATGGAAGACCATGTACGTGAATGCTCGCAGCCTGGGAAATAAAATCCAGGACCTGGTGATCTTGGTGGCAGAGGCTGACTTGGACATTGTTGCTATTACCAAGAGATGGTATCATGGGAACCATGACTGGGATGTAGCAATACCAGGCTATACTCTATTTAGGAAAGACGGGGGGGCCAAAAAGGAGGAGGGGTAGCTCTTTACATCAGGAAGGATATAAAAGCAACTGAGGTACAGGGATTAAATGGGGGAACAGAGGTCCTGTGGGTCACCCTAGAGACAGGCAATGGCACTGCTATTCACATGGGCATGATCTACAGACCTCCTGCACAAGGGGGAAAAATTGGGCAAGAGCTAGTGGAAGCTATCCATAAAATGGTGACTAAAAGGGAAGTGCTGCTGGTAGGTGACTCCAATCTGCCAGATGCTGATTGGTGCATCCCAGCCACTGCCTCAGCCAGGAGTAGGGCCATACTGGACTCCTGCAAGGATCATGCTTCAGACAGTTAGTGCTAGAGCCCACCCATGAGGGTGCGATTTTGGACCTGGTACTTACAAATGGGGACAGAATTGCAGATGTCATGGTGGGTGGACACCTGGGGTCTAGAGATCATCACATGTTGTGGCTCAATGAGAGTACAGGGGTAGAATCAAGCCACATGAAAGCGAGAGTCCTGAACGTCAGGAGGGCAGACTTTTCAAAGCTGTGAGTATGTCTAAGGAAAGGCCTAGTAGGGAGTGAAGACTTGGGGGTGGGATTAGGAAAAGTGGGCCCATCTACAAGAAGCCATAGTGGAGGCAACAAACCTTTGGGTTAAGCTAGAAAAAAAGGATGCCTCTATGGTTCTCAAAGGAAGTGGCCAGAAAGGTAAGGGAGAAAAAGTTGGCTTTCAGAAAGTACAAGGAAACAAAGAAGGATGAGGACAGGGTGGTGTATCTGGATAAGCAGAGGGATGCAAGGAAGGCAGTCAGGAGTGCAAAGGTGCAAACAGAGGAAAAAAATAGCACAGGGTGTAAAGAAAGGGGACAAGACGTTTTATAGGTGTCTCAGTGAAAGGAGTAAAACAAGTTGTGGGATTGTTAGGCTGAAGGGGGGAAAAGGGGAGTTTGCGGAAGGGGACTTGGAAAAAGCAACAATCCTGAAGAAATATTTTTGTTTAATATGCACGGAGGTGAGGGAAGGTGAGGAACTACAATTAAGTGGCAGGAGCAATAAGGGAAAGGAGGTGGACTCCAGTACATTTACAGTGGAAAGAGTTCTAAAGGATCTCTCAAAACTGAAGGTGGACAAGGCAATGGGACCAGACAGGATACATCCTAGAATATTAAAAGAGCTTAGGGAGGTGCTATCAGCACCACTGGCACCACTGTTAAATAAACAGCTGGAAATGGGAGTAGTTCTAGAGGACTGGAAGATAGCAGATGTTGTCCCTCTTCACAAAAGTGGTAACAGGGAGGAGGCTGGAGACTATAGGCCAGTCAATCTGACCTCAGTGGTTGGGAAAACAATGAAATCTCTGCTAAAAGAAAAGATTGTGGAACATCTTGAATCCAGCAGAGCACAGGATCCAGTGCAGCATGGATTTACTGTGGGAAGGTTATGTCAAACAAATCAAATAGATCTCTTTGGGTGAGCAGGGAAGTGGATCGTGGAAGAGTGGTGGATCTGGCCTACTTGGATTTCAGCAAAGCCTTTGACACCATTCACATAAGAGGCTTGTAAACAAGCTAGGCAGCCTGGGATGGGTCCCAAGGTGGTAAACTGGGTTAGAAACTGGTTGAGGGACAGAATACAGAGGGTGTTGGAAAATGGAGCTCAATCCGAGGAAAGGAGGGAGACCAGCAGAGTGCCACAGGGATCAGTTCTGGGGACAGTCCTATTCAATGTCTTCATAAGTGACATTTTGGAGGGGCTGGAAGGAAAGGTATGCCTCTTTGCAGATGGCACTAAGATCTGCAACAGGGTAGACACTCCATGAGGGGTGTAAAAATGAGGAAAGACCTAAGTAAACTAGAGGAATGGTGAAGAGTGTGGTAGCTAAGATTCAATGCAAAAAAGTGCAAAATCATGCATTGTGGCACAGGAACCCAAGGGAGGCTTACATGATGGTGGGAGAGGTACTGAATGCCACCAAACAAGAACGGGATCGGGGGGTAATCATATTAGATGACCTAAGAGTGGCCAAACAATGTACCAAGGCTGTGGGGAGAGTCGGTGGGGTACTGGGGTGCATAGGAGTGCACGACTGTGGGGGGGTTTAAACAGGCACTAAAAACCTATTTATTGTGCCATGCCTTCGGTGGCACCAACTACATTTTAGATCCTCTGACTATTTTACTGTCTGTTTATAGTTTTATCATGATCTTTTATGTTTTTGTAAAGTGCCTTGATGGCTGAAAGGCGCTTGTGAGAAATAAAATATATTATTATTATTACTATAGGGAGAGGGATCCCCAGCAGAAGAAAGGAGGTGGTGATGCCTCTGTACAAATCATTAGTGAGACCTCATCAGGAGTACTGTACTGTGTCTGGTTCTGGATGCCGTATCTCAGTAAGGACATAGACAGGACAGAGGTAGTTCAGACAAGGGCAAATGAAAATGATGCAGGGCTGTGCCACAAGTTATGTGAGGAGAGACTAAAGGACCTCAATATGTATACCCTGGAGGAGAGGCGAGAGAGGGAGGATATGTTAGAGACCTTCAAATATTTTAAGGGCATTAAAAAGGTAGAGGAGGGTAGCAACTTTCACAAAAAGAGATGTTCTTGAACAAGAGGTTATGTCATGAGACTGGATGGGGTAGACTAAAGGGTAAAGTGAGGAAGTTTTTCTTCACAGAAAGTGTAGTGGAAGCAAGGAACAGCCTCCCTAAGGAGGTGGTGAGGGGAAATTCTGTAGAGGAATTCACAAATGCATGGGATAAACACAGGAGAACCCTAGCAATAGGTAAGAAAACAAAGACAGAGACCAAGCAGGGTCTGTGGCTTCTGCAGCAGATAAAGAAAATGGTCAGACTGGGTGGGCCAAGCAGTCCTTATCTACCATCAGTTTCTATGTTTCTATGCTAAGCAGTGATATTGTTCCTGACATACATCCTATTACTCACCTCTGCCTTGTTATATGATGACCACAGACAAATTAAACAAACTCTTGCCAGAGTCGATTGGGCTGCAGGTAAGGAATTTGGGGTAAAAATATTGAAAATTACCAAAGTTATGAGCCTGCATTCTCAAAATGCAACATAGGCTTGTAAATAAGTTTTGTAATACTTTTACACCAATTTTTCAACATAGCCTTGTTATGACCCTACCAAATGAAGAAGGGCAAAGAAAATATTCAACTCCTGGCCTAAAGGTGATTTTGTGCAGGGACTGCAAAATCAACTTTCAGGACCTAAAAACACATTTTGGGCAGGAGTTGAAAAATGATAGCTATCACATTCATGAGGTGCTGTAAAGAAATGGCTATGTTGAAAATCTGGGGTTGAAATATTCAATATTACCAAACTTACCAGCCTGTATTTGCATAATTCATCATAGCCTTATAACTTTTTTTTTTTTTTTTATGGAAGGGCTGTGCCCATGGTTCAATGCGGGGAATAGCTCCTCCCACAACCTCTTCTTAACCCTACGCTAACCACACCTACCTTACTTAGGGAGTGTTTTTCAGCATTCTCTGGGCTCCCTGCATGGCTTGTGTGGCTGTGCTCCTGTCTCCTGTTCCCTTCTACTCTCCGTCTGGTTTGTGGTCTCCTTCATCTCCCCTCCTCTCCTTGCTGTGTTTGTCCTGTTGTCTTTACATACTTTTGCTCATCTCCCCTCCTTGATGGCTCCATCCCAACTTCCCGCTTATTTCTTCCACTCGTCCCACTCCCTCCTGGCAGCTGGGTTCTCCCTCCTTTGTTTTCTTTTGGGCTTCTTCGCCTGCAGCAGCTCCTTCTCACCTCAGCATTTCCAAGAGCAGGCTTGCCTCTGGTGCCCCTCCCTTGGCACATTCGCTTCCTGTCCATCCCCCATCTGCAGTCCCTATCTCCTTCTCACCTCCCCTTGGTAAACTAGACTCCCATTTCCCTCTTCATGCTTCCTGTGGACCTGCTGAATACTGAACTGTGCCAGCCCTTAGTCCTTTCATTCATGTACGCAGCGGCCAGGGGCTTTCCACCCGAATCTTTCTGGCTTTTGGCGCTTTGCAATTTCTGCTATTAGCAGTTTCTGGTTCACTTGTTCCCTATTGCAGCCCCAATGCACACTGTCTGCTGCACAGCTGCTCGGCTCTCCTCTCCTCTCAACAGATGCCTCTCCCTGCTTCATGGACCCAAGGAAACATTTGGTGAGTGGGATTAATGTTCTGTATGACACTTCATTGGATACTATAGATTTTCTATCATTTTAATTCACTGCTTATTTTACAACCCAGAAATTGTGTCTTCGTGTACCATAATACTTTTCATTGCCATCAACAACCTCAATTTTACATTCCACACAGCCCTCTGCCATCATTCCCATCCTTTAATGCCCTGCTTTATTACTGGAATGATTAGTTGTCTGTATGCTGCTGCTCTTTGTTCTGCATTTTCCTTGCTGGCCACCTCATTCCAGGGCCAGTCCCCAAACCCCTGCTCTCACATCCTTGGCTCTACGGCTTCTCAGATGCAAGCACAGTCCCTTGTCATTGTTCCCTACATACTGTCTTATTCCTCCCCACATGCCAATACTCGTGTTAGTCCCAGTGAGCTTTGAAGAGTTCCGTTCCATAGTGTGAGCCTCTCCATAGACAGGAATGACTGTGCTTCTCCTGGTATCACTCCTTCTACCTCCTCATTGTTTTCCATGTCAGGTATGACCACGGTCTCAAGCTGTGGAACTATTGTCAGTCGTTCCTGCCCTGCCTGCTAATCTGGTTATCCACCTGACCTGGATTTGATTCCCGCAATCACGGATTGGATACCTTACTACCCCTGCTACTCATGACCCCAACCACCTACCTTCACATCGGTACTCCTCCTTGGTGAGTGTGTCAGTTCACTATACTGTCCTTCTCTGCACCACATTGTTATCGCTTCCCAGTCTGCCCATCCTTTCTCATGTCAATCCTGTTTGTCCAACTTCTATCTTTCCTTCATTTATCCTACCACCCCATGTGCCATACATTCCTGCCTATCTACTTTGCTGTTTCATCACATACTCTATTTCTCCTGCAGAATCTTTGCTTTCCGCCAGCCCATACCAGCAGTACTCTGGATTCCGTCCCTAACTCATGCCTTCTGAGGTGCTAAGCGAAGGTAGGCTCCTCCCACTCTCTCAATCTAAGACAAAGTCTCTGGCTGCCATATTTTCTTATTTTTCCTTGTTACTGCACTCTCCCCTCTCCTTTACTTGCTATTCTAATTCCCCTTCCACCTACAGTCCCCTGTCCTATCACCCTTATAAACCATTGTGTACATAATTGCATTATTGATTTTCTGTGTTCTGATGTAACTATTGATTGTGTTTGTACCCCCTTTTATTTTTTTTGTGATCCTCCCACTGACATGGAGCCTTTGTAAATGAGTAGCCTGCACTCAAAGGTATTTGTAATCTGAGACTAAATAAATAAATAAAATAAATAGGCTTCCTCTGTCTACTGGGGATGGGATTCCATTACATTCACTACCTCCTACTACTTAGCAACCTGACATTGTCCATCCCTAACTCTGCTGGACAGCATCGAGTGAAGGTTAGCTCTAACCGACTACCAGGGATGGGAGTCATGTCTACAATCTACTGACTTTTATCATACCTTCTCTGCCTTATACCAATTGTTTCTTCCCTTTGGGAATGGAATTGTTACACTCCACTTACCCTTATCTTCTAACTATGCTTGGCTGCCTCAAGTCACCATCATCCATCTCTGCTGTCTCTGACAGGTACCTGGGTCTATAGTCTACCGCTTTGACATCTGCATTCTCAGCCTATTGCCTGGATCCGACTTCCCTCTCGGGGCATGACTTTGCCCAATTTGTCTTCACCAGTTTCCCTTGTCTACAGCCTCAATTCATCTTCTTATTTGCCAACTTCCACGGCTGGGAGCCTGACTCTGACATTGACTATTCCACCATTTACATTCTAAATCTGATACGGATCACCACTTCCAGTCAGGAACGTATCTTCTTCACCATAGACTCTCATCATCCTACCTTCGAGGGCCACATCCAATCAGGTTCATCTTGCTTAGAATGTCCCACCTGAACACTTGTCCTTCCATTCTGCTGCTTCTCAAGTGTTCCTTCTCCACCTGCTATCTAATGCCATGACACTTCTGGAACTGGATCTGCTACTGCTAGCGGTCTCCATTTTACCTTGCCCGCAGCCATTCTTCCAGTCTCACCACACTACCTTGCCTGGTCCTTAGCCTGAGCTCTCATCACCATGTCCCCTGTTCGCTTCCTCTACCAGATGCAGATCGCCACTTCCCTTTGGGAACAGGGCCTTTCCACTCCTCCAGCCTTCTGCCTCTCATCTGTACCTGTGGTTTCGACCATGGAACCAGGACCTCATTGACTTGTTTGGCTGCATCCTGCTAGTTTGCCACTGCCCTCCAATCACAGGACCCCTTTGCTTTGACTGACTCCACTCTCTGTCCCGCTGTTCCATGGCCCTTCATTCTCTTGACCCTTTATCCCCTTTCCAGTCATCTTATGGATCCTGCCAGCTTGTTCAACCCCTCTCTCATGCCAAGTTGCCTGTCTCATGGACTTCTCTCTTGCTGGCCCCCATCCAGATGCTACATGAACTTGTTTTCTTTTGCAGATTTGGGACCTCATCCTTCGTTGTTCCAGCACCTTCCCTCACTTTCCCCGGTTGTTTCCAGCCTTTGTCTAATGTGGGATTCCTGTTGCTTATGGTGCTTGCTTGGCTCCTTGGCCTTCCATGGATCATCATCTGATGCCTTGCTTGTGCCCTCCTGCAATTCGCTGCTGTTCACTGTGGAATTGGCCCGATCCTATACCTTCCTGCTCTGGGTGTCACCCAGCTTCGCTTCAATCAATCAATCTATCAAAGTCTTTATTTAACCAGGCAATCACCATTGAGCAAGCTCATTTTCGAGGTGGACCTAGGACTCACTTGGACTGTAGCTTTCTCTAGATTCTTCATTCGGTTCCTCAGGATCCAATCTGGACTTCCTTCCCATTTGGATGGCTGTCTTTCCTCTTTGCCTTGCGGGCTCGGAGCTTTGTGCTATTTGCTGTGGCTATTTTGGGCCTTGTACCCTATCTCCGACCAGTACTCCTACCCACTTATCTGCTCTTCCATATGATCCATCTCCTACTCTTCCTCTGGTCATCCTAACAGTACCCTTCAACTACTCATTGAATCATTAGTATTTTACTCTGGAGAGTACTACCACTGCCAGCAAACATTCCTTGACTTACCTGCCTCATAGACTCTTAGGTCATTGTAGAGTTTCATACTGCCCAATCAGCTCTTCATAATCATTCATGCAATCTCTTTTGCCTGGAGGATAGGAAGATCTTCTCCGTCTCTATTGGATATACCTTCTAATTCCTGTCCATCCAAATCACCTTGACTTCTCTCTATGCCTTACCTCATTAGCTATTCTCATACATGGAAAGGACTTAAATCCAAGGATACCAGGAATCTCAAGATAACCCATTCAACTAGGACATTATCCATTTTCCTTCTCAAACTAGTCTTCCAACACCATTTCATTCACCAAGTTACTCGACTCCTACTTCTCAATTGACATTGATAGTTTTGAATTTCACAGATATCTTCCAGAACATTTGATGGGGGACCTCCACTGTCTAACTGATTACTAACTCCACGCCATCCAAATAATTGTTTGCTCCTGGACTTCGATATTCCGCACTACACTCATCCGCACTTTTTCACCTAGTACCTGAAGCCAGGTTAACAGTTCTTCCAGTGGAATCTTCAGTCTCTTCTTCTTGATTTACCTCAGTTAACTTCTGCTATAAGAAACCATCACTGTGAACTAGCTCTCTTAAATTCTAACTGCCACTTTGTATACAGTCAAGACAAATTTCACCAATTCAGTCCTGCCTCCCACTCAGTATTACTCAGCAGCAGCACTATGATTCTATAAATATCCTGCACTAATCAATCTCACTGCCAGTCCAGCTTACAGACTCTTATTACATCTGCCTCCAAGCTTCTCTCCATACTTCAGCATCATGATTAGATGTACACTTAACCAACTTATGCCACCACAGTACATCTCCTAGATGGTCACACCACAAATAACCGCATTTACTTTGGGCAGCATATCAGCAGAGCATTTACTTATAAAGTCATGGATCATGTGACCAAATAAGCCATCCATCGTCACACCAAATTTACAATCAATTCCAATATACATTAGGGTACCATCTCGACTGCTCCTCAACTTTTCTTCTATCTTATTACTAATCACTTATGGCATTCCTCTCATCAGTCGACCAATTTTTCCTCTACTCATTTCACTCTAGGATGCTTACTTAGTGACTTATCACTTACTAATTGATTCCTTACTGCCAGACTACTTTGAACATGAAACCTTACATGAATTGGAGCTGTCACCAGAACTTTCTAAATCATCGCAAATGCCACAGTGTACCATCTGGTTTCTATCCATCAAATTATGCTCTCACAACTAATGTCACCTCTACAATCTCTTTGGATATGCATCTTTCTTTACCTTGGAAATACTGACTAGATTAGCTCTTCTTTAACTGGACCTGCTCCATGCATAGGATGCTATCATCCTTTTGGAAAAGAAGTACCCTCCATCCTCAGGATCATTATTCAGTCTGGATTATCCTTGGATTGAGAACAAATCAACATCTCCAGGGCACTCAGCGACACTCTTCTACTATTTTCTACTTCCTGGATGCTTCGTTAGTGACTTCTCATTCATTCCTCAATTCTCTGCCTCTAGACAATACCTTGATATTCATACCTTTCACAAGTTGGATCATTCACCAATGACTTCTTGTACTATTGCATTTCCACCATTCCCAATTTAGTACCTTATCAATCCAGTCATGCTCCCTCTGTTCATCACTTCTTTGCATTCCATTGGACAAGCATCATTCATTATCTTGGAAATTGGACTTCCTTTGCCCTCCTTCACCTGAATTGACTTCATACTTCGAATTCTGTTGCTCATGCAGAAGACCTACTCTTCAACCTCAAGATCATCGTACAATCAGCATCATCATTGATTAAGGATGGACCATTATCTCTCCCAGCAGCTCACCAACCTTTAATTAGCTATGGTTACTAGAACCAGGTTCTTCTCTTTTTAGTATGCCCAGAGGACAGGACAGGATTGGGTACCCCCCCTCGGCAGACAAATAAACCTTGTGGACATTATGCCAATGGGAATTGGGTATCCCCATCGGCAAACAAACTGGGGAAGGGGCATACCAACAGGGAGACTGGGCATCTCGATCAGCAAATGAACTGGGAGGGAGCATGACAACAGGGGGATTGGGCACCCCCAACATCTGCTTTCTAGGGATTGTAAGAGGTGGCCAGCAGGAGCCGCCACCATGTTTATTGAAATGTTTCAGCAGGTGAGGCACCCCCTGCAATGACAGGGTGCTCCCTCATTGCAGCAGCAAAATTCTTTCAAGTTGGTGGCCCGATTCTCAACTGCTGGCATAGACAGTATTCTCATTCATTGGTGCCACAGAGACCAGCCCAAGAAAGCAGTGGTGCCATTGGCCACAACACTGCCACACCTCCACAACCTGTGACTCCAGCAAGCTGCCACAAAATGTTGCTTGCACTGTGTGCACAAGACAACATAAACAAAGAGCTGAATAATAACAGAAAATTGAGAAACAAGAGTAGAAGACTGTTACAGAGTGGCAGATATGAGAAAAATAACATTTAATTTTTTAAAAACAAACACTAAAAATAGAAAAAGAAGACTTACCTTACTTGGTCGGAAACATTGCCAAATTTAAAAACTAAATGCAGGCCAGACCTTTGCAGCAATAGGGTTTAATTATCCTAGTGATAATATCTGAAAAGAGAGAAATAGTAGCCAAAAGATGTTTAAAAATACAATGGTTTACATTCCCGTCCCACTCCCCACAACACCCCTAAAAAAGAAAAAAAAATACCATTGCTGGTAGGTCACAACAAAGCAATACTTGAAGATCATCATCAGGATCTGGGGCACAAAGTAACCATATAATTTTGTTCATTCAGTTGCTGGAGACTAGGTTCACAAAGTGCAGCAGCACCATATGAGTTTCTGGTAGGGCTGTGCATGGTCCAAATAGTATTTCCCAAATACCACAAATAGTAGGCTTGCCAAATATTTGGACGGACATTCCGAATAGTTCACTATTCGGCTACTACTTGGGACGTACTATTTGGTGGGTGAGATTTCAAAATCTCACACAGCTTCACTGGCCAATCAGAGGCTGTTTGTGGAGCTCAGAGCCAGGAACACCATGTGATCTTCTCACTCTGAGTGTAGATGAGAGGAGACAGTTGTTTCTCAGAGAACTAGCTCTGTTTAGTTTACCAAGTGTAACTTTTATAACTGTTTAAAAAATGTTTTGTGTGTGATCCAGTTTTTACATCTGATCACCTTGTGACTGCATCTGACTGCAGTTTTGTTTTTCATCCTTGAAACTGGGTTCAGTTTCAAGGAAAAGGAGAGTCTGTGTGTGAGTGAATCTGTGTGTGTGCTGCTGCATGCTGACTCCCCTCCCCCACTGCTTACAGTTTCACAGCTCAGCTGAAGCCGTGTGGTTTGATTTTTTGCTGAAGAACCAATTACTTCTTATCAGGATTTTTTTTTTGTCAACAAAGTCCAGTTTGGCTTTTGCATGTAGTGGGTAACTGTTACTGGGCTCAGTAACAGTGAGTGGCTCAAGCTTTTGCTGACTGCCCCATCCCCACTGCTGTGCTTGCTTAGTTTTTTGTTCCAAATCCACACACAGCCCCTGTGGTATTTTCTATTTCTTTTTTGAAGCAAATTGGTATTTTGCTGTAATCAGGTTCCGGGCTCATTGCCCTGCATAAGTGAGGTGTGACTGTTATCTGACTCCCTCTTATCTGCATTGCAGCTTACCATGGTACATACATCATCCGTGTGTGCATTGTATTGTTGTTCTTGCAATCTGTGTCCTGCAAGTGCATGCACAGTTGTCTACACACATTTATTTTTGTGTTATATAAAGCAGCCTATTTTTTTCTCACTGGGTCAGGCTTGGCCCATTGAATTGTTGCTGACTGTAGTCTGGTTCTTGGCTCAGTTCCCTACACAACTGAGTAAGGAGGGTGTCGCAGGTGACTCCTCCTTCCACAGCTCACTGTACCTGAGTGGCCTCCTATGCATGTGAGTTTTTTCTTTTTTGTGTGTCTTTGCCCCCTGTGTGTACACTACTGTGAGAGTGTACACATAAATGTTCTGTGAACTGCTTTAGTATTTCTGTGTGCGTCAGGCATGACTCACTGGGTTCTGTGTGTTGTAAGTTGTTTGTTGCACCTTCAAAGCTTGAATTGCTGTACTGTGTGACTGCACAACTGACACCGTACAAGTAAGAAGTTGTTTGCTGACTCCATCTCTTTCCAGTACCAGCTTGACTTTATTAGCTGCTACATATACGGTGTTGCTATTGTTGTTTTTTGCAAGAAGTACCAACATAAACAAAGACACTAATCACAAATAATATACACAGTAAGTTATGGACCATGTCTTATCAATCCTGTAAACATGCATGGTCCAGCCCAAGCAAGTCATCTTCACCACCAGTCGTAAGTGGTGAGGAACAGGGTGAGAGAAGGTCTGTTCATATTCTCCACTCTAAAATAGTTTTCTCCCCTGATAAGCCTTCAGGTTCTGGAGTCAGTAAGATTGGGGGTAGTACTAGCACTACTATAACTTCAACTGCTGCCACTACTATTACTAGTACTGCATTTCAGAACCATCATTTTATAAAAGTAGGAGGGCTTTACAGCTGACATCTCCAGTTATACAAGAACAAGAACCCACCCCCACTACCAGTGGTAGTACTATTCACACAACTACACCCATAGCGGCAACATTGCCTATCAGTGTGCTTCTCCCCATCACCACCAGTGCCATGATTTCAGCAACGAGAGCAAATCCTTTTTGTACTGTTGATACCACCACTACCATAACAGTGTGCACTGTTATTTGTGCTCCTTACACTGCCACTGTCACCACAACCTTTGCTTTCATTAGTAGTCCTGAGTGTTCTGCCATCACCATGACTACTGCTGCCAGTATTACAACTAGCTGTAATATGATGCCAATTTCTTCGACTGTAACTCCTGATTGTAATTCTGGCACCAGGACTACTTTTGACAGTGCTACTACCTTGCCAACTGTGCCCATGACCATAGGTACTATGACTAGTACTGACTATGAGACTGTTACAATGACTGCACCAATTGTGTTGCCAAAACGTACTGTTGCTTAGCCTAGCAAGTTTCCTCTCACCACATTTCCTTTTGCTGATGTTGAGGATTCCAAAGAAGAGCATTCATCTGGTTCTGAATATTTACCAGAGCCTCAAGACTTGCTAAGTACATCATCTGACAGTGATACCCACCTAAGAGAATTTGGCGATGAGGCCGAATATGCGGCATTTCTGTGTGAGAAGCATGAATGTGCAGCTGCCAAAAAATGCAATACTTCTTGTCATGGCAAGCAGGCCAGTCAGGGTCACCCTCCTCCTCCTGCTAAAAAAAACAAACAGTCCACCCTGTCCTTTCAAAGAGTTGTGTCAAGTTCAACTCCATCTGATACACAAAGTAGTTTTACAACTACATCTGTTGCAGAGAAAGAAAGGGATAGAGCAACTGCATCTACTGCAGCCAGGTCTGATAAGGGGAAAGGGGAAAAACATGCCCATGGTTGCCCTATTGGGGCCTGTACTTCCACTGTCAGTGCAAGAAAAGTGTGGTGTGGCTGTACTTTAGTGTTGTAAAAGATGATCCAACAAAGGCAGTATGCTGTGTGAGTGACTGTACTATACGTCGCAGTAAAAATCTTTCAAATCTCACAACAACATCAATGATGAACCATCTCTGAGTTAAACATTCCAGTGCACTTCAACGATCCACAGCTGTTCCTCCCCCTCCACAACATGTGCCTGTCAGCCTCTCTTCTGGTACTGGTCAAGTAGATGCACAAAGTATTGTTTGTGATTCTATTATTGAGACAGACAGTGTGCTCTCAACTCCCCCCTACACCTCTTATAGTGCATCCCCATACAGGAGCATCACCCATTCTGCCTTCTTCTGCTCAATCATCTATTATTGTAACACCCTCCATCGTGGGTTCAAAGTCAAAATCAATTCGATGTGGTACCACTTTGACTTCACCCATCATGCAAGTCTTCCATGCCCGCACCAAATACCAGACATCACACCCTACTGCACAGCAGATCACCAATTTAATTGGTGAGATATGGCCTTGGATCTGCAGCCATTTTCCATTATGGAAAACACAGGTTTCTGTAGGCTGCTGCAGCATTTGCGCCCTATGTGTAATATACCATCACAGGCCACATTTTCACTTACTGTAGTACCTAACATTTACCATGATTTGAGAAAAGAAGTTGTAAAACTACTAGCACAGGCTGTTGGTGGAGTTTTCCACTGCACAACTGACATATGGACCAGCATGAATCCAAATCATGCATATATGTCACTGACAGCACACTGGTGTGTTGTAGATGAGGTAGTCACTGGTGGTGATGGTGGTAGTGGTGCTGGTTCTGTCTCTTCCCCCTTCCCCTGCAGGTCTTCTTTGCTAAATGTCAGTGTTATGGAAAAGGATCACCAGGCTATAAACATACTGTCATTCCTGCAAGAGATGTTGAGCCCATGATTTGATGGCAACAATTTGCAGGTAAGGTTTGTGGTCACAGACAATGCACAGATATGATAAAAGCACTTAGAGATGGCAATTTTGATGGGATATGCTGCTTTGCTCATACACTAGATTTGGTGGTAACAAAGGCTTTGGCAAACACAGCAGAGGCAGATCACACAATCAAAGTAGCCAGAAGCATATGCAGCCACTTCCATCACTCTGTGAAAGCCACAAACTGTCTGCATCAGCTGCAAGAGCATCTTCAAATGCCACAGCATCATCTCATCCAGGATGCACAGACCTGGTGGAATTCCACCTACTACATGCTTCAAAGGCTTCTGGAGCAAAAGAGGGCTCTTCATGAGATGAGCATGGAAAATGATATAGGGGGAGTACTCGGACATCAAGACTGGGCTGTGATTGAGGGCTTGGTAAAGGTTTTAGCCCCATTTGAAAAGAGCACTCATGACCTTAGCTCTGATTCTGCACTGCTAAGTCAGGTAATTCTGGGAAAGATCCAAACCAGACACCAGGAACAGTGATATCCCTTGTGGAAAAACTCACCACAGAACTAGAAGTTAGATTTTCTGATCTCTGTTCCAATAAAAAGCTCATATTTGCCAATATGTTGGATCCACATTTCAAGTGTGAGGTACTACACCTTATAACGCCCACTTACAGGGTTACAGACATTCAGAAGCAGATGTGCTCAGTACTTAGTTTCTGCATCCTTGGGTCAATGAAACTAGCATGTAACCCTATTGATTAGCCAGTCTCAGAATCACAAACTGAAAGCAGTATGGAAAACCTTGAGAAGGAGGGTGACTGTTGGGCTGAACTCAGCTCATCACTACAGGCTGAGCAGCGGAAGAGAACAGAACAGCAGCCACAGTAGGCACCCAATCTGCTGAACAGTTATTTCAATGAGCCTCTGGAGTCATTCTCCGTAAATCCAGGGGGAGTACTGGATCAAAAGGATGAAAGCATCTCCGCACTTGGCACAGTTGGCCCTTATATCTGTAAGCCCCCCTACCAGCGTACCATCTGAACGAATGTTCAGCACTGCTGGGGATGTGGTTGAACCTCACCGATCCTCACTTGACCCAGCACATGTGGAACAACTTGTTTTTATAAAAATAAATCTACCTCACCTTGGGTACATGTATGGCCACCAACAATTGCATTAAATAATTGTCTTGTACTGGATACAACATTTGTGTGTTGTAGCATTGACCCATACACAAGCCATTCTGTGTTAACCATCATAGTTCTGTTAGCAAATAAGCACATGCTAACATTCATATTCAGAGTCATACTAACACAAATTTGTGACCAGCACCCTTTTCCTTTATTACTTCCACTGTCATGGTGTACTCTTTTGAACGAGCATGCTTTGTAGTTCCCAGTGCCTAAAACTGCCACCCACCTATTGATTGCTGTTCCCAATACAAAATCCTCAACTGGTGTTGCTACAGCTCTCATCCCCTGTGTTGCTCATGCCCATATCCCATCTATCCCTTTAACAGCTTTCCAGGTGCCAGTAACCAGTGTGGCATCACCAGTCTCAGGTATTTCACATGCATAAAATATGGCAGCTAATAGTGTGTCATCTCCAGTCTCAGTGTTTCCCATGCCTGAAATATGGCAGTTACAAGTGTGGCATCACCAGTCTCAGTGTTTCCCATGCCTGAAATATGGCAGTTACAAGTGTGACATCTCCAGTCTCAGTGTTTCCCATGCCATAAATATGGCAGTTAACGGTGTGTCATCTCCAGTCTCATGTATTTCACATGACTGAAATATTATGGTTACGAGTATGGTATCACTTGTCTCAAGTATTTCACATGACTGAAATAGTCCAGTTACCAGTATAGCATCACATGTCTCAAGTATTTCACATGACTGAAATACTCTAGTTACCAATATGGAATCACCCATCTCAAGTATTTCCCATACCTGAAATATTCCAGTTACCAGTGTGACATCACCAGTCTCAACTATTTTCCATGCCTGCAAAATTATTGCAAAGTGCTGCAGTATGCTGCAAGGTGCAGTGTAATTCAATGGCAGTTAATCTCTAGTCATCCAATATTTTGTGACAGCATTTACTGCAAAGTATTGAATTGCATCTTGTCTTGCTTCACTGTATACTCTTGATACATAATACAATTCCAGAGAAGGTGGTGAGATAGACTACATGGACGAAGACAGAGAAACGTCCCTTTATTAGATGGTCTCAAATACTTTTCTCCCCAAGCAAGTCTTTTAGTTCTTGTAGCACTGGGAATAGTACTACTACTACTAATACCACCAGCAGAACTATTACTACTACTGGTGTCACAACCTGTTCCATCTATACATTCACTGTCACATCCTTTTGTGCAGTAGTAGGAGGGGATTAGTGCATACATGCTTTGTGCAGGAAGCAGCAGACACCACCACCAGTGTTCCCATTGCTATCACTATGGCTGCTACATCTACAGTCAGTGTGCTTCCCACCACCACCGGTGCCATTCATGCAGCAGCCACCCTTTCAGCTGTCACCACTATGGCAGCCACTGTTACCACTATTCTTATGCCCATGGCCAAAGCACCGTCTACCCCATGTCTGTGGATTTATGTGATAACCATGAAAGCACAATCGCGACTGGTGGCAGGGCAAGTATATATCACTGAAAATCTATTTCATTGATTTACATCCCCAATGCACAGGAAAACAGTGCCAGGGACTTCAATTTTGATTGTTCATGCAGTGGGCTGTGCCTCTTGCATTGGCTCACACCCCCCTACTAAAGAATTCTTAACTCTGGGGGGGGGGTGCATGTCGGGGGGGGTGCAAAATCTGGAGAAAAAAAAATTGGGGTCCGGGCACACAAAAATGTAGGCATGCCCGGACCTGAACCTGGAACCCTTGCACCTTTAGGCTGACAACCACCAACCACGCTATGGAGCCAGCTTGGCATCCCCACATCAACAACACCAGGCCAACCCTCCCTCCCTTCCATCATGCTGGACTCCGCCCCCCCCAATAACACATACACATATAGTGATTTCATGTCACTATATGCACCCACCTCACCCATCCAGTCACCCTTCCTCAGCAGTAGCCCCTTCGACATGCACCAGGATTGAGTTGCCGTTATTGCAAGCACTTAATTGCCTATGTCCTTGTCATGGGCTACCGTGTCTGTGACCATGAACACCCTCCAGTGCTGACGCAAAGCAATGCTTGATATTGTTTTCGGAGTGCTGTATGTGTGGTGTGGTGGATCAAGTGTGCTGCATGTAGCTTGTGTTGCATTAATGAGAGCTCTACATTGGTGGTTGAAGTCTCATTGAGGTGTATATGCTACACCAGGTTTAATGGGTGATTAATGGTATTGTTGAAGTGCTTTTTTAAAGTTTCCTTAAATAACTACTTTTCTGGCCAAATACCAAATACCTGGGACCCGAATACCGAATATTCAGCCGAATATTAGGGAAAAGGTATTCACACAGCCCTAGTTCCTGGTTCCCATCTCACTTCAAAGTGCCAAAAAAATTCCAGCCTTAACGATTTGCTGTGATTTTCCAAGCACTGAAGTACCTCATGCCAGTTACTATGGCAGGAAAGTCACACAGATCAGTACTAGCTAGCAGCAGAATATATTTATTTGGGTAGCACATCTCATTTCTGGGTGTCATAAGAAAAATATCAGCCTTGAGCATTTACTGTGATTTTCCAGGCACTAAAGTCCATCATTACAGTTGGTATTGTTGCAGACTCACATAACCCACTAGCATATATTTATTTGGGTAACACATCTCATATCAGGGTGTCACAAAAAGAAATTCCAGCCATGAGAACTTACTGTGATTTTCTGGGGACTAAAGTCCATCATGACAGTTACTGGGTTTGAGACTCACACAGCCCAGCAGCAGCTAGCAGCAGCATATATTTATTTTGGTAGGAAATGTTATTTCAGGATATCGTAAAAAATCCAGTCCTGAGAATGTACAGTGATTTTCCATGCACTAAAGTGCATCATGACAATTGTTGGGGTTGAGGACTCACACAACCCAACAGCAAGCAACGACTGCAGCTTATATTTATTTGGGTAGCACATCTCATTTCAGGGCATAATAACAGAAATTCCAACCACGAAAAGTTACTGTGATTTTGCAGGTGCTAAAGTGCATGTTGGCAGTTGCTGTGGTTGGAGACCTACACAGTCCAGTACAAGCTAGCAGCAGCATATATTTTTGGGATAGCACATCTCATTTCAGGGTGTCAAAAGAAAACATCCAGGCCTGAAGGAATGCATTATGGTTTTCTGGTGACTAAAATGCATGACAAGAGTTAATGTGATTGTAGACTCACACAGCTTAGAACCAGCTAGCAGTAGCAGCATGTATTTATTTGGGTAGCACATGTCACTTCAGGGTGTCATAAGAAAAATTCCAGCCTTGAGAATGTACAGTGATTTTTCTGAGCTCTAAAGTACTTCACAAGAGTTGCTGTGGTTGGAGACTCACACAGCCCAGGAGATAGCAGCAGCAGCAACATATATAAATTGGGTGAGCCCATCTCATTCCGAAGCATCATGAGATAACTTCTGTCCATGAGGATTAATTAGCTGTGAATTTGTATGCTCTAAGGTCCATCATTATCAGGGTCTCAGGGAATGCTGAAATCTGATTGGTTATCAGCATTCTGAGAGCCTTATGTTAATTTCCCTTATTAACATACTTGTACAGCCTGATCACAGGAGTATTAATTTGTGTGGCAATAATTTTTTTAGAATTTCATTATTTGAATTCAGATCCTCCATTATGCTTACTAATTGTAAGTCTGAACAACAAAAAAAATTGAATTGCTAGCAGTTGTCTTCTCTCGTTTTACCCACTGTAAAGATGTGGCACTGTAGTTGCGGGCTCACCTGTCAATTTAATGTCCTCAGAATCGTCCTTCCTTGTTCTGGCAAGTTTTGTAAAAAAATTTCTTTCACCCTGTCACATTCAGCCACACCAGCATAAATACATTATCTGTAAGGCAACATAAACTGAAAATCAAACTAAAATAAAGAAACAAAACCCACACACAACTAGCTGGTATTGCTTGCTCAAAGTTCACTGCCTGTCTTGCTTTTTAGGTGCTGTTCCTCTCAGTTTGCCTTGGCACACCACCCTGTGTGTGGCAACTTGGGAACTTAATTACTAAACATTTTAACAGCAGAAATTGAACTGCTTTCTGGTCACCTGTTACCCACTGCCCAGTCCCTACAGGCTTCTCTAAAGAGGTTTTAGTCATGCAGCCCTATGTCAGGGGTGTGTAAGCATAGTGGCTGTTAGCTGACACCTGTTGCTCCCAATATGCTCCTGCACTGTACTTACATCTGATTTCGATGACACCAACCCCTGTCCCGAGAGATGACACTGGAGCCAAGGATGAAACTCAGATACACCTCAAGCTGCTGCTGCATGGGATGAGGCTGCTCAGTGGAAATTGGAACACCAAATAATAATAATAATAAAAAAAAGTGAACCTATCATTAACTGTTTAAAAGGCATTCATCAATTTTATCTTTGTCTCTTGTTTTGGGAGCTTTTTTTTGTTTTAATGTATAACTACACTACTGGTCACACAGCCTCAATAATCCCTGTTTCATGCCCACCATGGACAAACTGCAGGCCAGTGAGAGGCACATAAGGTCTGACCCAGTCTGACATTTCTCTTGCAGCTCAGATGCTGAAAGTGTTATATTTTCTGCTCTGTTTTATTAATATCTGCTTCCATGTGTTCTTTATGACATATCCAGGTATTTCTTTTGTCTGTGTATATTTTTCTTACAGCACTGTCACGCTTGCTTTTAACAAATTCAGTGTAATGGCAGATGATTACTTGGTGGGCATGGAATAAGGGTCCTAATTGTAATACAGCACCCTTTAAAGTCATATTTTTATCTTCTGAGCCAAAAGGCATTTAGTTACATATGGCATACTTTCTGTGTGTCTCTGTAGCCCCAGACTCTAGAAAGTCAGTATGGCAGCCTCTTGCCAAATTTCTTGCTAGCAACAGACTGTGTTTGTCATTCAGCTGATTGTATTCCCGATGGATCCTTGGCTTTCTGGCAGTTATTTTTTTGTTATTATTGGTGAGCTACCTCTCCAGTATGTGGCTGAATGGAAGCCCTCTACAGCACATCTGCGACCCTGGAGCACTAGGCAAAGAGAAGAAATCACAGCTTTGCCCAACCGCTACAAAATGTAGTAGATAGTATGAAGTACCACACTATGCTGTCATTGTCTCTAATTCTACGGCTGACAATCTCACATCTCCTGTCCCTGTGTGTACCCAATCAGAGCTGCTGGTATTAAAATCATATTATGACATTACACACAACAATTCATTTAGTTAAGTTGGCTCTCAGGGCAGCAGAGTTTGTGACTATGTCAGTGTATGTGTGTGTGTGTGTGTGTGTGTGTGTGTGTGTGTGTGTGTGATGTTTTCCTTTCTTGTGGGGTTTGTCTATGAAAATCAGAGTCCAATCATGGAACACTCTCCAGCCAGGTGACCGAGGGACAGAAGCAATGAAAGATAATGGGCCATCTACAACGTAGTGTAAACAGTACTCAACAGGGGAAAAAACAAACGGTGCTGGAGTTTTTTCAAGTGTAGCATGCTGTGTGTAACTATATAACCTAGTGTGTGAATGTTTTTTTTTATTTTTCTATCAAGTGGTGACAGAAAACACAGATCTGACTAGTGACTGACTTCTTCAAATGCTTTCATTTGTAGAGACACCACAGATGTAGTGTTAATATTTTCCCCTTCTGCCACAAGCTGCAGAACTGCCTCATGAAGGACAGTTATAAAATGGGTAGGCTAAATGAAGCAATGTGACTGGCTAGTTAACCATGCATGAAATATGTTCCATGCATGGGTAAAAAAAGGGGCTGGCAGTAAAAAGGCCAATATCCATAAGCCATGGAACATTGGCATTTTTACTGTCTGCCATCTTTGTATTTGACAAGTGTAAGGAAAACCAAGTTGAATTATTTAGCCTACCCGGTTTATAAAATGGAACGATGTTTAGAGCAAACAAGGTGGATTTTAATATTAGCATGTCGGATGAGGAGATGGAGAGGATTTTAACACAGCCACTTTGGCTGAATGTAAAAAAGTGTTGTGCTGTTGACAAAAGTGTTAAAATGAGCCCTGCAGTAGTAGTTTACTTGGGATTACAGGACACCCACTCCGTTTAAAAAAAAATGTTTCTGCTTGTGCTGCGATCCTCACCCGCTCCATTTAAAAAAAGTTTTGCTTTCTTGTCCTGCCATCCTTGCCCATCCCCAGACCTAACTGCAGTTCTCCCCACTCCATACTTCTGCTGCTATCAGTTGCAGCTTTTATCCTCACCCGCTCTGTTTAAAAAAAATGTTACTTGCCAACTCGGTTTAAAAAAAATGTGCTTTCTTTTCCTGCAATCCTCGCCTGTCCCCAGACTAAATTCAGTTCTCCCCACTTCATACTTCTTCTATCAGTTGCAGGTTAAATTAATCAGAAAAAAAATCTTGCCCACTTCCTCATCTTAGTATAACTACAGATCCCAATGGAGGACAAATGTGCTACAGCAATTACCGAACACAAAGGCGGAAGGACTATTTTACTATAAATACACTAATTTATGTCAGTGTATTCCTATCTAAATGTGTTTTTAACATGAAACATTGTTAAAAAAATGAAATAGCCCAATTTATAAGCACAATAAGACACTCCAGGTGTGTGCATGGAACATATTTTACCGCACGCCAGGGGCTAAAGGCACTCGGCCAAGGCCTTGTGCCTTATTACACCCCTGGCTGTGCAGTAAAATATGTTCCATGCACACCCTGTTGTGTCTTATTGCTTACTTCAAACATCCCTGTCATTCTTTCACATTTCAGAAAGGAACTGAAATGCAATGGAGAAGTGTGAGCCTTTGGCGTAAGGACTATTTTATGTCAAGTATTAAGAATAACTCAAATAAATACTGTTTGTTATTAGAAAGCTGCAAGAAGAACTGAACCCAATTATAATAAAAGCAATAAGGTACTCCCAGGGGTTATGATAATGTTCAAGTTAAGCACTCCCTGGGGGCAATATGGCACTGAGCTGCGCCTCATGCCATAATATGACCCCAAGGGGGATTAACTAGAAAGTCGTTCCTTATTGCTTAAGTATGTTATTGAAGAAATCAGGGAATTGAGAACTTAATTTATTGTGCTTTAACACTAACTGGCCACTAAAGTGCTTTCCAAGAGGTGCTCTAGGGTAGACTCACACAGCATCAGCAAATAACTTCTGAGAGCCCATCTCATTTTGGCACATCATGAGAATATTTCTAGCCATACGAATTCATTAGACAGTGCATTTCTGTGCACTAAGATTCAGCATGCTACTGAAAAATGCAGGAAATTGAGTATTCAATGTACTGTGCTTTAACACTAACTGGACACTAAAGTGCATTACAACAAGTGTCATGTGGGAGACACAGCAGCAACAGCAGCTGTTACATTCTAGGAGTTCATCTAATTTCACAGTATCATAAGAAAAATTACAGTCATTAGAACTGACTGGGATTTTCCAGGCTCTAAAGCGCATCACAGCAGTTACTGCAATTGGAGACTCACACAGCCCAGCAGCTAGGAGCGACTGCAGCATCTAGTGGGGGCAAAGTGGCTGCAATTCACTCTGCGGAGCAATTCACAGAGTGCCTGGGAATCCCGTGAAGCACTCCGCAATGCAAAGGGGAGTACTTTGCATCATTATAAGGATCGTGAAGTCATTGTTTTCAATGTGCTTCACATTACTCTGTCTTCCCCCAACCACTATGTGTGCACTTTTAGGCGAAGTACATTGATTCCAATGTACTTTGCACCACTTTGCCTTGTTTTTTAGTTCCAAGGTGAATTTTACATTGATTCATGGGACTGAAGGTCACGTGGGCTCTAGATTGTTCTGCACAGCCTCAGTTCGGTATAGTGTGTGTGTAGTGGTAGTTGGAGACAGTTTGCTGTCAGAGTTCGGAGATTCAAACTATATAAAAGATGTTAAAAATCCTTTTTGAGCAATGTTTTTGGCTTAAAACATAGTCCATCGATTGTAGGAAACCCTCCTGTACTCATATCATCAAGTGTTTATTGTTTGTGTGTGGATTTTGAATGTTAATTTTGAACATTCAGTCTGAGTACAAAGAGACGGGAAGTGTTCTTTGGGGGAGGGGCATATCTGTGTGGTGTATGTGTAGGTAGATTAACTGAGAGAAAAAGGCAGTCTTTTTGTTTTGGTTATATTGTTGTTGTATAACTGTGTTAATGTACACACAGTAATAGTTTCAGTAATGTTTGACATTTTTTTGTTGAATTTTGTGTTGCAGCAGTACATAATTTCAGTTTGTTGAAAAGATCTGGTTATATTACTGAAGTTTTCAATTTGCCACACATTACTTGTAGTGTGTGTATGTGTGTGTGTGTGTGTGTGCGACACGTGCCATCAAATCACAGGCACCTTTTATTGTGCCGCAGAGTAATTGCAGCAGTATGAAGCTGCTATTCACTGCAACTGTGTGATTTTGTACTACTTTGTGGCTGAGAGGGATTGTGGTACAGTATGCTGGTTTGGTTTTGTACTGTTACTGCAGTGCACTGCTCCCCCCCCCACCAAGTGGCAGAAGGTATTCTTCTCCATATTGGATTTGGATAGTGACTGTTGTGAGTAGCAGTAATTAAGGTGTTGTTGGGACTTTGTGTCTGCATCTGTATCTTTTTCTTGATTGCACAGCATAATATAATCTGTCTGTGCCTTTCAATCTGTTTAGTTCACAATCTACATCTGCAGATCGAAAACAACTGTTGTTGTTTTTTTATGGCTTCACATCACTTTCACCGGGCCAGAGTGAAAGTTCCGAAATCTAAATTGGTTTACAATTTTCTTGGCAATCCCCCAAAATGCCCGCAAAGAGACATGCAAGGAAAGCTATTTCTGGCCATGGCACTGCTGCCAGTGGCAAGATTGTCTATCAAGTTTCAAGTTTCAAGTTATTGCAGGAAGAGTCCATTGAGCAAGCTCATTCACAAGGAGGTCCTGAAGGTAATACACATACACAATACAGCACTTTGATAACCAAATTTACAGAGTGCACACAATGCTCTAATCAGGTAATTCATAGCGAGATACAAGGTTAGAGATATATGTACAAACACGGGACAGACAATATCAGATAAGGTTAAACACTTTGTTGCTGTAAGATGCAATAGATAATCAAAAAGTGGTGAAGAACCAGATGAAGGAAACAATAATAAGGGTGGGCACGGTAGGGGGAAGGGGGAATTAGCAGTGGAAGAGTAGGCTGAAGGTAAAAGGACTGAGTATGGCAGGGGTCATTAGAGACAATAGACAAGAAACACACATAGGGAAAAAAGAGGGCTTAGTGGCAGCTGCAAATATCTTTTATTTTAGATGCAATTAGCACTCTGAAGAAGTTGACCGAGACAATGCTGGTTAGTTTAGTATTGATAGGAGATGATTCCACATAGAAGGGAGGGCATACAAAACAGCACGTTTGAGGCTGGCCCGGTGGCACTGAGGATTGAGGCACTGGATGCCACACCTCGCGCCACGCTGGTGACCTGTGTTTGGGAACAGGCATGGATTGCCATAGGTCGGCAGGGAGGAGATGGATTGAACATCCAATGGACTACTCTTCATCTCCTGGGGGTGGGGCTCCTGCAGCTGGTGCTTGTCTGACCCCTAGCGGAGGCTGGGGCTCGGTGGCATGTAGCTGCATGCCTTGGGGGCAGGACATGGCAGACACTTGATTGGGGTGTGCATGGGAGCGTGCAGGCACCCAATCACTGGCGTCATTGCATGCCAATGCCCACAGGGGAGAAAAGCGGAAAAAAGGGGAATTCCAGTCACAGCGGCTTGATGGCCATCTGTGAGCACCTGTGCTGGCTCCAGGAGGGGATCGCCAAGTGTGGATCCATATTAGGTGGGGAAGCTGACCACTCCCTGCAGCGGGCGGTAATCTGTGGGGCAATTGGGTGGTCACCTTCCACTGAGATCGGCACGAGTCAGACAGCAGCCAGAGAAAGGGATGCGAGGACAGATCGGCCAATTGGAATCCCCAGGAGAAACAATATCCACAAAAAAAAAATAGCACATTTGCCAAAGGAGGTATGAGTCATAGATACATCGAGCAAAACAAACTCATTTTTCCTAAGGGAATATTGGCTACGGGAAATGCAGATTAATGACGTAAGGTAGCAGGGTAATATCTGCAGGAGCAACTTAAGGGTCCAAAGACCAGCATGGAGCAGACGTCTAGTGGTGAGAGATATCCAACCAGCAGCTGCATACAAATCACAGTGATGAGTATGGTAGGGGCAGTTGGTAATGAATCATATCGCACGGTGATAAAGGATGTCCAGCTTGTTTAGACTTGAAGTTGAAGCTGTAGAGTATATTAAGCCACAGTAATCAAGTAGGGGAAGGAATGTGTCCTGTCTGAGCCTTGTACGTATCTAGACGGGGAATAGAGACCTATTTCTTAAAAAGAATCCTAATCTTGCTTTGAGCCTCCTGGATAGTTCATCAGTGTGATCATTAAATGAGAGCTTATTATTTAACAAGACACACAAGTATTTGAATTTAGAAACAATTTCCAAAGATTCACCTAGTGCAGTAACTATAAAATCATTTGGTTGGACAGAGGGAGGAAAGGGGGAGGAAGAACAAGTGAAAATCATTGCTTTCATTTTCTTAGCATTAAGGATTAGCTTTGCTTTTATCAGATTATTTTATAGCTGAGCGAAGTCAGCTTGTAATACATCCCTGACCTGCGATACCATGGATCCAGAAGTATATAGAACAGTATCATCTGCAAAGAAGTGTAGGTTGGAGCTCATTATATGGGAGCCAAGGTCGTTTATGTACATAGAGAACAGGATCGGGCCTAAAATGGAGCCTTGGGGGACTCATCTGACAACAGGCAGGGGGGCAGAGAATAGGCCATTCTCTTTGACTTTCTGTGTTCTCCCTGATAGGTAGCTAGTGAACCACTCGGTGGTGGATAGAGTAGCACCTAAGCTGGACAGGCAAGAGACTAGTAGGTTGGGATCAACAGTATCAAATGCTTTGCTAAGGTCCAAAAAAACAGCACCAGTAACCAGCTTAGCATTGCCGGCAGTGATCCAATCATTTGTTACTTTCACTAAAGCTGTGATAGTGCTCTGATTTGCCCTGAAACTGGATTGGGCTGGTTAAGGAGTGAAAAGGTTTCAGTGTGAAAATTTTAATTGGCTATAGACCAATTTTTCGAAGATTTTAGAGTGGATAGGCAAGATGGATATGGGTCTGTAGTTGTTAAGGTCACATGGGTCCCCTGATTTGAAAAGGAGAAGGATGTGGGCAGATTTACAACAGGTTGGAACTAAAGCAGAAGTGATAGAAAGGTTGAAGATATGAAGAATCGGGGCTGTGAGATGGGTGTAGCCTAGTCTTAGAAAGAAAGGTTCAAGACCGTCATCCCCTGATCTTTTCCGGATATCAAATTTAACAAGTGAATCTTCAGCTTCTTTATAGTTACACAAGTGCAATTGAAAGGGGCCAGATTAGGTGCCAGCAGACGGGGTGGAGCTAGGCTGAGTCATAGCATAGCTGGCATAGGGTGAGGAGTCGAATGATAATCCAGTTGTATCAAAATTGGAATTTAGTTCTTGTAGAATTTGAGAATTACTTTCCATGATCCAGCCATTTGCACATATCTTGGTAGGAGCAGAGGGGGCAGTGGGCCGACCTTCAATGGATTTGAGTGTCCTCCAAATTTTGCAGGAATCCCCGTTCACCCGTTTGAGGAAAGAGACATAGAAGTGGGCTTTGGCAGTGCGAACACTTTTAACACAGGCATTCCTAGCAGCTCTAAAGACCTGCCAATCTGCACTGCTCTTGGATTGCCTAGCTGGGGCCCAGAGCTTGTCCCAGTTAGTAAGAACTGCCTTGAGCCCTGTCGGCATTTTAGTTCTTATTGGAGTGTGGAGTGTTGAGACTTTGCATTTGTTGTTATGCTGTCATTTCACTTCACGTGGACTGGTGAATTTTCTGGAGACAAGACAGTAGCATTCTGTGGATGCACACTAATTCTAGTGACTGTGTGTGAACACTGCATGCAAGACAGTGCACCATTAATTCTGGGAGACTGTGCATTTGTTGTTATGCTGTCATTTCATTTCATGTGGACTGGGGAATTTTCTGGAGACAAGAGAGTAGCATTCTGTGGATGCACACTAATTCTGGTGACTGTGTGTGAACAATATTTTTGGTGCCTCAGTAATATTTACTTTCTGTCTGAATACATGCCACAAAAAATGTTCAGTGCTACTGCAACTTTACTGACGGCAAAACAAGGCACACGTAAATTCCAATGGCGCTTTGGTGCTTAGGCTTTCTTTAGGAGGCACACTACTGAAGGCCTAACCACCAAAGCGCAAGGGTCATTACTATGTACCTTGTTTTGTCATAAATACAATTGCACTAGCAGTGAATAAAATTTACTGGCATCTATTTGCGAGGAGTTATGGTTTTCTGGTTTTGTTAAAGGAGTAGTCAACATAGAATTTGCAAAAACATAAGTTATGCAGAGCACTTCTCATTTGTATGTAAGGTCCTGATGTGTCCTTCCCTCTGTCTGCTATTAGAAGTTTTTACTAAATTAGCCTACTAGCTTTATGGTAGTTTTACGACCCCTGTGGATCTTTATGTCAAATAGGTTTATTGCCTTTATCGCTCCTACAATGCAACCCGTGTTATGTGACAGTGTTATAGCATAGCCCATAGATTTAGCATATGCACAGTTCGCAACAACAGAGCTGTGTAACTGTTCTTATCTAGTGAGCACAAATGGCTACTGTTTCAGTTTAGCACATAGCTGAGAGCAAGGTAAGTGGGGTTTCAGTACGAAAACTGCTAGTCTTTACTAATTACAGCACTGATGATCTGGGGTAATTTCTGTGCTTTTTATTATTGTGTTTTTTGATTACATTAAATTTTAAAATGAAAACACTTACTACTGCTAGCTAGACATGACACACACAGAAAACACAAAGAGTGAATTACAGCTATTTAGCAGCTGTTTTCTTACAGAAACCCCACTCAGCTAGCTGCCAGGTGTCTGCTAAACTGTAACTTGCCATTTTTAATCACTGGATAAGAACAGTTACACAGCTCTGCTGTTGTGAACTGTGCATTTGATAAATTGGCTATGCTACATCACTGTAACATGAGACAGGTGCATTGTAGCCAGGAAAAAGAAAGACAATAAACTTATTTGAGATGGAGATCCACAGGGGTCATAACTCAGAAAACTGCCATAAAGCTAGCAGACTAATTTAGAAAAACTCCTAATAGCAGACATAGGGAAGGATACACTAGGACTTTACATACAAATCAAAATGCTTGGCATAACATATGTTGTTGCAAATTTTGGGAGGTCTACTCCTTTAAGTTGGAATAGTGAGGGCAAGGACAACCCTTTTTCACTTAAAACATGGTTATCCAAAAACAAAACAGCACACACACTTAACAGAAGAAAGGGGATGGGGTACACGATAGAAACTATAAAGTACAGAAACGGAATCAACAACAGGGTAGATGCATGCAGAACAGAAGAAGACAAGAAAAAAATGTGCATAAAAAAGGGAAGACAATTTCAAGATACAGGGTGGAAGGATCAGGGGCAACATAGGAATATCGTTTTTATTACAGAAAGTGGTGGGGTACAATGAAGGAAAAACTAACAAGCTAATGCTCAATGTCATGGTGGGACAACAGCAATTGGAGTATGGCCATCATCTGCAGCTGATAGCCTTCGATACACTCCAACTGATGCTCGACATTGGTCAGGCACAGGTTGGCAGCATCCATTGCACTCCACAGAACTGCCAAATCAGCCTGACTTAAAGGCAGTTCTGTGGGATCGCTACCAGCAGGAGGTGCTGCAGCTGGTGGTGGTGGTGCTGGTGGAGCAGCAGGTGCTGCAATGACACTCATCTGCTTAGCACCATGCCCAGTCATCCCCTCTGCCACAGAAGGGCCAGCAGGTGCAGTCCTGGCCTGTTCTGTGACAGCAGCCTGCCACTCCTCCCGGTGGTGGTTCAACATATGGGTGCACTGGCCCCCAGTCCCTAGGTGACTTCCCCGGGGGCCACGGCCCACCTCCACACCACAGATATGGCAACTTACAATGCTACTGTACCCTTGCACACCATCGAAAAATTCCCAAAATAGGGAGGTGTGGGGAGGACCAGGCACAAGTGGGGGGGGAGATGCTATGGGAGCCTGAGGCTGAGGCTTCACACTTGGGGCCCGGGAGCACAGGCACATGCTCCTGAGGTATTGCTGGCACTGGTGCTGGTGGGGCAGTGGGAGGTGGGACTTGCCAAAGAAGGAGGTGGTGGTGGTGGTGGTTCCATCATCACAGTTGCAGCAGCGGCACCAACTCCTCCTGCTTCCATGGGGGGGGGGGTGGCAAGATCTTACTGTGGTCCAGCCGAAACTGGCCTCAACCTGCACGTGTGCAAACTCCCACCCATTTGCCACGCCACAGAAATGTTCCAGCTCCAGATCTTCCCTCCTCCATTAGAATTTCTGCCCTGGCTGAGGCCCAACACAGTCACACACACACACACACAATTAATAAAACAAAGAATTAATAAAAAAAAGAAGAAACCCACAGAAAAACTAATAAACAAAGAACAAGTTCAGAAAAAAAAACAAGAAAGATTTGACTTTCTAGTGGTTTTTAACCTCTAACTCTCTGTCTCACTCTCTCTCTGTCTTTCCTGTCTATAATCAGTCTTCTCTCCTTCTGCAAAGGGGAAAGTGAAACTATCTCCTAGCATGATTCACTTCCTTCCTGCCTGGCCAAAGCATGTGACTTACACTACTGCAAGCCATGTGATGTGTGTGTGTGGGGGGGGCTGCAATAGACTTGTCACTCCACCTTAATTTGCCTTAAAGGATACCTAAACAATATTTTGACAGCAAACTATTCAAAAATCTGACCTCAAACAGGACTAAAGGAAAGTCTGCTAAATTCACTAATGCTAAAACTACATTTATATAAGTTACCTAAATGTGGTTCCAAAGCATTTGAAAAATATAAAATGGCCCTCCAATTTCAAAAAAACTGCCTTACCTGCTTCTTAAAATGGCCACCAAATGTATTGAATGATGACATCATCAGAGCCAAAGTCAGAGAGCTATATTGTTCTCTGTAGTGCTAACTAGTTCTTTTTTCCCTTTGTATAGAATTGTTTCACCAAAATGGTCAAAACCATGTGCATTATTTAGATCAATACGCATGTTAGGCTATGGTTCTGTTCATTTTGTTTACTTTAACATGCTGAAATTGTGTTTTAATCCAACTGGCTTTCTCTTTGGCAAACCACAGTGCAGTACAAATCTTGAATATCCTGGTGGTCTAGTAGTTATAGCAGATCCAGGATGATACAATGGGGGTGGGGGGCTGGGAGTGCATGCATACTTGATATGCACTTTTTAACATTTTTATGAAACCTTTATATTTTCTGCTATTATGATTTTCTAGTATGTTTTTGACAAACTACAAATGTAATCCATATCTTTGAATGTAAACAGTTGTACAATCAATAAATCAGACTTCTTCAACAAACTGAAATGCAGCAGCAGCAGCAAGTGAGTATTTTACAATAAGGAGGGGGTACACCCCTTCACCACCCCATAGATCCATCACTTGTTCGTAGCAAAGTTCTTCTGTAGTTCAATGCCACAGTTCATATTTTCTTGGAAATCAAAAATATGCTTGTCTTGTCTTATCTTCTTTTTTCCATGGGGAAATAATAATAAGAATGAGTATTTATATAGTGCTTTTCATACTCATTGTATCCCAAAGTGCTTTACAAGCAATACTAGACTGGTAGTGAAGTGATCTGAATGTACTGTGGCAGCCATTTCATACATTAATATCCAAACAGCCTTGAACAATTGTGCGAACTGGTTTTATGGGAAGGGGAATGTTGGCCAGGACAATAGGGTCAGGTAGTGATCATGGTGCCTGCAGCACCACATCTTATTTCACAGTGATCTGCTCAAATTTCTCCCCTTCTGTCTTCCCCCTTCCCTGAATATTGCAGTACCTTGCAGGAGTGGCCTTCTCAGTCCCCCTCTGGTATTCATACTTCACTACTCCTCCTCACACCCAAAAACTGGTGAGCTCATCACCCTTCTGCATCATGCATGTAGGTAGTACAGTCCCCAGGATTTTTGACATATCAAAAATAAACAAATATTTCCAGTAAGTCAGGCTAATAGCAGCAGGGAACAAAGGGAAAGATGGGCTTCCTTTCCTTAAAAGATCTAGGCTACCTTTGATTAGGCACCATTAAATGATGGGTGTGCAGATCATTATGCACATTATTTAATAGTGCCTAATCATAGGTGGATTAGCTTTTATATGGGTAGGAATGCTTGTTTCCCCTTGTGCCCTGCTGCTATCAGCCTGGCTTACCAGAAGATCATGTTTATTATTAATATGTAAAAATGACCCAGGCGACTGTACTAACCACATTCATGATGCTGAAGGGTAGTGATCTCACCAGTTTTTGGTGTGGGGAGCAGAAGAAAATAATGAATTCTAGAGAGGGACTGAAGAGGCCATTCCAGCAGGGTACAGCTATATTCAGGTTAGGGGAAGACAGGAAGGGGGATGTTTAGCAGATCATTGTGAGATCTGAAATGAAGAGCTGCCAGCACCATGATCACTACCTGACTGTGAATGAGAGTAGCCAGCAATGACAAATATTCTGAGTGGCAGAGCTTCACTTAAAGTGTTACTTGAATTCAGTGTAGGGAGATTACCCTCAGGTGGGGGAGGGGGTATTGACATGTGTTAGGACAGTATTAAGGGAGCTGTACATAGATCATTCAAGATTTAGAAGGTGGTAGCCAACCAGCCCGCATTGCGGAGTAGGGCACGAAAAAGTACTGGAGAAGATTTGTAGGGAACTGTCCTGCAGGGTTCTGCAGATCACAGATAAAGGAGTAGACTGACACTGGAAGCCTAGTGAATTTACTTAAGGCATTAGTATGCCTCTCCTGCTAATAATATTGTTATCCATAGTAAGTGCAGCCCTTATGAGGGCATGAACAGCAGTTTTTCTGGTGAGTCCTGAGGATTATTGCTTGGCCATCCTTGAAGACCCAATTGCTGGTTAAAGAGGCGGGACAAAAACACAACAGGGAAACTATACATATTGCCTTCACTGTGCAGAAGGGTGGCGATCCACTCAATGTTTACTGTGGAAACAGAAGTCAAACATTGAAATAGTGGACTTAAGTGTGATTTGGAAGGTATTTATTAACAGTGCCAGCTGATGATCCGAATCAGTGTAGGTATGCAAAACTTTCTGAGGTATGTGATTACAGTCTGAGGTGTGATAATTCTTTTCATGAGACTGCAAGCTCATGTGCAGCCCCAGGCAGTACTAAGGAAAGGGTATGGATGGTGGTGTGTTCAACAGAAGGCAGGCTAGCTGCAGGGGGGTTCACTTGGAAAAAGAATACAAAGCAAAGCTTTTTTTGTGTCTTAACAAGAATTCATAAGCTTTGGAATTGGACCAGACCAGTACTGTGCTGTGTGACCCTAAGCAAGTCACTTAACTTCCTTGTGCTGCCAGGTCACATCTGTAAGCAAGGTTTCAGCATAGTGTGTCTCTCCTGGTTAACAAAAAAACAAAAGTTCAAGTCATCAAATAACCACTATTGAATCAGGTATTTGAAGTGTTGTACTGTTCTGCAGTTTGCCAGTGAGAACGTCAGCTAGATTGCAAAACATTTTCAGCAAGTTAAAGTAAATAAAATGAACAAAATCATAGTCTAACATGTGTACTGATCAAAATAATCCACGTTAACATGTTGTGTTGATCATTCTGGTAAAACAATTCAAAACAAAGAGGGAAAGAAGAACTAGTTAGCCGATAGAAATCTATATTGGTTTCTGGCTGTGGCTCCGATTATGTCATCATGACTCATCATTTAACACAGTTGGCAGACATCTTAGGGAGAAGGCAAAGCTATTTTTTGTAAGTGAAAGGCGGATGGTTACATTTTTCAAAAGCTATGAAACTGCATTTATGTTATTTACATAAATGCAGTTTTAGCATAAATATAAACAGTAGCCTTTGCTTTACCTTAATAAGAAGCCAGATTTGGGAGTTTGCAGTTTTAAAAAATTGTTTGTTTAGGTACCCTTTAAGGCGGAGTAACAACGTGAAGTAATAATTACAAGGAGAAGTAAGCCTTTAAAATGGGCACTCCATGTAGTGGAGTGAAAATGTGAAGTGCCCACTTCACTGGCGGAATTTTAATTCACTGCATCTCTAGCAGCATCATATATTTCTTTGGGTAGTACATATCATTTCAAGGCACCATAAGAGAAATTCACAATAGCATGTTACAGGCTGACTTATTTACTCTGTCAGTTGCCAAAAAATCTTGCCATACAGAATTTATGTATGTTTTGCTTTTCAAACAATTACCACTAAAGTGCATTACAAAAGCAGTGTTTAGGGCAGTAACACACAGCACAATTGTATTTATTTATTAAAATGTTTCACCAGGACGGCACATGGAACAATAAGCTGCTCATCTCCCAGTGCAACCTGAGGGGGAGAGGTACAAGTGGATAAAAACAGTGATTTTACATACAGTCACAGATAACATACATGTAGGATAAGGTACGGAGAATAAAGCAGCAATATCACCAACACATTGGTGGATAGTTGATTACAATTAGAAACAGGCAAAACAGTATATTTAAACAATTTAAACAACTGAAGTGCTAGAGAGGGGTTGGGAAAGAGGGAACAGAGGGTCTAACTAGAGGAAGGAGAAGCAAATAAAATAAAGAGGATGCCATGAGTATAACCAGTAAATCGGTACTAAGTACTGTAGAGTGAGATACTTAGAACCAAAACAGGGGTGGGCTGAAGTAGCAGGACAGAGAGGCAATAGTAAAGCTTGGCTATAGTGGGGCATTTTAAATAAGTGCAATGGGGTACAAAGGTGAGGCGAGAAGGGCAGAAGGAGAGGAGAAGGGCAGGGAGAGGAGGGAAGTTATGCCTTGGTCTAGCACCTCCAGGATGCTGAAGAACCCTGCCAGGAGCAGAACCAGGTAAAGATATTTGGGAGGTAGGAACAAGATGTGCCTATGTCTAACCCCTCCAGGATATTGAGAACCCTGCCGGGGCAAAACTGGGTGAAGATGAATATGGGTGAAGAAAGAAGAGAGTGGGGGCAGGGGAATACCAGGGGGATAGAAGGTTGGACAGATGGGTGGATGAAGGGGAGAAAGGCATTCTAGAACTAGCCCCTCCAGGGCGCTGATAACCCTGCAAGGGAGAAGAACTAAGGCAAAGGATAATTAGACAGAGAAGACAGGAGTGAGGGGAGCAGGAGAAAGACTGGGAAAAGGCAAGGGAGGCTTTAAGGGTGGGGGATAGGGTATGGACCTGGGGAATGAACTCATGAGAGGGAACTTTAAGGAGGATTAAAGCTGGAGTAGCTAGAGGAGAGATGGTTATTTAAAGCAGAGGCAAGGGAGGAGGAGGAGGAGGAGGAGTGCCGTATTTGGGGGTAGGGAATTCCAGAGCTCGGGCAACGATAGGAGAAACCAGTCTGTCTGATCAGAGTGGAATGGCAGAGGACCAGTAAGGTCTGGGAATCAGTGGATCTGAGGGAGTGGGAGGGAGGTGGGGGGTAGAAAAGGAGCCTGAGAGGTATATGGGGAGTTTGCCAAGCCAAAATTTTGAAGTGAGTTGAGCACAATGGGCAGTGCACCTGTTTGCAAGCAGAGGGAAGGACAGGGCATGGTAGATGTCACAATGACAAGAATGAGATGGGGCATCCAGGGTGAAACAGCAGAAGGAATTAAAGAGAGAGTTGAATCTGGCCAGGGAGGATTTGGGAGCAGCACCATAGACTACATCACAGTAGTTGAAAATGAGAAGAATCATTTTCTGGACCAGTTCACACCCCGTCATTGGAGGGATGCAACTACTGTTCCTGTAAAGGGCACCAAACTTGGGGTGCAGTTTTTTCAGGATGGCATTGATATGGCCAGCGAAAGTGAGGTGCTGGGCCAACCAAACCCCAAGGTATCTGAATGAGGAAGTGTCCTCGAGAACTGTCCCATCCAGTGTGTGGAAGGGAGGTTAGGGATGAAGCCTAGAGAGTCTTTGCCTATTACCAAAGGTTATGGTGATAATCTTCTTGGCAGTGAGGAATAATTGATGTGAGGCAAACTACAGCTGAACCTTGTGGAAGTCACTTTGTAGGGTGGTTGCTAAATCGACAGGGCGTGTGCCAGAGGTAAACAAGACAGTGTCATCAGTATACTTGTGGATAGAGGAAGATGGGGAGCAGACTACGGGCAGGTCAGTGAGGAAGATGGAGAAAAGAATATGACCTAGCACAGAGCCCTGTGGGACTCCTCTGGTGATAGGTAGGGGAAGGGAGATTGCATCCTGAATCCTGACTGATTGCATTCTGCCTGTGAGATATGCTCTGAACCAGTTATAGGCAGGAGTAGACAGACCAGCTGCTGTGAGGGAGTCAAGAAGCAGGGCATGTGAGACTGTGTCGAAAGCCTTGGTGAGATTGACAAAGGTGGCAGAGTTGATGAGGCCCTTATCCATCCCAGCTAGGATGGAGTCAGTGAACCTGATGACAGAGGTGGGGTGGAGTGGTTCTTTCCAAAACCAGATTGAAACAAGGTGAAAAAGAAAGAGTCAGAGAGAAACGAGGTAAGTTGGGAGAGAACAAGGTGCTCTTGGAGCTTAACCAGAGAGGGGAGGAGGGAGATTGGATGATAGTTGCCAGGGGAGGAGGGGCCACCACCCTTAGGGAGAGCGAGGGCAACTGCATGTTTCCATGACAAAGGGACTGATGAGGATGAGAAGAAGAGGTTTAGAATTAGAGAGACCGGATAGGCAATAGCTGGGGCTGATAGGTAGAGAAGTTTAGAATCGAGATCATCAGGTGAGGAGCCTTTAGAGGGATTGAGAGAGAGAGAAGGGCAGCAAGTGTTTCATCCAGAGAGACAGCAGTGAAGGAGAAGTAGGAATGGGTGCAGGGAGATTTAGGCAAGGGGTGGGGAGTAAGAGGGAGGTTAGTGAGGAGAGATGTAAGGAGGGCAGGGGCACATGATGTGTAATATAAGTTAAATTCATTGGCCACTAAACTAGGGTTCGATACTAGTGAGTTATTTATTTTAAGCACGGTGGGGGCTGGTGGGAAGAACAGGGCATAGACCACTTTCCAGAATTTGGAGGGGGTGTTAATATTGTTTAGGAATGCAGATTTAAAATATTCAGACTTGGCTAGTCTGGTGGCTTTTGTGCAGGCATTTATTAGCATGTGGTACATGGTATACTCTGTTGAAAGCTGAGATGCCTTATGTTTTCTCCAAGCTTCGTCTCGTTCCCTAAGGGAGGTCAGCAAATCAGGGGTGATCCAGGGGTGGTGGTTTCAACATTCTCTAGTATGTTTGAATGGAGAGAAAGCGTTCCAGATTGCTAGGAAGTTTTATTTGAAGTAAGCAAGGGCTTGGTCAATGGAAAGGCTGAGGTGAGCAGGTCCCAATCAATGGTAGCTAGATCATGAAGAAAGAGGTTGAGGTCAAGGGTGCTAAAAGAGCAGAGCTAGAGAATTTTATGAGGTGGTTTGGGCTTACAAACTTTTCTAATTAGATAGATTGGGTGATGGTCAACACAATACCATGTGGCCGGATGTGGCAGCTTGTCCTAGTTATTTAGACACTTGTGAAAAATTCTGAGAGAACAGAATTAATGCTAACTAAGATTACCACACATTAGGCCCTACGGAAAAATGGGGCAGAGTGCCTATGCATGCATATCTCTGGTGCATAGCCACTCTGCACCCATTGTGTCTCCCATATGGCATGCTCAAAGTGGGGTCATGCAGAACCACAACACCTGATCCCCCATGTCCGCAGACAGCTCTGAACTGGGAGCATTCTGGGGCATGCCAGTACTATGTGGTATTCACTAACCCACATAGTACTGGCCACATGTGTGTGGAAGGTGGCGTAGGGTATGCCAGGATAGACTGTGCTGTAATCCACTGTGCACCCCCAGATACACAGTCCTCCAGTTACCATGGAACTGGGACAGGGCACACCATGCTGCCCCTGACTGCTGGGCAGCAGGAGGTGGCAAGGGCTGCTGGAAGGGTGAGAGCCTGGCAATTTTGGGAGTGGTGGCACTGGGACAGTCTGGGTGCCTGCAATCAGCATGCATAGCCCCGGACCCACACCTCCCTATGCGTGGGATCCACTAAGAGTCCCAGGGGGGCATCCCATTGGATGACTGTCCAGAACAATGATTCCATCCCTGGCCACCCTGAGGAGTCCTGTGTGTCCGGGAGGAGGACCCTCAGACAGGTGGTCAGTGTTAGTGAATACCGATATGGGCGCACCTGTCCATGGGGCACAGGGCCACAGATAGGGTACATGACATTTCCATGCACCCACGTCCACTTACTGCATAAAGCCCAAATAGCACAAACTGAATCACAAGAACTGTGTTGGGTGCAGGGAGATCAGCACAGTACCATGTGGCACTAGTAGAAACCTTTAATGGCCTGACATATTTATGCTGGTAGTTGAGAAAAATTAAAGAAAGAGACAGAAATAAAGAGAAAGGAAAGGTATGACATATCATAGTATCATTAAACAAAATATAGGGGTATAGTCACTAATGGGCAGGAATTAAGTACAAAACATGCATAACCTGCCTGCGCTGATCCACACCCACAGGCATGCACTTGCCAGCAGTTACAACCACCAGCCACCTGTCCACACTGCACGCCCCTCAGCACATAGCCAAGGCAAAATACTGTGCCAGTGTGGAGGCAGAGTGTACGACACCAGTGGGCATCCAGAAAGATGCCCAGCCTGGGTCACATAGTGGATCCCCATCCGCATGTGGACAGGGGGTCCTGGGACAGAATGTACCGTACAGTGAATAACTAATGGGTGGTTGCCCAAATGGCCTCTCTAACCCTCCCAGGTGGCCCAACAGGCTGCATCTGCAGTGTGTGGGGGATTCCAAGGCCATGATGCCCCTTGGCTTGCCCCAGGCATGCCCCGGTGCCTAGCTGCTATGGAGGTGGAGGATCTAGTGCACAGGGCATTAGCATGCCCATGATGTATGCCACTGGGATGCACAGATCACTGCTTCATGGCATTCAGGCATTGAAATGCTTGCGCACCTCAGATATGCAGTGCACAGGCATTCAAACCCATTCATGAATAGACATCATAGACAGGAAACATAATTTGGGGGGGAGGGTTTTATGGAGGGGGTTAAATATAATAGCAAAAAAGTACAAAAATAAATACATGAAACAGTGGAGTGAAACATTAAGGATAGCTTCCATTATTTTTGTTTTTTAACCATTTTGTATTTGTTGTTATTTTTTTAAGAATCAAAGGAGCAAAAGAATTTGAAGGAAAAACTAGAAATATGATAGGAAGGAATTAAAGCTATATAAAATAATTAATCGCCAGAGTATTTCTCAAACTCACTGCCCTAACTGCCACCAGAACTCATACCACCATGGTGGAGCTTGGCCGTGCCTTCCAGTATCCTTTTCTGATTTGTGAGGATCCTTTGAGTCTTCTCCTTTGAGGTAACCCTGGGTTGAGGTCTCCCATTTCCTCCCTTAGACCATTGAGCTCCTCTGCTGTTCAAATAGTTGACAGTGATGCAGGTGCTGCTAGTTCTGCTGCAGACACTTTAATAGGTTTTTCCCACTGCTTCACCACATGTTGTGAATGTTGGTGACACCCAGTGTGTAGCACCTCTGCTGGCACTGAGAAGGTACCACCACATCCACCACCACTACTCGCCACTTCTCTCTGCTGCAACTCTCACTGGTTCTGGTGCCATATTTTCATGTGGGGTCACTGCACAACAGCATCCAAGTGAGTGCCTTTCTTGCCCAGCTGAACCTGGCCTTTCAGAAGTTTCAAGGGACAATGTCGTCATCTTTAGGATCAACTTGGAAAATGTCCAGACCAGGAAAGATCTCTGGTGCTGGTAGCTCTGGCAAGCTGGTAGTGGTGGAGGAAGAGACTAGCACAAGTATGATGTGTGGGGCTCCTCTGATGGAGTGAGCTAGTGCCAGTGGTGGTACCATCATGGGTGAACACCGGGTGTTCTGGCTGCTCAACCTCAGAGGGAACTGGGGGCTGCTCTTTCTCCATATTCTCAGTTGGTTTATGATGTTTCAGCTACTGCTGGCCTGGGGCCTGCTGCATGGTTTCATTCTCCTGCTGAGGATACAGCCCTATTTGATGATCAAGGGGTTGGTGCTACTGTACTTGCTGCAGCTGCTGCTGGGTTGGTAGTATGTTTACAGGGTGTAGCTGTTGAGGTGCTATGGGGAGTGCTGACTCCGGGAAAATGTCTGGCTGATGCAGCCATATGGAACCACCACTGGTGCGAGTCTGTCCTTGCTTCTCCATCACCACAAAAAGAGAGAGAAGATACAGAAAAACAGAAAATTGTCCAGAACAAAAGAGGGGGAAAAACTACAAAGTAAGTTACAATATATCTAAAATAAATATTTACTGTAACAAGTGTTCAGTAACTAATGTAATAAAACAGGAGAGAAAAAAAGTAAAGAAATTGCTGGACAGTATTTTTTTATGTTGGCGTGCTTGTGCAACCAACATTATGTTGGCATGCTTGTGCAACCAACATATTGCTGTAGTGCAGCTTTGGAGGCGCAGTCACTGTTGGGCGAATGCAGGGCATGCACCAGTAGGTGCATCCCTCATTCCCCAATCAGCCTGCATGCTGGTACCACACCATGCATACATAATGTGGTGAGCACATCTAAGAAAAGGTCCTCTGCAATCCAAGCAAAGCTCGTCAGATGCAGCGGACCTTCCCTTGACATGCTCACTGACATTATGAACATGGCAGCACACTGGCTGCCCAACTGCCGACTTCGGGGGTGCCCAATCCCCCTGTTGGTTTACCCTGCCCCCTATATATGTGCCGATGGGGGATCCCACTCCTTGTCAGCATAAAGCACCCCTAATTTGTTATAAGGTGAAGAGGGGTGTCCAATCCCCCTTGGCTCTTGCCCCCCACTTTCCTTGTGTGCTGATGGGGGAGCCCACTCCCTGTCGGCATAAAGAACCCCCCATTGTTAAATGCTGAGGGTGCCCAATCCCCTCAGATCTGCCCCCCTCTTTCTTTGTGTGCTGGCCAGGGGTGCACAATCCCGTCGGCATAAATCCCTCCCCTTGTTTTGTGTGCCGGCGGGGTTTCATCCCCCATTGGCTACGAACTCCCCAAACAATTAGGGTGGTATGCTGGGAGCCCACCCCAGTGTGCCAAATCCCTAAAAAAAACTGTCCTGTGATGTTTCATTTTTTTACCTGTAAAATGAAAACTGTCTCTCATAGTCTCCCTGCCCCACCCGCACCCACCTCTGTGCCTCTGCCTCCTCACACCCCTCTCCCCATGCCACCTCTGCAGTTCAGTGCGATGATCTTTGGTGGACCGGGAACACGTCTGCACACTTCAAAGCCGAGCACGAACTGAAGAAATGCCAGTAAGCTGTATAATGGAATAAATAGGTTTTTTTCAATTTTGATGCATATCTGAGGCATTTATGGGAATTTTGGTACCAAATTTTTAACATGGGGTTTTTGGGACCTCTCCTCATGAATTCTGTCACTGTCATGGCATTATTCGGTCCCAAAAGGTGATTTCACAGTCACTGCGCAGAATCACCTTTTGGGACTGAGTAATGAAATGACAGTGCCACTGTTCATGAGGAGGGCTGTCAAAAAGCCTATGTTGCAAATTTGGTGGGAAAAATCAAAAAAATGACTGTTTTACAAGTGTGCATTGAGCAGTTGCTACGCACGCTTGTAAGTTAGTGAATTCGCAATATTTTCATGCCAGATTCTCAACATTGGCATTTTACCACAGCTTCTTGTGAACCGTACAGCTGTCATTTTTCACACCCTGGCCGAAATGTGTTTCTGCACTTCCAGCACAGAATAGTGCAGTTGCTGTGGGATATCAGTGCTTGGGACACATTATGAAAATGACAGTGACACTGTTTATGAGCAGAGGTCCTAAAATGCCTGTGTTGAAAATTTGGTGACCATACTCAATAAAATTACTATGTTACGAGCGTGCATTGAGCAGTTTGCACGCACTCTCATAAGTTCACGAACTTATATTTTCACTCCAGATTTTCAACAGTGCCATTGTTCTACACCTCCTAATGAACAGTACAGCTGTCATTTTTCACATCCTGACCAAAACCTGTTTTTGCAGTTCTGGCACAGAATAACGTGTTTGCTGTGGAAAGTCCATGTTCGAGACACATTATTAAAATGACAGTAACATTGTTCATTAGCAGATGTCCTAAAATGCCTATGTTGAAAATTTGGGGATGAAAGTCAATAAAAATGAGTGTTTTATGAGTGTGCGGTGTGCAGTTTGCACACACACTCCTGACTCCTGTTAATTTGTAATGGTTTCACTCCAGCTGTTCATCATTGGCATTTTTTACACCTCCTTATGAACAGTACAGCTGGCTGAAATGTGCTTTCACATGTCCAGTGCAGAACTGCGCGGTCACTGTGCGAAATCAGTTTTTGGGACAGTTTGAGGAAATTACGTTTATGAGCAGTAGTAGTAGTAGTAAATCTTTTTTTATTCATAATGAATAAAAGGATACATTCAATTGATCAAAGCTCATTTTCAATGAAGTTCCATATCACAAATAAAATAAAATAAAGTTCCACATCAAAAAGACATAACATCAAATCTCTAAAAACCACATATAATTTACAGCAATCACAATACGACAATAAATAAGGAAAAAATTAATATAAAACAATCAGTCACATTACACAATAACATACCTAAGACACTAACAATTAATGCATATAGTAGTATTATGTAATACAGTAGTACACCAATTCCTTAATTCACTTTTATTATATCTAGTTCTGTTTTTTCTCAATTTTAGGGGAGATTGATTCCATAATCTTATTCCTCTAGCAAGTACAGAAGATCTTCCAATATTCAGATTATATTTAGTTGAAACACATTGAGTTCCATCAGAGGCTCTCAAACATTCCCTTGTTTTCCTAACTTCAAACAGGTCAATTACATATTTAGGTACTTCCCCATACCAAACCTTAATCATGAATTGTAACAAGTGTAAGTCTCTTCTCACAACAGGTTTATGCCAATTTAATTCCTTAAAAAGTATGCACCTATGGGTTCTATAAGGGGCATCCAGTATAAAACTAGCTAGCCTACAAAAAACTAAATCCACTTTATCTGTATACTTTCCAATAGCCACTCCATAAAGCAGATTGCCGTAATCAATCACCGGGAGTAAAACAGAATTTACCACACTCAAACGAATCTCTCTAGTCATAAACTTTTTATACTTATATAGGGCGCCCAATCTCCTATTCATATTTTTTATAAGGGAGTCAATATAAACATCCCAGCCCAAACATGGATCTAACCAAACTCCCAAATACTTGTATGAATCCACCTGCTTAATAGCTATACCTTCCTCGGTATTAATTTCCAAATATAAATGTTGTTTTTTATTATTATTTTTAAACAAGAGTGACTGTGTTTTATTAGCATTTAAGATAAGATGGTTCAACTTTAAGAATTCCTGTACTTCATCAAAGGCCAATTGTAGCCTCATATTAATCAATTCTAAAGTATCTCCCTCTACATATAGTATGGTGTCATCTGCGTACATATGGCACCTGGCAACCGTTGATGTAATTTTAAGTTCATTCATGTAAATATTAAATAACAGAGGCCCCAATATTGAACCCTGTGGTACACTGTTTTTCACCTCTAATACCCTAGATTTATAAGGACCCACTTCTACAAATTGGCTACGGCCCGTCAAGTAGGAAGAGAACTACTTTATAGATTGAGGGGATAAGCCAATCCCACTGAGTCTGGACAGGAGAACCCAATGGTTAAGGGTATCAAATGCCTTTGAAAGATCTATAAACAAGGCTCCAATCATTAACCTCCTTTCCAGACTCAGCTGGATATCACTTACAACCCTCATCAGAGCTGTTTGTGTACTATGGCAGGTCCTGAAACCTGATTGAAAAGATGTCAATTTATTATTATCTTCAAGAAAACTTCTCAATTGGTTAGACACTATCTTCTCAAATATTTTGGAAATTTGGGACAAGAGCGATATAGGCCAGTAATTGCCTAACTCGCTCCTTCTACCAGATTTAAATATAGGTCTAACCTTTGCAGTCTTCCATCCATCAGGAAATTCCCCACTTTGGATAGATAGATTAAAAATATAAGCCAAGGGATATGCCATACAAGGAGCTGCATATTTCAGCAGTCTTGGTGGAATTTCATCTGATCCCTTCACTTTACATATATCTAACTTCAGAACATACCTCTTCTGGAGAAATATGGGCAAAATCAAAACCATCTATATCTCTATCTTCTATATTAATATCTGTGGGATTAAACTTCAAAGTCTCATTTTGTTCCCAATAAGTCCCATCTAAGGAACTTAGTAAAGCCACTCTTGAGAAATAATCATTAAAAGCATCAACCATTCCTTTTCCCGGTGAGCAGAGGACCTAAAATGCCTATGCTGAAAATTTGATGCCGAAAGTCCATAACATGACTGTGTTGCAAGAGTGCGTTGTGCAGTTTCCATGCACCCTTGTAACTTCGCAAATATTCAATATTTTTGTGCCACATTTTCACCACTGGCATTTGTGCACACCTCCTTGTCAACAGTCCAGCTACCATTTTCACAGCCTGCCCAAAATGCATTTCCGCAGCTGTGGCGCACAATGGCGAGCTTGCTGTGGAAAATCACCTTTTGGGACACATTAACAAAATCACAGCACTATGCATCTCTAGCTCCGCCACTGCCTCTGCCACTGCCAATGCCAGCACAACAACATTAGACATTGACAGATGCTTGTTTTAAACAGTTAAGCAGTTCTCTAGTAGGCAGTCTTCATCTCCTCTCTCTGTCTGACTACTAACGCAAATATGAAAGCATTTTTAATTTTATTTTAGTCTTTGGTAACCGGGTAAGGCCCACTAGTCACAAGTGCCTGTTTTCAAGGGCGATCAGGGAGCACTGGGCAGTTAAGTAAGGCATTGTCAGCATATTGAGATGTGTCATGTGACCTGCAGAAGCTCTTTCCTGTGACCTTGAGTCAAGTTTTACCAGAAGCATCATTTTCAGAACAATTCAAATGTATTTATTATAATGCAAAAGTTCCAAAAGCAAATTTTGAACATAAGAGTAAAAATTCATGAATTTAGCCATGAAAGTGAATTTGTGCAATCCACCTTAAATTCACTGGTGGATATAACTTCTAAACATATCCACATGCAAGTATATCTCAAAACCACCTGCCTTGCCAAATATCATTGCTAGCATGGACACTACTGTAGTAGTACAGTGCAGTGCAGTGCATTTGAACTGCTATCTACTTGCCATACTTTAGGAGGGGTATTCCTGTATACATCCTTAAACCCCAACCATTGCCTGTAGCATCTGTCATGTTCTCCCTTCGAACAGTCCTTCCTCCCTAGGCCATCATGCCCAACCCTCTCCTGTCTCGGCTGACCTTCCCTCCCCACACCTATACCCCCTCCCCTTCCCACCACTCTTGCCAGGACATGCTTACAATACTTATTAAAGGACTCTTACATCTCAATCTTCTTCTCACATTGATGCTAGAGGAACTGCCACTCCTGCTCATTATGGCTCCTTTAATGATGTTTACTGTATAAACTTTAGCTCATTACCTTACATCCATATATTTGTATCCATGCAATTGTATTTAAATGGCACTACCTCCTGTTGAACCTATTGCTATGTTCTGGTGCAAGTATCTTGTCACATGTTATAATTATATGTTATTATGTTGTTATTATTACTATGTAATTGTTATGTACGTTCACTCAACCTGTTATATCTTAACCCTGTTTGCAATCGTTTTGCCCTAGGTCCATCTTGTAAATGAGCTTGTCTCAATGATCTTCCACCTGGCAAAATAAAGATTTTGATTGATTGATTGATTGATGCAGTTTTTGCCAGTCTGTGCAGTCTTATTGGAGCGTACTGTAGTAAACATGATACACACAACACTTAAAGGGATCAATCATTTATTCCAGTAACAGGTGAATAAAGCACATCTTTAAAACTAAGTTTAAATTTTGAGAAAGCATTCTTTTTTTTGATTTGTCTGCTTTAAAATAGTTCTGCCCTTTTGCTGATATCTTAGAGAGAATAGAAAGGCTAGTAATCTTTGACTGAGGCAATGCCCACCTCAAGATACCTACATCTATCATTGGCATTTGTATCCGTTTTAAAGATAGACATTCACTTTTTCATCCTCCTCACCAGGATTGTCTTTTTGCTTTGCCTGTATCACTAAGATTGGAATTTCTTTGTTTGTAACTCCTCAAAATTTTCTGTACAATCATCATCCAGGTAAATTATTTTAAACTTATCCTGGTTCATGGTAACTTGTGCAGTGATTATTTGGTGTGGACATGGGGGGGCAAGGCTTTGGTGCACCAAGGATAGTTTCTTTCTAAAACCCATCCTCACAGTGGCAATTTTCAGTAGTGAAGCCCTTAACCTCTTACCATACATGCAATATCGTATGAATGACATATACAAATGTGTTTTAGTGTGAGATCAGTGATGGAATTCAGCTTACCACTGTCAAAATCTCCCCTCATCTTACTCCACTGGTTCTGACATGAAAATGTAGGTTTTCCAGCTAACTTAACCTTAAACCTTGAACAGTGGATGCTGGAAGAGCGGGACGCTCTCATTAAGGTGGTTAAGCCCTGGAGATGCCCTGGGGTGAAGTGGAGCTTGGAGTGTGGGCCATCTTGCTTGGTCCCCATACCCAAGGGCACCATCGTTGGTGATAGGCAGGTAGTCGGGGCAGCCCAGGAGTTTTGTCCAACCCAGATGATGTTGTGCAATGCCAGATCTGTCCAGAACAAAACTGCCTTGATTTCCGATCTTGTTGGATCGACAGATCTGGCTTGTATCACCGAAACCTGGATGGATGATAATGCGGGATCAATATTTGAGGCCGCAGTTCCAGCCGTGTATATGGTGATACATCGCCCGAGGTTGGACCGCGGGGGAGGGGGTGTAGTCTGCTTTAAGAATTGGACTCGCTAGTGTTCCAGTTGAGGAGGCCACTTCTTTTGAATATGCTGCAGTAGCAGGCATGGGCTATCGAACTGCTCTCATCTACCGTCCACCCGGAGATGGGAAGCAATTCCTTAAGGAAGTGCGGACTTTGTTGTCAATATGTCATTTCAGTCACCCAGACTGATGGTCCTGGGTGATTTTAATGCCTGGATTGATGACAAACTCTCGCAATTTGGACAACACTTCCTCCAGTTAATGGATTCACTGGGCCTGACACAGGTGGTTACCACTGCTACACATAAATGTGGCCATTCTTTTGATTTGGTCTTCCTCCTGGGGATCGAAGCTTCTGACATGGGGGTGGAACCAGTCAGCTGGTCTGATCTCTACACTGTGAGATTCAATTTTGGCACCCCCCCTTGTAGGCCGACCCCTGTGGAGAAGGTGGAGTACCATCCTTTATGGAATATTACTTCCGATGGCCTCTCTGCAGTCCATGACCTATCACAATTTCCTGTGCATCGTTTCTACAGCTCCGAAGAGAGTTTTCACAATTACAGTGTGATGAGCTTGCTCAGTTCTTTGCTGATAAGGTGGCTGATATTAGATCGAAGAGCCACTTGACACACTCTATACGAGTTGCTAGAGATCAGGGCTTGGTCACCATCCCTCCATTTTCCTAGAGTACCTTCAACTGACTGGAAATCATGGATGTTATGCAGATTGTTCAGTGGATGTGCCCTACATGCTGTAGTTTAGATCCGGGCCCTACATCCCTGATTATGTGTTGTGGTGATTCTATCGTCCCAGTTCTGGCACAGATAGTCTGGTGTTCCCTCAACTCGGGTGAATATCCTTGTTCCTTAAAAGAGGCGGTGGTGACTCCCTTGTTGAAGAAAGCTTCTCTGAACCCAGACTCTCTTGCAAACTACAGACCTACCTCAAATCTGCCCTTTGTTGTGAAGGTGATCGAGAAAGTAGTGGCGGCCCAACTGGAGAACCACTTGACCATCCATAGCATATATGAACTGCTCCAATCAGGTTTTCAAAAGAGGCATAGTACAGAGACTGTGCTGGTTCGGGTGCTCAATGGTCTCTTGATGGCGAGCGACCAGAGAAAACAGTCCATTTTGATACTATTAGATCTGTCATCAACATTTGACACCATTGCCCATGGGGTTCTGCTTGAGCACCTGAGATGTATTTGTGGGCTTTCTGGGGTGGTCCTCAGATGGTTTACTTCATACCTCACTGGAAGAACTCAGAGGGTGGTTTCAGTTATTTTTTTCCTCTGATCCCATCTTTCTGTTTTGTGGGGTTCCTCAGGGCTCAATATTGTCCCCCATGTTGTTTGTGGTGTACATGCTTCCCCTCAGAGACATTGCGAGATAGTATGGGCTGAGGTTTCATTGCTATGCTGATGATACCCAACTATACCTGTCTTTTGCCCCCGACCAGGAAGGAGCAGTCTCAGTATTTAATAACTGCCTCAGTGAAATCCAGGATTGGATGAGGTCCAGTTGGCTGAAGTTGAATTTTGGGAAGACGGAGGTGTTGGTTTTGGATCCTAATCACCAGATAGGGGGACTTGAGGCAGGCTTCCCATCAGAATTGTTTCTTGGGAGTGAGCTACAGATCTCTGAACAGGTGCGAGACCAGGGGTGATGTTGGATGTGGGGCTGACACTTCGGACTCAGGTGTCAGCTGTGGTTAAGTCATCTTTCTAGGACCTAAGAAACATCACTAGGATCAAGCACCTTGTTCCATCTGGTGATCTGCCAACATTAATCCATGCCTCTGTGACCTTGCATTTAGATTACTGCAACTCGCTGTACGTTGGGCTTCCGGGGGTTATTATCCACTGCCTGCAGCTGATGCAGAATTCTGCAGCCCGGTTGCTGGTTGGAACTTCTAGATCTTCCCACATCACACCAGTGCTGCAGGAACTGCACTGGCTATCAGTCCAGTGGCAGATCACCTTCAAAGTCAGATTACTGACTTATAAAGCCCTGTATGAACTGGGCCCTGACTACCTGAAAGAGCTTCTGATTCCTTACCACCCTGTGAGACTGCTCCGCTTGGCCAATGAGGGGTTGCTAGAGATTCCAAGGGTGACCTTAAGATCTGCTCGGGCCACGCTTTTATGTTCGCGGCCCCATCCCTCTGGAATTCTCTACCCAGTCAGATTAGGGAGTGCACGACCGTGAGGAGTTTTAAACAGGCCCTAAAATCTTTTCTCTGGGTCAAAGCATATGGTTGCATTGCTTGCTAATTTATATTGTTATTTTATGATGATGATTTTGTTCTTATGGTATTTTATTGTCTTACTGTATTGCGCCTTGATATTTGAAAGGCGTATAATAAATAAAACATTATTATTATTATTATTATCATTAATTTAATTACAACTAGCAGCTGGATTTTGTGCATTTTGTTTCTCAAAAATTGATGTCACTCTTACTGATGTTGGCTTGCACTTCACAGCTCCAACTACAATTTCACAGCAACTGTTGATAAACTGTTTTTTTTTATGAAATCTCATTGATTCCTGAATTATATTTGTATAATGCTCTACATATTGTTTCCAATCTTATTGTTGCATGTTATTGTTTAGCTGCTATTTTTGATGAATCCCACTCCATCTTCCCAGAACATAATTGTAAATGAGCATTCCAGCTAAGTGTGCTCTCCTGACCCAAACTGCAGGCAAACACATTCACATTTTGTAATTCTTCTATCTTTACTGGGTTTTAAAGAACTTTAATGGATGTTTCTGATGATACACTGGTGGTACTGATCATGTTAAAATTTCAATGATACATGTATGTCTTTATCAAGTTCTTATATTGCTGTTAAAAGGCATAAGTGATTAACAATAGAACACTGTGGTTCAAACTGGGATCACATAAGCTACCTCATAAAAGTCTAAAATAAAACTCATCTCTAATGAAAAACATCAGAAGCAGCTACTGTGTTTCCTAATTGATAAGTAAAGACTGAAGTACTTTATAAGAAGGTTGGAACTAGTATATTGTACATACAATATTGATCATAGCACTCCTGTAACATGAAGAGAATGACAAGTATCCACCTGATTTGCAGTTGAGTATAGTAATAGCCAATATCAAGATACAATATACTGCATCTCTAGATATAGCCAGACATATCATAGGAATCTAATAGAAATGCATGAGGAGCTCTTGTGATGTATCATGATATATCTGAATATTCTGCATCATGTCACTGTCTACCACTGCAAACTAGAAAACTAAATAAAACATGGTGATACAAAATACCTGATTTCTATTCCAAATCTCGTATTAATAGTCATACAGACAACTAAATGGAAGGTTAGAATCTAAATGAGTATCAAGGCTTGCTTGGAGGAGTTGTTCAGCTCTCTACACAATTAAGTCCATGCACAGCAGGTTTTATTTTCTTGTACAATGCCATAGAAAAGAACTGTCAGAAGATATATTTCTATGGCAAAACTGTTATATAACAATGAGTGCTAACCCACAGATGATGCTGTCTCTGCTAGAAGGCCTTTGCTTCCCAAACACACTGGTTTCCATTAAGATCATTCAGATTATAACACACATCTGACAATAATAAGATAAAGTGTTTCCCACATGCAATGATAAGGGAGAAGAGATGTATATTTGCCTAGCACCACGGTTATGTTCATTATCCTCCATCCTCATTGGACAAATAAAAATGTTTATTTTTCTTCAGTGAAAATTAATGGTACGAGGTGTAGAGTCATTTGATCTGTGTGCAGTGATTCAATCTACTTCCGCAATCTGCTGTTATTTAAAGTCTCAGCCATACTACAATAATGCAAGGAATCAGCATTGGACTCATTACATTCTGCTATAAATCATGTGATTAATCATTAAGTAAACCAATACAACAAAGCAATTAAAATATAATGTGATTATGTTCTGCCCGGAAAATCTATCATTGAGATTATTATTATTGACATTCCTTAATACCACTTTACCCTTCAGGAGATGTGAACTTTTAATGACTTAAGTTAAGTAGGAAAACTGCTTTTATTTTATTTTTTTGGTGGCTGATGAAAACTACTTTAATTTTGTCAGCCTAGAAGTATAGTTTAGTTACCTGGGAAGCCCAAAGTAGCAGTGGATATCTGAATCCCAGATTGTAGGTCAATGTAGGCTTGGTGTATTACACAAATGAAGCATTCAGTATCTGAAGGGAAGGTGCTTGCCACATGTTATAGCAGCCAGTTACTCATAGCCTGGGTTTATGATTTAGTGGCATTGGCTTTGAGGCAACTATACATAGTATATATGATGTAACAAAGTAGCATAGAATTGTAATGATGGTAAGGACATAGGGTCCATCTTGTCCATCTCCTAGCTGCACAGCATTAACTATATCCAATTTGAGTATGGATACACATATGAACATAATAGCTGGAATGTTACCCTGCCTGTGCTCTGTGAACCTCAATGCCATTTTACATTAGGCGTCTGTCTAGTCCTGCTTTTAAAGCCTGGACAGTGCTAGTTTCTTCAACCTTTTTGGTTATGCTGTTCTGCATTTTAACCAAGCTCTGTATGAAGCAATGCTTTCAGTTGAGGACATGCCCTTTACTTCTGCCTGTACTTACTGACAATTACATCTGAAAATGTTTTAGTTTGTATATCCCTTTAATATTCAATAAACCTGTGATTTTGTCCCTCTCTCAGGATGATGTGATAAGTGAATGAATAAACATTTCAAAATGGACTTATTTTGTGATATTTGTTCTTTTATGCTAAGAAGTATGTTACTGTGCCCCTCTTTACCATTTTGTTTCTAAACCAACTAATTTAATCATGCTCTATATCTCCTTATAGCTCTTGTTTTAAGTCCATTTCAGTACTTTTATTGATCACCTTTAAAAATAAGCTTGTACAGTATAAATAAGACAAAGGGTTTTACTGTTGCGCTCTGACAGCACTCACACCGACATCCCTGACAGCGACAGACACAATGCCGAGTGTGGGCATTGTACTGTTGAGGATGTCAGTGTGATTCAATCGGGGGTCCTTGCCCCACACACACACCAGTCTCTAGATATCTAACTCTGAGTCAGAGTTGGACCAGTGTAGGGGCACAACACTGGGAGTCACACCATCAGTTTCTGTTATGTCCAACACAGCAACTAGCCTCATCCAGGATCCAGGTGAATTCTGTCATTGTGCTGGATGTCGCGGTGGTGCATTTGACCTCATGTCAGTACACCAAGACAAAGATAATAACATACAATACAATATTAAAAAGAGTAAAACATGAGATTATCACTGTCCAAAGTCGTGATATTGAGATATAGCTCATAATTAATATGCCACTAATCAGTTTGGTGGCCCAGTACTGAACCCACTGAATCTATTCAGTGTCCTTTCTGTGCTGCAGTGAACAAAACTGGACACAAATCTCCATGTGGGGTCAAAACAAGGTCTCGATTAGAGGGATGATCACCACCATCAATCTACTCCTACTCCACTTCTTTCACACCTTAGCATTGCATTTGCTTTCTTGACTGCAAAAGCACATGGCCTGACTGGCATCAGCTTTTTGTCTGCCATAACCTATAGACAGGGCCCCTAGTGCTCTGCGGCAGAATTTTCTGATTTCTGCGGCAGGGATCCTTGGCTTCTGCTGCAGCATTTTCTGATTTCTGGGACATGATTTATGCATTTCTCTGGCTGAACGCAGTCCTGCCATTGGCTAAGTATAATGTGATGTCATCAATGACATCACATGCTAAGCACAGAGGAGAGCGTCAGGATAAACGTGTTGGGAAAGAAAGCATGACACTACAGAAAAACGGTATATCTGAATGAAAATTCACAAAAAACAATGAATTCTGTGACACTATATATATTCTGCGGCATGATGCAAATTCTGAGGAAAATTCCACAACCGCAGAATCTCAGAATTCTGGGGGCCTTGCTCATAGATCATTTTCCAAAATTGTGATGTCCACTGCTGCACCATACAGCTTGTGTGTGTCACCCAGATTCCTTACCCTTGGTGTAGAACATTGCACTTACCCACATAAAACGGAAGCCCCTATTTCTCATTCCATCCACCTGATGTGTGCAGAGCCCCCTTAATGCATCTTACTTCTATCATGTGTCCACTCTTCTTTGCAATTTATCATCAGTAAACATCTTACTCCAGGTCATTAATAAATATGTTCAAGTGAAATGTATCTAGCACTGGCCCCTAGTGTAGTAACACTACTCAGCACATCCTTCCACTGATAATGATGACAATTCACTCCTGTTATCTGTTTCCTACTGCACCTGTCCTCCAATTTACTACCCCCCTTCAGTACACTTTGTAGAATCTATACTGCAATGCCTTCTCGATGAGTTTTCTATGCAGTACAGTATTAATAGCCTTGCAGAAATCCAGGTAGACTACAACCACTGCTCTACCACAGCACCCTCTGTAGTATCCTTCTTAAACAAAAGGCAGTCAGGATGGTATTATTGGCATATGAAAAACATATATTCAACACATTGATGTGAAATACACAATGGAACAGATAACGAAGTACATGGTTTCTAATGCTTATCTCCTTCCCAGTTCAGTCTCTACTGATACTAATATGTTTGTCTTGTGTAAGACAATCAAACATACAGTAAACACAGATTATGTAAGCTAGTACAGAGGATTCTGCTTAAATGCTTTGATATTTACTGGTAACTGCTGGAACAATCATATTCACCATTTTCAGAAATTTACAGTTATTAGAGCTAGAAAAACAAACAAACAAAAAAAAATGAGATTCAATAGATGAGTTTAACCATACCTAGAGCAATGGTATTGTCTCCAACATACAGTAACAGCACAGTATGCTGAAGGTGTGCTGTCAGGTCATCTGTATACCATATTTTAAAGGTCAAATATTTATAATACAATCTGTTATTCTATGTACTAAATAGTAGAACATTTTAAATACGTTATCTGTCTACATACAGTAGCTTCATAAATAGATGATATACTAACTATAGTAGTAGTTGCAATCATGTTGAAAGGGGTTTCTGCTGGCAGTAAACAACAATCACAACTGGCAACAGCAGAACTGAGATACATTGGTTTCCCCAAGTGTTGAAAGATGTAGGAGGATTGCTCCATTTTCTGTGATGATGGCTCCTGTCAAACAGTAACTATTAGCATACTAATGCAAATTCCCATGTTTACATATGATAAAATGTTCACATTACATAAGTTTTACAGTCTCTTTCCTTTTTCTTCTCGCTAGCATAATGTCTCCGAAATGGTCTTTGGTATTTATAAATGGCATTTAAGGATTTCCTTTGCCAAACTAAATGCCAAAATGGAGTCCTGGTATGACAGCATCATGGCTGTCTTTCCCAATTTACTCTTGAAAGGTCATTTTGGCCTATAGGGAAAGATGGAACTAATGGCTCTGAAGGGATGTGCAAATGAGGAAACATGCTGTGAAACTCATGAACTATGAGTATTTTTGTTTTACAAATATGGGGATCTGCAATAGTATGCTTTCAATAAACAGAAAACAAAGTTGGTCAATTCTAGAGATTCTCCATTCCTTATGCAAAATTTCAAGCTGAGGTCATAAACTTCAATTTCTCCCATCACAATCATGTTCACAACAACAAATTTCAATGCCATACACTGGAAACTATAGCCTCAGCTACCAATAAGGACTCATGAGTAAATGAGAAGTATAAATGAAAAACCCAGTTTATACATGCAGTGGTGCCAGCCAAGCTGCAATGCACCAATGCAGCAGTATATCACAAAAATGTTGCAGTGTACTGCAGTGAACAGTGCAATGCAATGGCAAGTAAGCCCTTTTGGGTAGCCCATGACATGGGTATTGGTGACTGAGCACCTGCAATAATGGCAACTCAATCCCCTGTGCATGTCTTCGGGGCTACCGACAGGGTAGGGTGACCAGAGGAAGGGGGATCAGTGAATATAACAATGGGATGTCACTATTTGTACATGTGCTGAGGGGGAGCGAGCATGCACAGCTAGGGGCAGGAGGGATTGTGAGGGGTGGTGCTGTGGTGGGTTGCTGAGCTGGCCCCATGGTGTGGTGTGTGGGTTGGCAGCTTTCGGTGGGCAGGGTGCTGGGCTTGGGTCTGGGTGCTGGTGCATTTTTGCTGCACCCAGCCTGAATTATTGTTTTTAAACATTTTTGCACCCTCCCCCCCAAAATTGACCCCCCTGGAGTTGAGAATCCTTAAGTAGGGGAGGGTACGGTGGATGCAGCGTTCCCACATAAAACATTTAAATGCAAGTCCCCGGCACCATTTTGCTTAGCGCCGGGGAGTCAGAGTGCCAAAATTGATTTTTGGCACTCTGGCTTCGTGATAATGACGATTTCCTTTAGGCTTTCACTGTTATCACATAAATCCACTCATTTTGTGACATGTCATTTACTGCTCCGCTACTGTGTTTCATCATGGCCAGCTCTGCTGTAAATACTCTTAACACAGAAACATAGAAACATAGACTTTGACTGCAGATAAGTACCACTTGGACCCCTAGTCTGCCCATTTCCCTACCTACAGGATAATCCGCAGATCCTAGTTAACCAACAGCCTACTTCTTCCAAACCACCACAAGAATTGCCTTATGCCTGTCCCATGCATTCTTAAATTCCCCCACTGTTTTAGACCCCACAACCTCCTCAGGAAGGCTGTTCCATGCATCCACTACCCTCTCTGTGAAACAACACTTCCTCACATTGCCCCTAAACTGCCCCCCATCTTTAAATTTTGTCCCCTTGTTCTTGCATGTCTCTTTTTCTGAAAGATGCTACCCTCTTGGACTTTGTTGATTCCACTGAGGTATTTAAACGTTTCTATGATGTCCCCCCTCTCCCTCCTTTCTTCAAGGGTATACGTATTAAGCTTGTTTAGTCTCTCCTTGTATGGCTTCTCTTGCAGACCCTGCACCATTCTAGTTGCCCTTCTCTGGACTGCCTCTATCCTGTCTATGTCCTTGTGGAGATGGGGCCTCCAGAACTGGATGCAGTACTCCAGATGGGGTCTCACCAACTCTCTGTACAGAGGGATAACAACTTCCTGTTTTCTGCTGGTGATGCCTCTCCCTATGCATCCCACTATACCCCCAGCTCTCCCTACTGCCTTCTCACATTGCTTGCTAACCTTAAGATCATCTAATATGATTACCCCTAGGTCCCATTCCTTTTTTTTGTTTTTGTTACTACCTCCCCATTGTGTAATCTTCCCCGGGTTTTTGTTTCCCAGGTGCATTATTTTGTACTTCTTTGCATTGAATCCTAGCTGCCATACTTCCGACCATTTCTCCAACTTTGCCAAGTTCCTTCTCATCCTTTCTACACCTCCTTGTGTATAAACCCTGTTGCAGATCTTTGTGTCATCTGCAAAGAGGCATACTTTTCCTTCAAGTCCCTCTGCAATGTCACTTATAAAGACATTAAAAAGGACTGGACCCAGTACTGAACCCTGCGGTACCCCACTAGTAACCCCCTCTTTCTTCAGAGTGGACTCCATTTACAATTACCTTCTGTGTCCTGTTGTCCAGCCAAAGTTTTACCCAGGCTACCACCCTGGGACCCACTCCCAGGCTGGTTAATTTGACTATTAATCTTTTGTGCGGGACTGTGTCAAATGCCTTGCTAAAGTCTAGGTAGGCCATGTCCACAGCCCCTCCCTGGTCTACCATTTTGGTCACCAAGTCAAAGAAATCAATTAGATTTGTCTGACATGATCTTCCCGCTGTGAACCCATGCTGCCTTGGGTCCTGTGCCCCACTGGCCTCTAGGTACTCAACAATTCTTTCCTTCAGAAGTGATTCCATCACTTTCCCTACCACAGAGGTCAAACTGACAGGTCTGTAGTTTCTTGTCTCTGTCTTGGTCCCACTTTTGTGAAGGGGAATCACATCCACCTTCCTCCAGTCCTCAGGTACCACACCATCCTCCCATCACTTGTTAAAAAGGGTAGTCAGTGGTTTCACTAGTTCTCCCCTTAATTCTTTTAGAATTCTGTGGTGAATTCCATCAGGCCCCATTGCTTTGTCCACCTTCAGTTTTAGGAGTTCTTTCAGAACCCTTTCCTCTGTAAAAAGTACTGGGATCAGCCCCCCTATACAGAGTGTTTCTGTTAATTGGATTAGGCACCTCCCCCTCCTCTTTTGTGAATACTGAGCAGAAATATTCATTCAGTATCCCTGCTTTTTCACTATCCCCCTCTGCCCACCCACTGTTCATTCTATTCAGTCTCACTATCCCTCCCTTAGTCTTTCTACACTCCCTGATTTACCTATAAAAGGTTTTATCCACCTTCTTAACTGAGTTGGCTATCCTTTCCTCAGTTTGGGCCTTTGCTATTCTGACTTCCCTCCCTGCTTCCTTCTGCCTTAACTGGTACAGTTCTCTGTCCTGCTCCTTCTGTGTTTCCTTATACTTCCTGAATGTTATCTTTTTCTCCCTGACATTCCCCGCCACCTCTTTTGAGAACCATAGTGGATTTTTTTTTCATTTTGATTTGTTTATTTGCTTCACACAAAGGCTTGTTGCATCTGTGATGGCAGTTATGATAATTCCCCATTGTTGCTCCACCCCTCCTTCTAGCTTGTTTGCTAGTGCTTTTCTGAGGCACTCTCTCATCTTGCCAAAGTCAGTCCTCCTGAAGTCCAGTACCCTTACTTTTGTATGGCTTGACTCTGTAGCTGAGTTTAACGTGAACCACACTGTCTGATGATCACTTGTTCCCAGATGGCATCCCACTTCTAGATCTGAGATCCTCTCACTGTCCCCATTTGAGAGTACGAAGTCTAAGATTGCTTCCTCATAAGTGGGTACCGAAACTAACTGTCTGAGGCATGCCACCTGTAGGGCATCAAGAATGGCCCTGCTCTTGGATGTGGCTGCAGCAAGTGTGTTCCTGTTAACATCTGGCTCTTATTAATAATGAAAGGCATGACTGGAATTCCTAAACGTTTTGAAATGTTGTGTAGTTGAGTTCTTAAAATACCATTTCTGATTTGTTTTAGATAGGGGTTAGAGTCCTTCATTAAGTCATGTTATTGTTTATTGCACTAGTTTATTATACATACCCATTCCAAAAGCTCACAAGTATACAAGATTATAAAAAGGTATAACACCAGTCTAACATCAGTAACAAGCAAAACTGTTGGGAAATTCATTTACCAATTGTGATGGCTAAAACTGGAGAAAAATTAATGTTGAACAACGCAGCAATGTTAAGTTGTTTATTGATCCACCAAGTAGTGATTTTTCTTGTATGATCTACATAGTACAGCAGAGAATGGGTTGGCTGATGATTATGTCTCAATAGAATTTGTTAAGCTTTTGGTTTGAAGATAACAACATAGCAATCAAATAGATGATACAGCTTAACATGCTGCACAATAACATCAAATAAGATGGATATGGTGCATAAAGGTAAACTCTAACAATGTTAAATCTAGTTGGTATCCCTTTGGGGTGTATTCTGGGAACAAAGATGGGCCCTCTTGTCTTCTTGATATGATAAATTACATGAAAATCCATGGGAAAAAACAAAAATATGTGAATAAAATTAAACTATATGATATTCATAATACATTTGACATGGGAAATCTCCAAATGTGTAGAAACTAACATAGGATCATTTAAAATAATGGTGTGAAAAGCTAACTGCCCAAAGCATAATAAAAAGTAGACATTTTAGGTAAAAGGGCATATTTGGCATATATAACATATAATTTTCATATTTTCAATAAACACATATCTGTGGCCATTTCTCTCCAAGACTTTGCATATGGTTGTTTGTTTGGGGAGAATGGGATATGGGGCCTACAAATACAATGCGTACTGTATGTTTTCTCATGTATTGACTTATAAATAATAAAAAAAGCCTTAAAACCCTTAAGCTGCTAGAAGATTTACGATGTGTATAGAAATACATGGCATGGCATCTTGCAATGTTTATGTAACTATGTAATTTTGCATGCCATGATATTTGCTAACTGTTTGAGATATGTTTGTGATATAAACCTTTTGTTGACTACAGTACTTCAACTGAGAGAACTTTCCCCTAGTTGTAATAAGTGGAAATAAATTTGAGTTTGAGTAAACAAAGTATGACTTTCTTGTTATTCCATGAAAGTAGTTATTTCACTAACCATTTATAAAATGCTCTGTTAAACCACTTAATTTACAGTGTTACCCATATACTGTAGTTATATAGAGATTATTTAAGTTCCTTGTTAATGACAACATGGTGGCACGTTTCAAGATGGGGTGGGATACTGACATGACACTGTTGAGGTTGACAGTGGAGGAGTTGGCATTAATAGGCTTGGAGTTTAGTTTATGTGGAACTGTGGGATGACTGATCCACTAGAGACTTAACCAATGCTAGGCTGGTGAGTGCCTAGATAGGAACTGGGAAGACAGGATGGGCCATGCATCTTTTGCTGTCCTAAAACATATACAGTATGTATCTATGTATCTACTGTGTGTAAGTAATCATTAGGGCAGAAATGCATTTTAATTTCATTGGCTTCATTGTGAACCCATGTCCAGCTACAGAAAATGCTTGGAAATATAGTTGAGATTAGCCATCTTAATCAATTTAAATTCACAGGATGGAAGTCAGCAGAAATAATCCAACAAGTCAATTTCATTTTAAAATGACCATGAAACAGCAATTTTATGGTAAAACAATTTAAGAAAGTAATTGAAAATGACAAAGGGCATAACTTGTGGCAATGTACACAATGGGGGCACTTGCATATTTTACTTCCTGGAAGTCTTTGATTTTAGGAACAATAAATCTACAATTCTCACATTTAGTCCTTATTTTAGACTCACTTCCCATTTACTGGATTTGCAGATTGTGTATTCAGCAAATCAGAGCTGTGAGGGAAAGAAAATATCAAGTGTCAAACACAGGCATTTTTTCACTGACTTCACAAAGGTAACTTTGCTATTTTTATTTTTATTTTTGTGGCATTTCACAAACCTTGTGAAGCAAGCTCCACAGGTTTGCCAAATACTAGCAATCAAACACAAAAACTAGCTTGACAAATACACTTTAAAAAATAATTTGGTTAAAATATAAAGTAACACATGCATTCTAAAACAGAGATTCTGTTCCATTACTAAACATTCTATTTGAGTTGAAATGGTAAATACTGTATAGCCTAAATCATTCCCCGTTTCATCATACTGTACTTTTCAAATTCAAACATGCACAAAAATATTTCTTATGCATTTCACCTTTAGTATTTTTAAAATAGTAGGTGCAAATGTAGGTTTCTAAATGTATTGGATGCTTTGGACCTCATTTAGGTCTCTACCAGGGTTGCAATACTGCAGCAGAGGCCTCTAAAGGGATACTGTCGGTGGCGTTGGACTCCTGGGCGCCAGTCCATTCATGCCTGCAGACCTTCTACTGAAGCACTTCTTAGTTTTCATCAGAGCACAGATGAACTCATAAGTTAGGGCAGAGGTGCAGAAAATGTCAGGTAGATGTAGACAAACCTGTCCTTGAGGAGCACTTAAGGCTGTTCCAGGAGGCTATCAGGGTAACAAAGAAGTTCTTTGCTGCTGTGATTGCAGCTGAGAAGAACCAACCATAAACACATTTCTGTACAGTATACTTTTTATTATATCTTGAATGTCTACAGCACAGTGAACTTGTTTCCATTAAGAAGTGTGAGTGGTTACATTAGTTCTTTAAAGTGAAGGTTGTAAGCATATGGGACCACATTTCCTCCACTACACAGTTATTGGGCAACATGGTATACAGAGAAGACTGAGTGGACTGGTGAAACATGGAGTGGAGTTTTGACTATTGGATGAGGATGAGGTCCTTAAGGTGGTCATGTCCTTGTTGTGCACCTCTTGTGTACTGGACACAGTACCCACTCAGCTGCCCAAGGCTGGTCAGAGAGCATTGATTCAAGTAATGACAGGTATTGTCAACATCTCTCTGGGGAGGCACTGTTGCCACTCTTAAAATGTTGGTGGTAAAACCCTGCTTAAGACAAAAGAGTCTTTAGAGACTGACATAGATTTTATAGATTACATGGATATTGATTACAGATAAGGACTGCTTGGCCCACCTAGTCTGCCCATTTTCCCTACCTACTGTAATATCATAGACCCTAGTGGGTCACCTGCTTTTGCCCTCCCATCTCAAACTAATAAAATACCCCAAGTTCTATCCCATGCAATAGTGAAACCTGTCACAGTTTTTGCTTCTACCACCTCTGCTGGGAGGTTGTACCATGCATCCACCACCCTTTCCATTAAGAAGCATTTTCTAACATTTCTCCTGAATCTGCCTCACTCCAACTTCATAGCATGTCCCCTTGTTCTTGAAAATCTTTTTTTTGAAAAAATGTTTCCACTTATAACCTATTTATATCCATGTGGTATTTGGAAGTCTCTGTCAAGTCCCCCTCCTATACTCAAAGTTATACATATTGAGGTCTTTTAACCTCTTCTCATAGGGATTTTGCTGTAGGCACAGCATCATTTTAGTTGCTCTCATTGGGACATTCTCAATTCTATGTCCTTTCTAAGATGTGGGACTCGATTCTCAAAAGGTCCATAGATTGACAGAAGTTGTAGCAAAAGGCAGTTTGCATCAAAACCCAGTGCACCATGGACCTTGAGCTCAATTCTCAATTGGATAAGGTCCCAACAGCAAAGTCCTGCCACTTGTGGCCATTGTGGCCATGGACCAAACAGATAGCAGACCAGGAGGGTTTGCTGCAAGCTGTGGGCCAGCCATGTGCCACTCTGGTCCCTGGTGGTCTAGCAGTCTCCCCCCCGACATTCCAGTACATGTAAAAATATAATACATTCTTTACCTGGTGGTCTAGCGGTCCCCCTCCACGTGCCCATATATGAAAATATGTACAAATCTCTCTTCCTGGTGATCTAGTGGTTCCCACCTCCCTCACCCTGGCAGATAGTGCCCACTCCCTGCAGCCCTGGCTAGTCTAAGGGTACTTAGAATTTCACCCTCTGGGAGGGTTTTCAGAATCCTGATTTAGGGGATGTGGCAACTTGCATCTGCTGCATGTCCCACAGCATGATGCAACAGCCAGTTTAGTGCCACAAGGCTGGTATAAGCCCCCTTTGGTGCATGCAGCCTGTGTTTGCCACAGGCTGCTTTTTGGAATAGCTTTGGGTGCATTGTCTGATGCAAGACACCACTTGTGTCATTTTAAAGGCTGTGGAAATCAGGCATGTGTTCCCTAGAACTGAACACGGTACTCCAGGTAAGGTCTCACCAATGTTTTATACAGTGACATAACTACAATGCCTCCCTCTTTCTGCTCTTGATATCCCTTCCTATTCACCCCAACATCCCAGTAGCTGTTCCCACTGCCTTATCACACTGTTAGGACACCTTTAGGTGATTACCCCCCCAGTCCTTTTCCTGACCAGTGGATGACAGTACCACTCCCCCAAACTTGTACTCTGCCCATGGGTTTCTGTTCCCTAAGTGCATGGCTTTGCGCTTTCTTGCATTGATTCACAGTTGCCAGTCTCTTGACGACTCACCAAGCTTCCTTAGATCACTATTCATTTATTCCACTCCCCTGGAATATCTACCCTATTACAGATCTTAGTGTCATCTGCAAAAATGCATAGCTTCCCTTATAGCTTCTCTGCAATGTCACTAATAAAGACACTAAAGAGGACCAGACCTAGTACAGTTCCTTGTACCCTTCTCAAAGTAAACTCTATTCACCACCACCCTCTGTCTCCTGTCCTCCAAATGATTTCTTACCCAATTTACCACCTTTGGACCCCCACCCAGTCTACCCAGCTTGTTCATTAGTCTCCTGTGTGGGACAGTGTCAAAGACCTTACTGAAATTCAAGTAGGTAACAACCATGGCTCCACCCTGATCTACTTCCCTAGTTACCCAGTCAGAGAAATCTGTGAAATTAGTTTGGCATGACTTCCCTGTTGAGAATCCATGTTGCCTTGTGTCCTGTAAGCCCCTGGTTTCAAGATATTCTACAGTCCTTTCCTTTAGTAGTGACTCCATTAATTTCCCCACAACCACTCAGGCTGACTGGTCTGTATTTACCAGCCTCCTCCTTACTGCCACTTTTGTGAAGTGGCCCTTCTCCAGTCCTCTGGAACCACCCGTGTCTCCATTGAGTGGTTGAGCAAGACATTCAGGGCTGCAGCTAGCACCTCTCTGATCTCTTTCAATATCCTGGGATGTATCCCATCTATCCCCATAGCTTTGTCCACTTTCAGATATGCTAGTCCCTTCATGACTCTCTCCACTGTAAATGGGCTTTTACCTGCCTCCCTCCCTTCCCTCAATGCCCCTGCCCCCAATTTGTGGTCCCTCCTCTTCCCCTTCCAAAATGAACACTTAACAAAAGTATTTATTCAGTATGACTGCTTTTTCTTGATCCCCTTCCACACAATCCTCCCCCCAAATGTTACTATCCCTCCCCTGGTCTTCCTTCTTTCACTTATATCTAAAAAAATGCCTTATCCCCTTTCTTTACTTTCTTAGCTATTTTCTCCTCCATTTGCACTTTTGCACACCTGACTGCTTTCCCTGACTCCCTATGCTTCATTTGATACCCTCTCTGTCCTCCTCCATCTATGTCTCCATAAGCCTCTGGAATGTTGTTTTTATTTGTCCTAACCTTTCTAGCTACCTCTTTTGTGAACCGTATTGGTCTTCTTTTCCTTTTCTGTTTGTTAACTCTTCTTATGCAGAGGTTTATTACCTTCACTATAACCCCTTTTATTTTTGCCCATTGTTCCTCTACTCCTCCCAAATTCTCATCCTCTTGCAAGTCACCTCTGAGATATTACTCAATGATTTTGAAATTGGCTCTTTTGAAATCCAAGACCCTTGCCTTTGTGCCGCATGATTCTGCCATGCTTCTTATAGCGAACCACACTGTATGATGATCACTGGTCCCCAGGTGATCACCTACCATGATGTCTGCAATACTGTCCTCGTTGGAGAACACAAGGTCCAATATTTCTCCCCTATGAGTAGGCTCTCCTACTAGTTGATTGAGGAATGCTCCCTGCAGGGGAGTCTAGGATGTGTCTACTCCAAGCTGAAGCTGCAGCTGGGAAGCCCCAATCATTATCTGGCAGATTGAAGTCCCCCACAAGCAGCATTTCCCCCTTGATTGCCATCTTGTAGAAGTCTTCCATCATAACTTTATCTAATTCCACTCCGTGAGCCGGTGGTCTGTAGATCACCTAATGCAAATAGCCACTTTATTTTCCTTCTCCAATGTGACCACAGTGTCTCCACCCCTTCCTGAATTCCCTGTAACTCTTTTGTTTTATTGCTGACAATCACTGTCCTTTCTGAAAAGGGTATACCCTGGTAAGGCTATATGCCAGCCGTGATTCACATTGTACCATGTCTCGGTAAATGTGACAACATTCAGGTCAGCCTGTGCCATCATGGCTGGCAGGTCTGGGATTTTATTACCCATACTTCTAGCATTTGTACACATGGCCTCCAAATATTGTTCCTATCTCCCTCTGCCAATCCCCTTCTTACCCTCATGCAGCCACCCATTATCCCACCTATCAATATTCACATCCCCCTTTATTTATACCTCTATGTTTTATTATTACTAGGTACCCATGATAATTTTCTTCTTTTAGGGTTTACTATATTGACTACAGCAGCTTGTGAAGGGCAGTCCATGTCACCCTTTTTCTTTCTGCTACCCTCTGTACTAATTTAAATTAACTGCTAAATACCATTTAAACCTTGTGCTGAGAACTGTAGTACACCTACTATATGGATGCAGACCATCCCCTTTGTATAGGTGCTGATCCCTCCAGGTGTGACCCCAGTCTTCAATCTAACCAAAACTTTCTTTTCTGCACCACTCCCTCAACCATGTGTTAAAGTTACTAATACGGCATGCCCTGACTGCCCCTCTGTCATAGACAGGCAACACCTCAGAGAAGGCCACTGAACTTGCTACCTATTGAAGCCCCCTTCCCAATTTCCTGAACTCCTCTTGAACCACACTTACCTCATCATTAACCAAGTCATTGGCCCCAAGGAGGACAATCTAGGTCTTCCACCCCAACTGCTGCCCTGCCAATTGTAAGGATCCTTTTCCCATCCCTCCTAGCAGTGGTTCTGAGATGGCACTTAACCTCTCTTTCACAATCCCTTCCTGCCCGCAAATCAATCCCCCTCACCTTGGAGTCCCCCACCAGGAATTGCTTTTTTCTCCTTTGGGCTCCTTTGCCATCCACCATTGACTCTCCAATGTTGAGACCCCGCACATCCCCCCATGCCCGCATTGCTGGTGTAACTATGGGACTGTCTTTCTTTGCTGGTGCCACGTAGGAATTATGCAGTGGTAACATATGATGGATGTACCTCTGTCCCTCCAACCTCACCCCCTTCAAGCCTACCTCAGTCCATCCACCCCTAATTCTTGGCAATCTTTGATGCAGTGTAAGTGGACTTGGTTATCACTGTGCCAGTAAGAAGGTCTCATGAATGCCAGCCAACTCTGTTCTAAGTTGAGCAATCCCTTATCCCAGAGAGCTGCTTGCAGATGGGACAGCACTGCAGCCTTCAGAATGTTTACCTGAAAACTGTCGTCCCACAGTCACTGCAATTCACCCCTCCCAACATCCTTGTTTAACTATTTTGCCTGACTTAATATTATTATTTATTTATTTAGCTTTTGTTGACCAGGAAGGTACACTAGACACGCTATATGCCTATTTTCTTGTACGACCCAGAAAAGTACAATGAAAGTACAGGTTCAAATAAGGTACATAACAATAAGAGGGGCAATGTACAGACTCACAAAAGAGCCAGTTAATCAGAGATAGTCTACAGTAAGCAGCCATAGGTAATATATATATACACACATACTGACTAAACAGGCTAAGACATTCAAAGGCAATTACATTGTATGAGTGACCCTTTTTTGCTAGGGACACATAATTCCTGAGCAGATAACAAGAAAATCACATGCTTCCTAGAGTTAAAAGACAGCAAGAAGTGTCATTGGAGCCTGCAAGAGAGATCACAGGGTTGGATGAGTCCAATTTGGAGACCTGGTTAAGGTAGCTTGGGACACCCTACACACAGAGGCCAGTTTCAAGTGATCCCACAGGGAATTCTGGAGACTCAGGTGGGAGGGGGGGAAGCAAACGTGGTCAGGAAAAGAGTTCCATAGCCTTGGACCACACGTAGCAAAGTTCCTATCCCCCATTAGGGTACGAGTATAAGGAACTTTGAGCACCCCAGGACCCTGAGACCTGAGGGAGTAGGAGGAGGATTCAGCAGGCTTGAGAAGCTGTACCAGCCCCGGAGGGGTGTCGGTTCTGAGCACCTTTCCTATGAAGCAGCCCAACCCACAGTTGAAGTGATTGGCTGGGGAAAGCCAACCCAGTTTGTCATATAATTTACAATGATGGGTGAGACGTGGGGCTGCCAGGGCAAAGCAACAGATGTTGTTGTAGGTCATGTTCCACTGATTGAGGTGGACCTTGGAGGTGCTAGCGAATAGGAGAAGGCCATAGCTAAGTGAAGGGAGCAGCACACCTCTGGCCAACACCAAGCGAGCGTCAGACGTCAAATTTTTCTTTGCCCTGTAGGCAAGACCCAGTTTACAGTTTACGGCTCTGCAAACATTTAGGATGTGACACCCCAATAATATTGTTTACTTTTAAACCTAAAATAACTCTTACCCTAGATAAGGTGTTGCATGACGTACTGTGGTTACCAATTTGTCTCTCTCAAGCTACTACTGACATGTAACCAGATCCTAATGTTAATATCTCTCCCACTATGTATTTTCTTGTCTTTACTGTGTAAACTGTTCTCCTGTGTTCTCCCCTTCCCCAGGATGCATCTGTAAGCAAGAAGTACTCTGCTCAGTATGCCTTCCTGGTAAAAATGCTTAAATAAATAAATAAATCTGTTCTCAAATTTTGCTTATTTTATATTAATTGTCTCCCTTCCCTTTTAACACTATCAAGTAAGAATACAAACCTTTATCTACATCTAGACAGATTAGTTAAGCATTAGTGAGCAATAAACACACTAAATAAGTCCCACATGAGCCCTTTCTTAGAGCACAGGATTTGCACACCCTACTTGCCTCCCGTTGCCTCCCCACACAATGCAGGCAGTCTTACTTCTATCCTGCTGCCTCCCCAAACAATACACACTGTATTACTTCTATCCTGTTGCCTCGACACACAATGCAAACAGTATTACCACATTAAATAGATGTTAATACAATAGGCACATCTTATAAGTGACTTGCACTTAAGTAATTTTATAAAACTTCTTCTTTTGGACAAGCCCCCACTTCTTTCCCCTCTTCTTGTCTTCAAACTTTCTGCAGCTACTTACTAGGCTGGCTTACCTAGGAATTTTCAACTAGTCTCCAATCTTCCCCTTTTGTTACAGGCTGTTGAGAAGCTGGTTGGAGCCCAGCTGGTTATCTACCTGGTGGAAATGACCTCTTCAAATCATTTCCAACTGGGAATTGAAGCAGAGGCAGCATGGAGACAGCCTTGATCAGGGTATGCAATGATCTTCTTCTGGCAAGAGACTGCTGAGGGCTGACTGGGACAGTTTTACAATGGCTTGGTCATCCTCGGTGAAAGGGAGCAGCTGATAGTTCTTAGTTCTTGGTGGTCACATCCAGTTGCTCTGGACTGTAGCATCCCTCAGGGTTCTGTGCTTATGTACATGTTGCTGTCAGTGTACATGGTACCATTGAAAAGATTATTAGACACTGCAGTGTGCAGTGTCACTGTTCTGAAGATAACTTCTTTCAATGCTAATATTAGAAGTGTTTGGTGGAAATACAGGTATGGATGGCCTCCAGTTGGTTAGCTCTGAATCCCACTAAGTTTGAGGTGCTGGTCGTGGGAAATTAGAAGCAGATGTCAGCCATTTGTGGTGGTCTAAGTCTTCCTTCCTTAATGTGGGTTTGACTTCATGTGGCTGAAGAGGTCCACAGCCTGGCACTAGTTCTTGACTGATATCTAACATTAGTTCCACAAGTATCTTCTTTAGCCAAGAACTGCTTTTATCATCTGAAAGATATCTGGAGGCCCTAATTGATTGGGCTGAGCTTATCACCCTGTTCAATGCACTCATCCTGTCTCATCTTTACTGCAATTGAGCACTCTTAAAGGCTTACATTGGGTCAGCTACATCACTTGCAGCTAATGCAAAATGTGATACTGAGGTTCCTGACCTCAGTATGGATGTTGCTGCATATTACTCTCTCTCTCTAGAAATTCTAGGCTGGCTACCAGTTAGGTGGCATATTGACTCCTGGCTGCTTTTATTAATATTCAAATCATTTAATGGTATGGACCCCTGATACCTCAGTGAACTCTTGACTAACCACATGCCTTTCAGGGATCTTTGGTCTAGGAGGTGGGAACTACTGATGATCTACCATCATGTTTAAGATCACAGGCAAGTGGGATTTATACATGTTTGCCTGATCTCTGGAATGCATTACCTGAGGGGATTTGCACTGCCTAGTCCTTACAGTCATTCAAAAATAAAGTTCTACCTATTGTACTACAGCTAGAATTCAATTAGAGGGTGACCTCTGGAATGCATTTCCTAGTCTTTACAGTCATTCAGAAATAAAGTTCTACCTACTCCAGCTGTTATTCAATTAGCGTGAATATTGGCACTGCAATATACATTGTAATATGATGTACTTTAATATGTATTGTAATGGTTAACCTATTGGATATGTTATTCTTTATGAAGGGAGTTTAGGTGCAAGAATTCTTTTTATGGTTTGTGTTATTCAGTGCTGATGTTGTACAGGTGCTCCCAGCTTTGGAGGGGCTCCTTTTATAAACTAAATGGACCAAACCAAATGTTCTCACTCATTCTAAATGTAATTTTTACACAGGTAATGTTAGATGTTAATATGCCTCTCAGTCCATGGTATATATTCATCAGAAAATAAGCATAGCATATCATCAGTAAAGGGGTGTTAATATAGAAACTACTTAGAAAGGACTTTGGAAACAGATGTCTAACTAAAAGAAAAATAATATATTTTTGATACATAACTTAAATTTGTTTTTAGATAAGAAAATACATTTAGATAGCATTGTAGTTCCAGTGCATGATCTCCAGCTAGAAACCCCCATTAATCATAAAATGTTTTATTTTCATAGGTGAACGACAATCTGCTATGTAGAGACATCATCATTAAAAATTAATTTAACTTAATAGATCAACTAATAAACTCAGTGCTGAAACACAGTGGGTAGTTATGAAAGGAACTTGCAATAATTTGCTTTGCATAATGACAGACTTTGTCAAATGGAAACACAGGTATCCATGCAAAGTAAAATAAGGAAAATATATATTTCCATAGTAATTATTTTGAAATATTTATTGTTTATTTCTTTCAAATGAACATTTAAAAATCTAAAGTTTTCATGTATTGAAAGACATGTTTTGCATTGCACACTTTTAATTATTACAACATTTTAAGCTAATGAGTTGGAACATGTACCATAGCAGCCAGGAACCTTAAGCTGTGTGTTTCAAAGCAGACTAACTTCTGATGAATTACAGCATACTGTATTTTTATGGTTAAATGATATCGTTATCTTTTGTGGCTTCTACTAACTCATGTGCTGTCTCAAAGAACAGCAACACTATAGTGTTGCGTCTTCAAGAAAAACAGTATTTGAGGTTTATTTATTTATTTATTTTTTGTTGACCGGGTAAGTGCACTAGACAAATTCTGCCTATTTTCAGGCACGACCCAGGGGAAGGGGATGGGAGGATGAGAGGGAGGTTAAAATGTTTTATAAGTTGCTTATCAGAATGTTCTCTTCAGCTTAACAAGCCTTGAATCTTTGGTAGATTTCAAATCCAGCATCCTGTCCTGTGGGAGACCATTCAGTTCAAAAAGGCAGCTTTCTGATCATAATGCATTGGAAACTGAATATAACATAAAGCACTGACATTGGCAAGGCACATATTGTACCAACATGAGTAGTACACACTGGGATATGGCTATGAGACATACCAAAATGAGTACACCACATACTAAAGTGTAACACTAATCAGAATGGGTATAACACCCACTAAATTGAAAATGAACCTTACTGAATTATAGTAGTTATACACTTACCAAACTTAGAATAATGCATATCAAAATGGGTATGACACTCACTGTTGATTATGAGAAATACTGGAATTAGTACTCACACAAAGCACTATAAGGATGAGATTACCCACTTTTAGGCCCAGTGGTGAAACTGAGACATTAGAACCTCTGTGCTTGATTTGAATGGGCACTAAGGGCTGGATGGATATGATGGTATGGCGGAGACAGGAATGGAAAGAGGGTTTCATTTCAAAACCCTGAGCAGCAAAGATGCTGGGAGAAAGGGAGGTGCAGAGTCTGCCTATTTCCTGCAGGCTGCTCTAACTTCAGAGGGTAGAAGTGAATTCAAGGGTACTTTCCTTGGCAATGATGTTGAGAACAGGGGATTTGGGGTATAATAAATATCAAAATGGAGCTAACTAGAGATACAAGGAATTTCTAACTTTGCTTTAGCTCTGTTTCATGAAATGTGGAAAATATCTGCAGAATTTCTGCATTTTAGGACTTTTTTAACAATGCAGTCTTTTTTAAAGTATTCGGTATGAGAACAAATTTATGAAAGGCATAAAATCTATAGAAATGCTTTCTGCATTTCATTGAATTACTGTAGTAAACACACATTGCATAAGGCAAAATTATCAAAAAGCCTTTTTATTGCATTCAAACAACTTAGCATACCAAGGAAAATGAAACTTTCTGGAAAGTTTAATAAAAAACATTGAATTTTTGCAGTGTGGAATAAAAAAATTCTAAAATGTTTGCATGCAAAAAAGGCCACATTGAAATGTATACAACACATGCCAAAATAGGTTTTACAATACATGTATTTCATATATCAAAATGAGTGCTGAATATACTAAGAAAAGGATAAATACACACTGCAACATGTATAACACATGCAGTACCATAATGAGAATAAGACGTACTCTAAAGCACATGACATCAGGGACTAGTCATGCATGTTGATAAATTAGTTGCTGTGAACATCAATGTATCATTCTGCTCTGGTTTCAGGATATACACTTTTGAACCTACGTTTTAGTTTCCGCTATAACCATGTAATTTCAGAAACAGCAGTAATGAAATACTGTATCAAGTAAATTCTGAACTGCATTTTATTATCATCTATAATCGAGTACTCGAGAATTAGAAATAATACAGTACTGCCTTGACTAAATTCATTGTTTCAGTTTGATTAAAAAATATTAGGTTGGAGGAATCATGCACAAAACAGTAAGCTGGATAAATCATGCACTATGTTCACAGAACTGAAAGCTGCTATATTGCTCAGCGTTGGAATAAATACAGTCACCCCTTTTAACAGACTGTAACTGCAACAGTTTGAAAATAATTTTATGCAAATTAGTTATGTTCTCATTTTTTTCTTTTAGTAATTTAAGAAAAATACTTAGGCCCAGATATTCAAAGGGGCTTCACCTGGAACAACAGTTGTGCGGCTGGCAGTAATGCTCCCGAGACGTTATTCAAGGGGGACTTGCACAGTGCAAGTCCCGATGTGCTGGGGTGCAATGATAATGTATGCAGCACATCTGAAGGGGTGTGCCCATGCATATGCAGCACATCCTGATATTCAGCCCAGTATGTGCAATGCATATGGTGGCACAACCCTTAGATGAGCCGCATACTGGGGCACAAAGTTGAGCCCCCCAAAAAATGGCTGAAATATTGGCCACCCACAGGTGGACTGCTGTACTACATGGTGCAACACAGCACCTGCCAGCCATGGTTGGCCACCACCCACCCACAGAACACCATCCATAAGCATAAATATGTACCCTGGTGGACTAGTGGCACCCCCCTCACTGTCCGTAATCTGATCACTGAGGAATAGGGATGTCTTCAGTCCCTGGTAGTCTAGCGGTTCCCCCCCTCCCTGATTCCCAACCCATGTACTACTAGAAATACCACAGTCCCTCATAGTCCAGTGGTCTCCCCTCCCCAAGCCCCAATCCATGTTAGTATACTGAAACCTCATTCTCCCTTTTAGTCTAGTGGTCCCCTTTCCATGAGCCCAGATCCAAGTCTGAAGACAAAATCCCCCAGTCTCTAGTAGTGTAATGGTACTCCCCACCCCACCCATGTCCAGGTTCGCCTGTGTAGCACAGTTCACTACATCCATGTTGGTCCAGTGGCCACCCTCATAGGCCTCCTGCCCACCCAGCACCCCCCATCATTGGCGGGCAGCTGCAGCCCACCTGCATAGTGCCTGACTGCCCACCAAATGACAGCATACAGGATGCTCTGTCAGTCCTTTTTTCCACACTGTGGACCAATGGGCTTGCAGTACATACTGTACATGTCACTCACAAATATGTGATTAAATGGACCTTCATTCACATATTTGTGAGTGACATGTACAGTATGTAGTGCAAAGCCCATTGGTCCACACTAGTGGACCAGTGGGCTGACAGATCATACTGTGCACTGTCATTTGGTGGGTTGCCAGCTGTATGTGGCCAGGTTGCAGCTGCACACTGATGATGGGAAGGGGTGCTGGGTGGGCAGGGCATCTGTGAGGGGAGCCACTGGAACACCACAGGAGTAGTGTACTGCACTACACAGGCAGTCCTGGACATGGGTGGGGTGGGGGGTGCAGCTACGCTACCAGGGACCGGGGGCTTTTGTCTTCAGATATGGATCTGGGTACTGGGAATGGGGATCACAAGACTACCAGGGAGAAAGAGGTTGGGGTATACTAACACAGACTGGGGCTTGGGGATGGGAGACCACTGAACTACAAGGGATCGATGTTGATTTTAGTAGTACACAGATCGGGGCTCAGGGAGGTGGGTACCACTAGACTATCAGGAATATTCACATATTATTATACAGTGATCAGTCTTACTGGTGGGGAGGAGACACCACTAGACTACCAAGGAAATAATTTGTCGCACATTATGGGTGATTGGGGTTATGGGCAGGAAGCGTTCCACAGGATTTCCACTGACAGCACTGCATGCTGTGCAGGGCATCAGGTGCATTTTGCTGGCCTTCCCTGCTCAACACATGCAAATGGGGCCATAATGAAATGCAAATGGCCCCATTTGTGCCATGTATACATTATGGCTCCATTTACTTGTCCAGGTCTGAATACTGTATCTGGGACTTGCACCCAGTGCAGCTACAGTTGCACTGGAGTATTCCCAGTCCTATCTTTCTGAGGGATGCATTGGTGCATTGTATATGCACCCTATGCATTATGTGCTATATTCAGAGGTGATGCGCAATGGCACAGCTCCTTTAAATATCTCCATTTCTTGGTACGGCTCACCTCGGTTGTGCTGCGCCTCCACTTGCACCATTGCCGGGCGCATTATGAATATTGGGCCATTAGTGTTAAAAGCACAGTTCTACTTATTATGTCTGTAATAACATGCATTAATATAATGTAAATGTGAATGACATTAATTTATCCATAACATTTTCTGCTGTCAATGCAAGCTGCTCTAAGTGGCATTCAAAGTGGAACTTCATTTTTTTTCTTAATATCTGTTTACCCATGCTCAGTTTTCTCTTCTTTATAAGTAGACTTCCTTGGATCTAGTCTAAGTGTTCAGAGACCAACTGACTTGTATCCAGTCTTATATCAAAGCTTGAACTCAAATTACTCTTATACAAGATGTTTGATGCAAGACTACTCAGTCTGAAAAGAAGGGCAGAATAATGTACATATAACCAAATATAATGGACAAGTGTTCTACACAATTGAGATATGCTACTGAAAATTAATGTGCTTAATTATATGAGAAATATTCTGGAAAAGTCGTGGAAGATCAGGATCCTTAGCAGTGATGCAACAAGCTTTGCCCTTCACAATCTTGCAAATTGACACTGCTTCTCAAGTTGGTGGTACTGCTCTTCATGTACCTACGTAAGATGCTTCACTGAAAAAGTTCAATCTACTTTATGAGGGATGAAGTGTTGGACATGACAGTCCATGACATTTAAATCAGATATAATAACTGCACACAATGGCTTTGCCTGCCAGATGCATTTCAGACGTCAGTCCTTTATCAAAGGCCTTTGATAAAGGACTGATGTCCAAAATGTGTCAGACAGGCAAAGCTATTGTCTGCAGATGTTATGTCTGTCTTATATGTCATGGTTTGTCATTTTTAATAAATGAACAACGAAGCCTGAAAACTGGAGACTGGTGTCCATTTCTCAGAAGAGGTGAGGAGTGCCCAGCTTTGATAATTTTATGTATTTATGTAATTTGATATTGAGGAAGGGTGATGCTTTGGGATGACTGAAGCTAAATACAGTGAAGTACGTCCTTGAGGAGAAGAAGGAGGACATTTGCAGTGACTGAAGCTAGGCTAAGCACACTGGAGTTAAGCTGTGAACATTTCTAAAGGGTTAAAATAAGGTAGGATCAGGCAGACAAAATCATCACTAATTTCCAATTACTGATGCAGATTGCACAATGCCTTCCTGTGCAAATAAGAAGTGAACATGTGGTTGAGCAGCAATTGAGTAACTGATAACTCAAAGATAACCCATGTTATTTAAACTGCTGAGCAGTAGCCAATCCACCCCCCCCCCCAAAAAAAATAGAAACACCTGAAAATGGTCACTGATTCTTTTAAAAAAGAAAATACAGAGGTACCCAAACCCAGCCCATTTATTCACTTCTGGCCATTTACTGGTACTGTAAATATGAAACCAAGAAACTATGAAGAACAAACAAAGCCCATGTAACTGTGACAACAAAACCATTTACCATGAAACCAAAAAGTTAGAACTATATCTTGTTTGACAACAAAGACACAAAATATCCCATGCAAGCATAAAGAAAAGCTTACACCTTTATGTGATATTTTGTCATTTAAAACTATTATTGTTACTTGTTTTATTTTAATTTCTTTTGGTAAATATACATTTTACCACATCCCAAAAAAATGTTGTAATAGTTCTTAGCTGGTAAAAAATTGACACTGCATAACTCTTCAACAGTACCATAGGACAATTACTTCAAAACCCTCCACAAACCTCAATCAAGTGATTCCTTGTCTTCAGGAAAATATGTGCATTCTCCGCCCAAACCTCCTGTGGGGCATGTTTGTATCTCAGGTGTGCTTTTGGCATAGAGGTTTAAATTTACAAGTTGTGCAAATTTTTTTCACCAGATTTCTATAAGAGGTACTGTATGCAAGATGACCAGTTGCCTAGCATAATTGCATGAAGCCCAGTTCTCAATATCAGAAGTGATAAGCCGTAAAGAAAAGAACATTTTAAAAATTGAATTGGCATATTATTAAACTTTCAGCAACAAAATCACTCAGCATCACTATAGAAAATATGAAAATATGCTCATGAAAATGGTAGATTGCATTTATAAAGTGTATTTTTTATTTTTATTGTAAATATGTATACGTTTTATATCTAATTTTATATTTCTGAAAATGTGGAAGCTGGCACTACTACAAAGCATAGTATTTCTGCAGCAACACTCATTAGTAGGAATACCATCACAGTTTCATGGTTACACTGCATTACCAGTGCCTGGTCACAGTATTTATACCATCCCTTACAGAAATAATTATATGAAATGTTTTCATGTTGCACATGTAAAATGACCCAAGTGATATGCGTGTTGCAAGTATGATTTAAATTTTAAATTGGAACTGATTGCATGGATATGGCATGCGTGCAGCAAGCAAGTGTGGAAACCATGATTTTTATGTTAAACTGGGAAAGATTGCATGCATGTGGCATGCATGCAAAAAGCAACTGGTCACTGATAACTGCCCATGTAAAAGTCAAGTGACTTGCTCAGGGTCTCACCATACACAAGTGGGCGTTGATGAGATTCAAACCCAGATCTTCATGCCTCCAAGTCTCCTGGCTTGCAATTCAGTGCCTTTAACCACTAAGCCAAAGTGTCTGCACACATGTCGCTCGCTTGTACTTCAATACATACTGTATCTGAATACGTCTGCACACATGCAGCATGCTTGTAGCCACTGTTATACTTTCAGTTTTCTTCTCTCTCCCTCTCATCTCAGTTTCACAGTTGAACTCTAGCACACATACCAATAGAAACACACGTTTTTTCCCACCTTCAATACACAAACTTACCCACATAAAACACTTAATTACTTCTGTCTGGCCTGTACTCCTACTATTTTCCCACCATAGTTTTGAATGCTTTCACTCAAACAGACTTTAAGGTGCAAACACAAAAGTAGCAATAATTCGGCACACACACCCACAAGGTCAGTTCCCCCTATGCACACACTCTGTAGCGGATATGGCCATGCTGCTACAGATAACCCATCAAGTATAGATATAACTAAAAAGTCTCTTACTTAACTACCAGGGAGTCAGAGGCAGAAGTCTTTAAGAGATGATGTCCATGGATCAGAGTGCTGGAGCATACCCCTTTGAAATCAATAGAGTTATTTTTTGTATTACTATTTTATTCATTATGATGGTGAGTTGAAGAATAATGAAGGGCAATGTTCTACTAACAAGGCACTTGTTAGTTGAGCGGTGGTCTTCATTAATCTCCTACTCTTCCTCAATAATGTATAACATAGTAATAAAAAAATACCCCATTCATTTCAATGATGCACAATCCTGCAGCCGCCTTTGCCCTTTGTCATAATTTGCCTGAGCAGGGGGATGTGAAGGTCAGCTTCACTGGGGTGGGGGCATAAGCCTAACTATAGTGGGGCTCCAATAGTCTGTGCATACCATACAGCTCAACTGCCTGTGAATACAAGAGACAGCTCTAGAATGTCCGTAACATCTCTAAAAGTTGCATCTTATTTTTGTTGACTGAAAAGTGATATGCAAATCATGAAAAATTTAAATGTATAAGATTCATCTGTATATAACCTGGAGCAGTGCATCAGATTTGGACTTAAACCCACCCAGCTACTAACCATTTTTTTTCCTGGCTGAAGTTCTGCCCCTTCCTCCCAAAAGAACTTTGTCACAATTTTCTCCCCAACTCCATTCCATTCAATACCCATCCCCTATGGGTCATAAAGCTGCCCAAAGGTGAAGAAAAATGAGAAACACGTCAATATTTAAATCCTTCCTCCTTCTCCAGTTCCACTGTAAACAAAAAATGATTTACTTTTACTTACATGGCCATGTGGCCAGAACCTGCAGCCTGGCATAGTGTGCCACCAGCATAGTGTTCAGTCCACTCCCCCTCTGTCCTTCTGCCAGAAGCTGAATACTAAAACTGGCCATCACAGATCCCCAGTGAGGTCCACGACCAAGTCACCTCACTGGCCAAACTGACCAGTCCTGGTGCTTGCTTCTTGCTTGGTTGCTGCTGTGGCTACTGCTGCATTGCAGTGATCAAGGCTTATGAAGGCCACCCACACAGCTGTCACCACTGCTGCTAAGCCTAGTTGCTGCTGTAGTGGTCTATGCTTTTTTTTGCAAGGCAAGCCTAGTTGAGTAAGTCAGTAGCCTAATTTTGAGTTAGCTTCTAGCTCACCCTCTGCTCCTTCTGCCACAAGAGGAGACGGAGACTCAGTAAGAGGAGACCAACAAAAATATGCTTCCACAACATTGCTATTGAGAGTTCAGTGCTCACTGACTCCTTTAAGCTGTAGTGTGCAGTCTGTCTACTCTGTGGTGGGAAAGACAGTGTCGCACTTGAAAGACACATGCGCCCTTTCTTGGCTGGAGCTTATCCACATCACATGTGATTATGCCGCTGCTAATAGTTAGAGAGAGTGAACAACACAATACAGACACAGTCGAGTCTGGAGAGTTCCTGCAACATGAGCACACACAGGCCAGATGGGCACTTATTGTGCAAAAGATTAAATCCAAATTTAAAGCCACTATTGCCACACCATAAGAACAACCTAGGCACAAATATTGGGGGGCAACTACCCCCCTTTGCCCTACCTAAATTGCACCCCTACTTTATGGCAAAAATTCATTCTCAGCTGCTAATGCAATGGCTTCCACTGTGGTCTGAGATACTGTATCTTCATGTTTCATGATGTGCCCTGATCATCATGTGGGTTAGTGTCCCTCATTGTCCCTCATTTTGAGAGTCCATGTCCCTCATTTCAGTGAAAAAAATGTAAGGTATGGTGCATGCTTCCAAACCCTACTCAGCACAAAGAGTGCTGAGCATGGCCATAGTGTATAGGCTCCATACAGAATGACAAAGCGAAAGTAAGTGAGATAAAACAGGGATGGAGAAACACATTTATAGCACTAAATATGCATAAGGGATTTGCATGGTCCAAAACAAAAAGGATATGCTGAACAACACAGAGGCCCCTCTCGTATGTCTGAATTGGGGAATGTTGACTGATTATATCCTAGGATTTTCTGCAGTAAGCAAACAACACAGATTAATGGTGAGTTAATGACAAAAATCAAAAGCCATTAAACAACTTGAAAAAGGATCAGAATTAATGAATTTACCCAATTTTTATGGGAATTCAAATAAAAATGTATTTTAATAACTCTAATTGCTAACAGTAGTATAAGAAATAGAAACTGATGTTTTTTTAGATGAGATTTGCACCAGCTTTTAGTTTTTAGTTTTTGTTGACTGGGTAAGTGCACTAGACAAATCTTGCCTATTTTCAGGCATGACCCAGGGGAGGGGGATACAGATGAATGCCAACTGACCTTGAACCAGATTAAGCTGTTGGTGGTATTTTTTTCAGTGAATGGCCAGGACACCAGGAAAAATCCTCTACTCTTGGCCAGTAGGGGGACTGCTGGCCAGTGAGTTTGTCATTTCGAGCTGAGATGGAGAAGGGAGTGGATGTCTTGCTGGCTGTGGGGCCAGCTGCTGAGCAACAGCCTGATGTTCTGGATTCAGAGATTTTCTTTGATGCTCCCAGTATGGATATGGAGACGGCGACTCGTGTACTTGCCATGGAAAAAGAAGTGGGCTTGGATTTACAAAAGGATGATAACGAGGTTAAAATACTGAAAAATGTGCCTGCTTGTGATTTACCTGCCTTGCAACAACAGCTGCGTGAAGAAGAAGCTTGTTTTCAGTCTCGTCAAACAGAACTATGAGCTGCTATTGCAGCTGCGGATCAACATCCTGTGTGTGAGCAGCCTGTGGCAGAGGTCCCGAAAAACGCTGCTCTAGTCACTGATGAAATGCCCTCCTTGCAGATTCCTCAACAACAGATGACAGCTGTTCTGGACGAGAAGCAATCAACGAGTCATGTAGCTGCAGTCAGTTCTTGCACTTCCACTGCAGGTACGGGGCAAACGCCCTTGTTTGTTTTCAAAGGAAATCTTTTTCAAGATTCTGCGGGACTGTCAGTAGGTCCCTCGACCTCAGGAATGGTTCATAAAGGGGGATACGGAGGTTGCCTCCCTTCATAGACAGGAGGGCCTGATGGAAACTGAGAAATGGTTGGTTGAGACGGCTTTACAGAAGGCTGGGTGGGAGAAATCTAGAACTGGTACTTGGGTGTCAGGTCCTTCTCCCATTGCAGTGTCTCCTAGCAAAAACACAGCAGCAACTCCAGATTGTTCTTCTATGGGTACCGAAGATTAGAGAACTGTGATGGATCTTGTTTCACCTTTACAGGTGCCTGCCAGACTAGAACTTACTCAAAACCTGGTGCTATCTTTATTACAAGACAATATTGCTAAACAGGGTGGGCCTATTCCTTCAGTGGAACCTGCTGAACAACTCTCTCAAGAAAAATCCCAGCCTGTTAAAACTTTTGCATCTTTATTTAGAGCACCTGTTTTTCCTGCCAAACGACATAATGCCATTAGGTTATTGTATAAGGGGGGATTAGATGTTTTTCCTGACCGTAAACATGTTGCAAGGGATTTGCTTATGGGTTCTATGTTTTTTACTCCGGCTGAAATCTACGCCTTAATACATGTTTCAGGAGAACCAGTGTTCGATGTTAGTTGTAAGCAAGGCAGTGGGTTACAAAAATTCTGGTCCCAATATTTGCTGCTTAAAACTTCTGCTTTATGGGTTCCTTTTGAGGTTGTGCCTTTAACTAAACCGGCACACCGTATGATAACAGTTCTTTTTAGAAATGAGGGGGTGCGTGTTTCTGATCTTTTGTTCTGGCTTAAGCAAAGATGTACAGTAAAAGGTAATCCTGAGCCCATTTTTGACAAAGATTATATCTGGAATGGGGGGTGGAAGGTGCAGGTGGTTTTGAATACATCTGATTTTGGCTTAATCCATCTGCCGAATAGTTTTTTTCTGGGGAAAGATAGAGGGGTTTTGTTTTATGCAGATCAGCCCAAAGCCTGTTATCATTGTGGTGCTATGGGTCACCTTAGTAGTACATGTGACTGCCTTAAATGTAACACTTGTAATGAATTGGGCCACAGTGCTGCAATTTGTCGAAATGATCAGGTGTGTAATTTATGTGAGACAAAGGGTCATAGTTATCATTCCTGTCCCTCAGCCACTCATAATCAGGATGAGCAAGCTGACAGAGATGAACAGCAGGTATCTATTGCTTTGGCTCAATGGGCTCAGGCCCAGCAGTTGGCACCTAGGCCACGGGATAGGCCTCTGGAACCACCTGAACCTATTCCTACCACATCAGGTATGATAGTACAACCTTCTGAGATGCATCTTCCTGGGTCTAGTGCTATGAAGGATGTTCCTATGGTTATTCAACAGGAGGTTTCTTTTCCTGAGATAGTTGTACCCCTTGTTTCTGAGGTGGGATTATCTCTTCCTGTATCTTCTACTGTGGTTTTTCAAGCACCTTTGCTACCCCAAAATTAAGACTTCTAGGCGAAGGCAGCACAGGATACAGACTGCTGCTAAAATGCCTAAGACATCTGACATCCAAGTTAAAAACAGATTTTCTGCCTTGCCCATTGATGGAGAGCTCTCGGGGAATGACTCTGAAGGGTCTTCTGTTTTTTCTACCAGTTTGGATCATGGTTCTGAATTAGAAGAACCTCCTTCTGATGTGACCCCCCTTCCCTCTGGTAAGTGCACTGGGAAAACCAAACGTAGTCAGACTGCTAGGGCCTCCTCTAAGAAGCCCCCTTGAAGTACAGTTATGCCCTAGGTTGTCTTTTTCTCCTTTTTTATGTGATACTAATGCCATCTTTATCTATTTACTCAATCAATGTGAATGATATTAAGAGTATCCGGAAAAAACAGGCTGTATTCTCACATCTGAGATCTTTTACTGCTGGGATTATTTTTTTACAGGACACCAGGTTGCATGCTGTTTTGGAATTAAAACAAGCCATAAATGTCTGGCATTCGGGGCCTTCTTTTTGGTCACTGGGAGAAGAAACGTGCTCCGGGTTAGCCATTCTTTTTCACAATATAGATGTACATCTGGTTAAATTAATTGACCTCATTCCTGGTCGGGCTTTGATCTTAGATGTTAGGATATCAAATATTTTGTTCCGGTTTATTAATATATATGCGGGTCAAACAAAGGTGGCACGTATTGAATTATTTCAGAACATTCAGCATTATTTGTACTCTGTTCATCATATTGTGTTTGGGGTGACTTTAATTGTGGACTTAACCTAAGGGATAGGGACAGAACTGTAACTACGAAAGTATTTTGTGATATGACCTGTTATCTACCATGACTAAGAATGCGAATCTAAGGATGCCTACTTTGAAACAGTGGGGACAGCAGATCCTACTTTTCAGATCTACTCTTGCTACTAGGATTGATTATTTTTTTATTTCTCCTTGTGTACAAATTGCAACGGCACGGACCCTTCCGGTGGAATTCTCTGATCATAGAATTTTATTTATATTATTAGGTAACTCTGATGCTCCCTCTTTTGGACTGGGTTACTGGAAATTAAACTCATTATTATTAGCTAAAACTATTGTTCAACAAGATTTGGTGTATTTTATTTAAGCTAGAAAATCTGTTTTTGACATGTACGATGACCGGGGTATTTGGTGAGAAGACACGGTGAGGGATTTGACTAATTTTTTAAAATCCTATGGAAAGTTAATTTGGGATAAGGAC